>CM053789.1:64449546-64877046 GCA_028749045.1 Cupressus sempervirens | reverse complement strand
CCATTGAACCATAGCTAGACTATGCACATTTATCATGGATCAGCTAAGATCCATATGTGGAGGCCACCACTGCTCTATGTCCTTCTATAGTCATGCATAGGCACAGTACTCCTGTGATATATCCTATGGTTATCCATACTACCACCACACCTGTGAGATCACAAATCTCTCTAGGATCTGCGTGGTCTTGCCCAACAGTGGCTACGAGTTGAACATCTGAGACAGCTCCCTCGAGGCATCATCCCAATCCTTCATCTCTCACTAGGGTCATAATACAATGGAAACCAAGTCATTGAGACATGTCCTCCAATGCTCTATCTTACCTAGGAAGACTTGGATAATATGCCCCCGATATCTGCAGATATATGGCACCATCGGCTCTCAAGCATCCTTGTGAATCCCATGCCTAGATCTGTAGCACATACACTCCAGTGGCCATAGTCTTCCTCTCATGGAAGAATATCTCATGCATCTCATGGAATATGTGGGCCAGCATAGACTGACTCCACCAAAACATCTCAGGCACCTCTATCATCTAGCGGAGTATGACTCCCCACCCACACTCTAGACCATGATGTCTTCTATTAGGACACATGAAGAAACTTAGGAAGATCGCTAGCATAGATTCTAGTCCATGCATCTACCCATATGTGTGCATCAGCTCATCCCAGTTGATGGCTCTACCCCTCTACAGCTCCCTCCCAAACACAACAGAAAGTACCTCTGTACCTACTCGGGGCACCGTATCAGACACAACTCATGCACCATGAAAAGGGATCCTCAGTATCCTCCATCTGTCCTCTAGGTTGATAGTCATCTCCACCAACTAAAAATGAAAGGTTTTCATCTCTGAATGGAAATGCTCCACCAAATTTGTGAGTAGGTCATGATTCACCATCATGGCTGGGATCCGACATAGTGAGGATAGACCTAATCGCTCGATGTGCGCCAAGTCGGAGGCATCGAGACTCCGTAGTAAAGGGCCGTAAGGTGGGTAGTGCAATCTAAATGTGACTTCACCAAAGATCTCCTACACACATAACCAACAACGATAAGAAAATGATCAATACCAAACTAAAATGATGAAACAAAGCTAATATAATGCAAATTTAATGCACAAAATTAAAGATTTTTAAGCGTGAGAGGTGGGTGTCTCCCACAATGCATGCGAAGAAACAATGCACCCTATTTCTTTGCATGAAGAAAGAACATCTTCACATGAGAAGGGATAGGTCTTGCATGAAGATCGATTGGACACCCTAAAAACTTGCTAAAATAAGCAATAAATGACCTCAAAATGTATAAAAGTGAAAGTAAAAAGGTGGGAAATTGATGACTCATTGGTGGCCCATAGTCTATTGGAAAGATCTGTCATCTGGAGCACTCAAATTGATGATATCTCACATTCACTACCATGTCTCTCTTAGAGATCAATTCACTAAAGGACAAAAAGCACAAATGAATTGAAAATGACACCTTGGACCCTTATATAGAGGTTGACCTAATTTTTGAAAGTGCTCGAGTTTGTTTGAAAATCACCCCTTGGCTAATTTGAATGTTTTGGATCCATTTTTGGGATCAAATTTGTAAACTAACACACCTAAGTGCTCCAAAAATGTGTTTTAAAGTTTTGGGGACTGACACAATCAAACACTTATGTAGTCTAAATTTTTTTGAATTCCTTGGGATTCCTGAAATCCTTTCAACTCTAAATTCTTCATGTTTTTAAAATCCGTTTTGGAAATAGTCAAGTGTGCTTAATTTCAGTCAACTTTTTGTCAAACTTTGTCTCCTGGACCTCAGAATCATGCTAAATTGAGTCTGAATTTAGTTATGATTATTCTAATCTCTTCTATATTTTTTTGAATATTGGATTTATTTAGTATCTCTTTATCTACTACTTTACATCATATTTTTGGTGTGTCATCTTTCGATTTCACTCTTGAGGGGGCTGGATGATTACATCATTGTACTGAATTTCAACTCACTCTAAATATGATTGCTTGGGGCATTTGGTTCCCATCTTATGTCCTTATCACTTGGGGCATCTCATCACTCAGGGCATTTTGTCCTCCTCTTTCTAGCATCTTTATCATTCATCTCATTCATTGATTAGCTGATCAAAGCTTATAACATTTCTGCTTTGAGTTCATTGGATAGGTATTGGGACATTCTAAACCCCAACTCCTAAGGATCAAGCCTCATTCTGGGGATGATTTTGTGACTCATAATTGGATCTTATCAACTTAGTTATCTAGGTGTTCTATTTGGATCCCTTAAGGTTAAGCTTCGTGCTAGAGATAACCTTTAAAATCTTGTTTCACTCAAGTATCTAGGCGTTCTATCTAGATCCCTTAAGGTTAAGCTTCGTGCTGGAGATAACCTTTAAAAGCTTGTTTCAACTTAGGTATCTAGGTGTTCTATTTGGATCCCTCAAGGTTAAGCTTCGTGCTGGAGATAACCTTTAAAAGCTTGTTTCACTCAAGTATGTAGGTGTTCTACCTGGATCCCTTAAGGTTAAGCTTCATGCTAGAGATAACCTTTAAAAGCTTGTTTCACTCAGGTATCTAGGTTCTATTTGGATCTCTTAAGGTTAAGTGTCATGCTAGAGATAACATTTAAAAGCTTGTTTCACTCAGGTATCTAGGTGTTCTATCTGGATCCCTTAAGGTTAAGCTTCATGCTAGAGATAACCTTTAAAAACTTGTTCGATTCAGGTATCTAGATGTCCTATCTGGATCCCTTAAGGTTAAGCTTCATGCTAGAGATAACCTTTAAAATAACATCTATTCAATTTTAGGTATCTAGGTGTTCTACTTGGATTCCTTAGGATTAAGCTTCATTCTGGAGATGGTCCTTAAAAGCTTATCAATTGGCCTATGTGGAATCAATTTCAAAACCAATCTCATCTCTTGATCTGTGGATCATACTTTCTAATTTTCTTTGAATTGAATGTGTTGCTCGCACATTCATTCAAAGAGGGGAAATTTGTAATACCCCAAAATTGGCTCATTTCCACGACACCAATTTTGGCCTATTCAGATCAATACTAAAGTCCTATTTCATTAGGCAAATTCCTGTTTTGATATTCGCTACTTGACTTAATTGTCAGATCTAGAAAACCCAAATTTGCATCCATCATATTTCTTATTTAATTCCTATAGCACTTACTCATATTAGTCACATCTAACCTATTTGATTTCAGTTTAATTTAATTTAAAGTATTTATACTTTGTTAAATTAAATTATCTCCTAAGGCTAATGTGCTAAGGAATTAAATCTATTTAATTTAATAAATATGCTTATCTCAATTAATTAAATGGAATTATTTAATTGAATGGGAAAGGTATTTCTAGTTAATTAAATGAAATTATTTAATTAAATGGAGAAGCTACTTCTAATTAATTAAGCAAAGTTATTTATTTAAATAGGAAGTCATTCCTAATTAAATAAATTAAGTTATTTAATTAAATAAGAAAAATGTCTCTAATTAATTAAATAAAATTATTTAATTAAATGGAAAACATATTTATGAGAGCCTATCTCATTTTAATTAAATTAAATATCTCTCCTAATTTTCTCTTCAGTTCAAAAGTGGAAATTCCTAGTTCACTACTGATCAAATTAGAAGTGACCCAGATCAGTTAGTCTCACATTAAAGTCCATCTGAGCTGACTGACTCTTACACTCAAATATGAACCAGTTAACTCCCTCTAATTTCAGAATCTTCCACCTTAACTGAACCTCATCTTCAATCCTGACCATTGATTGAAATCGATCTCAACCGTTGAAATATTTCAGGAAAATCTATTTATGAGACCCTCATCTCTTCATTTTAGAGGTTGAATGGAAGAAGTATTGAATTGCTACTGCACTTTGCACTCATATATTTCATTGATATCTTGCATACATTTTCTTAGTTTAATCTCATATAGTTTTAGAAATGAATACATTTAGCATAATTTCTTTTACATGTTCTTAGATTAAAAATGCATACTTATTTCTAGATTAATTTGCATACTCATATAGTTTAATCTCATTCTCAAATCCTTCATTCTTAGAGGGTCAAGTTGCTTTTACCTTGATTCTGAGGATATTAACAGGAAAAATCCTTCTAGATAGAAGGCAAAAAGTCACCTTACAGGGCTAATCTTGGATAAACAAGTCAATGTTTATTCTAGGATGAATCCTCATATAAAGACCGTGTTGAAGTGTGTGTGAAGCATAGGCCACATTTTGCACTTACACTAGGCAACCTAGATCTTTTTAAATTTTTGTGGGCAACTAGATAATTTTATATACCTCTATTTATGTTATAGTAGAGTTCAATAGTTGATGAGTTCATTTGTGATTTTTCTATCTTTTTGGCCTAAAATGTTTTCTTGGCATACAACTTTGTTGGGGTATTTTGTTACATTTTATCATATCCATTTTTTTATTCAATTTTCATATTGTTACACATGTTTCATGTTTTACTAAAACATGTATTTGTAATAATGCGGTTCTTTAGATTCACATGTCAACCACCAAGGTTGCACTCAAGTTGACCCATTTGCAAGAGCTTCTATAGTATTGGAAAAATGCCCCTTGTACTATTGTAAAAGTAGCTTCAAACCCCTCATCCTCCTATGATATTTCTTTCTCTTTGGTCAATAATGTTTTCTTCAATCCTTTTCTTGCCACTCACAAACCTCACATTCCTAAACTCCTCACCACAATTCAAACAACAAAAGATATTTTAACTAGCGAGGCTTCACCTCTCTATCATATTTTGATTCTACTTTCTAGTAGAATATGAGGGCTATAAGCTTTTATATTAGTGGCAGGATAAGATGACCAAACACTGATAGTGACACTAGCTAGTTGAGCTCATCTAATTAGCTCTTATAACTAGCCTTATCCATCTCTTCGACCAAGGAAGAGAATGAAGAGGAAGAAGAAGCTACTAAAAAGGAAGGCTGGTCTCTTTTGGATGAAAATCTTGGCCCATCCTAGTATATGAGTCACAAGCATGGTATTGTTCCATTTCCACCAACCTCAACAACTACTCTAGTCACTTAGAGATGTTAATATTTTTTTCTATACATTTCCCATGAATTTTTTATATACTTTTTCATAACTATTGGTGTAAATAAGTATTTATTATCCACACTTTACTTAAATTTACTAAGGATAATACTTATTTATATTAGTTTTCATGTAGAAACCTAGGATTTTTTATAGTGATATGATTTTTCATATAGACAGCATTGTAGTTTGCACTCCAATTGAACATATATTGTCTACTACATCTCTTTGTGAGATACACCTTTGTATTCTTATTAAAACATTGTTCCACATACATTCACTACTACATTTTCACCTAAATTGTGATAGTAGGTTCATCGTAGTTATGGCATCACAACTAGTCTCCGTCACAATTGAGATAGTGATAGGTTGTGACACCATAACTATGATAGACATGTCATTGCAATCCAGGTTCAAATGTAGTAGTGATTCATGCACAATAGAGGATAATCCACTCTTGGTAGAAATGTGCTTAGTTATTTCTTATATTTTTGCATGAATCCTAGTGATCTTTATTTCTTTTATATACAAGACACTTCTACGATGTATTCACCCAATTATTTGATTAATCCATTTTCATTTGATCATCTCTTGTCTCTCCTATGCTATCTCTTGAGCTTCTAGATCTTTGCATTTGATTATTGCCTTAAGAAAATTTTTACATGGTACAAAATATTGAGACATATTCTTATATCATATTAGGTGTTCATTGCATAACCACTAGAGTCATTTTTCTAGCAGGTCAAGATTGGAGCTTGCTAGTGCAAATCAGATGTTGGCATCACATTCAAATGGTCAAAATACCCTAAATCAACTTTTATTTCATCAAATTAGACATATGAGGAAAAATATATAGAAATTAAATATTCGTAAGTGTAAAAACAATGATTTAGGAAAAATAATTTTACTGACATGATTTTTAAACAGTGATATTACACTCATCTGGACTCCTTGTTTCACGATATTTTTTTTCTTTGGGGTAGAATTTCGTGATCTACACATTTTTGTACTACTTTTGTGATCTTTTCTCTAGAAGTTTTCTAAAAAATTGAAAATATCAATTTTAACAATTGTAGAGGCTTTGTTCATTCACATATAGGAACATTTTTACTTGCTATTCTTTTTTCAAAACTACATAATTTATTGTTTACTTTCCACACATGTTATCAGTTTGGAGAAATTTTCAATGGATGTAAATCACTTTCAGTATTTAGTCATTTTTTGATGTATTTATGAACTTGTAATTAATTAGATACTTGAGACATCATGTGTATTATCTTGTTGAGTCTAATATAGCTTAATATATTTTATTGTAATCATCAAAATTAGAAGTCCACTTTGGATCATTTTGAGAAGTGGCAATTATGAATGTGCTAAGTATACAGTGCCATAATCATCTACTTTTATTTTCTTTCTTTTTTTTTTGGGAAGGCGGGGGGGGGGGGGGGGGGAGGGGGGAGTGGTTTAGGAGCAGGGTGGTTCTTTGATTGAGTAATTTGGGAAGGGGTGTCTTGAGTGTTTGTGCTTCTGTTTCTCTTGTGTTGTCTCTTTTTGCATTATGGGTTCTCCTAGATTTATATTTTTAAGTCCATATAATTATGCTACATGGAATATTAGAGCATGGAGTAAAATGATGGAAAAATATTTAATAGATTATATGGATGGAAGCATGGTTGCGCCATCTAATCCTAATAAAAAAAAGAATGGGATCATAACAATAAGTTTACTATTAGTACTTTGAGGAAGTATGTACACAATGATCTTATCTTCCATATTGACAATTGTAAAATAGTAAAGGAGACATGAGATACACTTTCTAGCTTGCATGCAAAAGCAGATGAAGATAGGGGTTTCAAACTTGATGAAAATTTCATGTCATTAGATCGTAAGGAGTTTGATTGAATTCAAGACTATAACACCAAAGCACATGAGATAAGGTCAATGGTTAAGTATTGTGTAATTACCATAGAGGGTGAAATATTGGTCCATATATTCATGAGAAAATTTCCTCCATAGTTTTCAGCATTGATTTCCAGCTTCAAAAATCATAAGTTGAGCTTAGGTTCTTCTTACATCATTTCTTCATTTGATGCCTTCATAGAGATGTTGTTGGTACAATAATAAAACTTGATGAGCATGGGGATTATCAATTCTTCAAATTATAAGGCATTGGTGGCTAGTAAAAGGAATCAAGGAAAATGGTTAAACAAGAAGCATAAATCATGGCAACAAAATTCGCAACAAGAGAAGGAACACTCCTCAACACAGGACAACTCCCACAATAAGGGGAGATCATCCAAGAAGGAGTTTCTTAATTGTACATATTGCAAGAAGAATGTACATCAAGAACATCATTCTTATAAGAAGGAAATTTATGAATAGAAGAATCTTCTCAAGAAGAATCAAATTGTTCTACCTTCAAGAATGACTACTTCATCCCCTTCTTTAGATTCAGATTTTGATAAAGGAAAGGATAACATGGGAAAAAGGTCAAGCCTTATTAGTTTCTTCAAGTCAACATTCAACAAGATGCATTCTAGATTTATGGGCTTCTTATCATATGGAATCTTCACAGCCTATGTTTTCATCATTTGATACTTGTCATAGTCCATCTATTTTTATGGTCAATCATACTTACAAGAATATTTTTGGGAAAGGAACTATTGATAAAGGGGAGGTATACTTCAAAGATGTTTTTTTTTTACCTCGCCTAAGTCACAACCTTCTTTCCATCTACTAGCTCACTCATGGAGAAAGAAGGATTGTGGAATTCACTTTGGATTCAATTTTATTATCAGAGACTTGGAGGGTGGATGATCATGCATCTTTACTATATTACTTCTCAGAATTTTCTCATGATGATGACAATAATTCTTCATCAAATTTTGGTCACATTTCCAGTAATGCATCAGACTACGAGGAGAACTTTGGCTACTTGTGTAGACACCTAAATTTAATTACATCACTTCGGTAATCCTATTTAGTTATCTCTGAAAGCATCATTAATTAAATGCTTATTTAATTAATCCTTTGCCATCCCCTAGCTGATTAATTTAATTAATCATCTATAGTCCTAATTGATAAATCAAATAACCTATCATTTATCAATTAAATCCTATTCTTCTATCTAAATCCAAAATCCCCATTTATTAAATAAACCTATTTGATAAATAAAACCCTCAAATCTAATAACCCTTAAGTTATTCCTAAACCCTCTTTTTAGCCTAATCCACCCCATCCACCCATACTAACTAAGTTTAGTCACTAACTCACCCACCCTCATGAATGCCATCCACTTGCAAATCTCTAACATCCCTAATCTAATCCTAAACCCAAGCCTAATCCACCCGCTAATGTTGTCACATTCTCTAAGCAAGCTTAAGACTTTCTTAAGCCAAGGAAAGTCAACAATCTCAACTCCCTCCAAAATATCCCAACCACCGAACAATGAATGCTCTTAGAAAAGCCATAAAGACTCTTACAAGCTCTTACAAACCATAATGAAGGGTCTTTATGAAGATATTATCCTTTGAGCCTCCTTTGTTGACTCATCCTTCCCCTTTCCTCCATCCACTCACCTTATGACATGTGTCACTCCCTGATTAGTGCTAAACAAGCACAATCCATGTGCTCCCTTTTGAGTTTATCCTAGCCCTCCTTAAGCTTTCATCTTTCCTTCCATCTTAGCCCTCCATCCCTCAAGCCCTTAGCCTATAAATTGAATCCCCTCCCAAGCCATTTCAATCACAATCCATCAAGTAAAGTTATAATGCCATTTTGAAGCCAAATCCATACTTTTGCATGCATCCACATCACAAATCCCAAAAATCTCCATTGAAGCTAGTTTGAAGCTTGAGCATACATCCCAAATCCTATCCATTAGACTCATCCCTAAATCAAGTGACTATCCTCATTGGGAGAGCCATTCCATGGCTCATATTCTCATTTGAGGTTTTCACTTTGTCTCTCATATATGTTATGTCTTTTATGCTAGTTAATGCTTTGTTCTCTTGATAGATTAGTATTACTTGCTAACATATTTCTCATATACAACTTGAACTTGGGTATGCTCACATTTGATCAATTTCTTGAGTCATCATCTTCTAGTCCTCCTATTGCAGTTGCATCTACTATTGTTCATGATGATGCTTATATTCACATAACCATGGATTCAAGTGATTCACTGTAGCAAGCTATTCACTATCTTCCAAACTCAATTCCATGGGATGAGTACTTGATAGACATTTCCATCTTGTTTGTAGAGGCCTCCATTATAGATTTGGGAAACACTAGTGAGGACATTCATCTTCTCTTTGGTAAATATGATCCTTCTTTAGTTACATTTGCAAAAAAATTTACAGAGAACTTTATTTATCAAACATCAATGAACTTGATATATCTAAAACTAAGAGTATAAGCTCTACATTGGAATTCAATTTTTATACAACTTTCTTTGAACTAAGAAGAGTCATCAAGTACTTGCAAGCATCAATGTTCTTCTTGCAACATAGTGTTTTAATTAGATGTTCAACTGGTTGCAAGGTTGTACTTATTTCTTTGAGTATTCAAAATTGGATAAGAATGAGACAAGAGAATTAGAAGAAAGAGATCATAAAAAAAATTCTGTGAGAAAGAAGACTAAATCTCGTAGTTCCCTACCAGCATTCAATCCATGTTGCTGCAACGTCATTGATGAAACATTAAATTGAGAAGGTCCACCGATTGCATTGTAAGTGTTCATCATCTATTCATGGTGGAAACAAATGGGCAATGAGAGAGCCAAAAGATTGAAAATATTAGCCATTCAATCATCTCACCATTAGATTTATGCCGAAGATGGAAATTTCTAGGAACTACAGCAAATCCAAAAAAAGAAGAATGATTGTCAAGCATGCATAGCCACTGACATGCAAGATGCCACATGACTTCCTACTATTGATACCTATATTTCTATTTTCTAAATTTTTTAAGAAGAAAATAGAAAAGACTCCAGGAAAAAATACCAATAGCCAATAGAAAAAAGGGAATTTATATTTATGATCAATGTTTAATTTGAGATTTTTTTTAACACTATGGTTTTGGTATGATATTTTCACTTTGCACAGTTTCGAAGAAAGAAACTAATAGTGAGAAGCACTCGAAAACTATAGTCTCCTACCTTACGGTAGGTTACTTCCTTACGACAGGGACTAATAAACTAAGGTTTGGTCGGTACAATATGACTTTATGATTAATACTTTGATGAGTAGCTATCTTAAATATTTATAGACAATTATAATAGAAGTGATGTAATTTTATTACTGTACGATATGACTTTATGAATATTACTTTAATCAGTAGTTATCTTGAATATTTATAGACAATTCTAATAGAATGTAATTTTATTCCAGTGCATTATGCCTTTATAATTATTACTTCAATCACTACTTGTGTTGAATATTTATAGACAATTCTGATTTATGTCATGTATATTTATTATGTTATTATCATTAAAGAAAAATGCCCCTATTTTACTCATTCATCCTTATCAAAATGATAAGATTTACTATTTATCATGGTCGTTCTCTAATTCTACAAATGTCAGTATGCTTTTTGTATGATTTTAATTTACGAGAATATAGATATCCTCTCTTTATGGACATTCTGATTACAATGTAGAGGTCATTAAAACTTGTACTTACATATGAGGGCCGAGGCTCATGAGTGAATCTTGAAAAGCTTCACCATATGAGGAACATCATAACTCTTGCAACTTAACTTGTCATTGTTACTGCGTTTCATGCCGATTTTCTTTTAAGGGTTCAAGATACGACGACCTCAGAATTTGGAAATATATAACTCGGAACCATTTAAGACCATGTTCGATTGAAAGCTCTTCCAAAATATTTGATACCATTTTCTTTTCTGACAAATGACAATCAAACTATGGAGCCATAATCGCCACAAAATCAGCATTTGGCAGAGACTCCTCCTACACGATAGCCATTGTATTCACAATCTTTGCCAAGTTCTCTGTGCTTCTTTTTAATTATGCCAAATTACACTCGTGCCAGCAAGGAGGACGTCTGTTTTGAGTAGCTCTAATGGTCCAGTCAATAAAAGTAGAAGATACTCATTTTGCATAGCAATACAGTTCCTCGTTGTCCAAATCATGGTATTAATTGTTCACCAATGCTTGCGAATAATAGAATATTTTTCATTCTGCATACAATTCTATCTATGAATGCGGGACTATGAGGATTTAATTGCGCGCAATGATATAATACAATCTGGGCATTGGGTTTTTAGTATCTGGCTACATATTTGGAAAGTGGCATTGAGTCGGGTTTAATTGTTTTTCACTGTGTAGACATTAGGAAAAAAATCACCTTTTCACCGACTCCATACAAATCGTTGGCCACTTCTTCGTGTGGTGCACTGTCTGCGTTCACTTCAATTCTCTTCCACACCTTCCCTATAAATTCCATGGAGTTTCTATTGTCCTCCTCCTCTTTATTCAAGAGAATTCGGGATACGATGCCTCGATTTCCATTTACTGTTGGTGTTGATCCATATCTTTCCTGTTATGATGCCTTCATCAGCTATATCGACTCAGATGCCAACAACACAGTGGGCGTGATAATTGAGAAGATGTTACAATATCTAGGGTTGAACATTTCCTAGACTTTGGATTTATTCCATTAGAACCAGCCGATCCTACCAGTATAAAAGAATCCATTAGCATTTGTTTAGTGCATGTTGTCATCATCTGCAATGGGTATGCCAAGTCACCCTCTTGTTTGGCTGTGCTTCGGCTCATGCTGAAACAAGGGGCAAAGATAAATCCCATATTTTACAATGTGGTCCTGTCTGACCTTTGCTCCATTAAAAGTGGAGTATTTGTGGCTACATTAGCTGCACCTGTTGTCTTTTGCATGTGCAGCGAATGCAGCCGCAAATACTCCATTTTCAATGGAGCGAAGGTCAGAAGGGACCACATTGTAAAATATGGGATTTAACTTTTTCCCTTATTTCAGCATGAGCCGAAGCACAGCCAAAAAAAGAGGGTGACTTGGCATACCCATTGCAGATGATGACAACATGCACTAAACAATTGCTAATGGCTTCTTTTATACTGGCAAGATCGGCCGGTTCTAATGGAATAACTCCAGAGTCTAGGAAAGGTATTGTAACATCTTCTCAACCATCATTCCCACTGTGTTGTTGGCATCTAAGCAGATATAGCTGATGAAGGCATCATAAAAAGGAACGGATGGATCAACACCAACAGCAAATGGAAATCGAGGCATCGTATCCTGACTTCTCTTGAATAAAGAGGAGGAGGATGATAGAAACTCCATGGAATTTACAAGGAAGACATGGAAGAGATTTGAAGTGGATGTAGATGGTGCGCCACACGAAGAAGTGGCCAATGATCTGTATGGAGTCAATGAAAACGTGAATTTTTTTCCTAATGTCTGCGCAGTGAAAAACAATTAAACTTGACTCAATGCCACTTTCCAAATATGCAGCCAGATACTGAAAACCCAATGCCTAGATTGTATTATATCGTTCCACGTAATTAAATCCTCATAGTCCCACATTCATATATAGAATCATATGCAGAATGAAAAATATTCTATTGTTCACAAGCATTGGTGCACAATTAATACCACGATTTGGACAAAAGGGAACTGTATCGCTATGCAACATGAGTATCTTCTTCTTTTATTGACTGGACCATTAGAGCTGCTCAAAACAGATGTCCTCCTTACTGGCAAGAGTGCAATTTGGCATGACATCTTAATTAAAAAGTAGCACGAAGAACTTGGCATAGATTGTGAATACAATGGCTATCGTGTAGCAGGAGTCTCTGCCAAATGCTGATTTTGTGCAGATTAGGGCTCCGTAGTTTGATTGTCAGTTGTCAGAAAAGAAAATGGTATCATATATTTTGAAAGATCTTTCAATAGAGCATGGTCTTAAATGGTTCCGAGTTATATATTTCCAAATTCTGAGGTCGTCGTATCTTAAACCCTTAAAAGAAAATTGGCATGAAACGCAGTAACAACGACAAGTTAAGTTGCGAGAGTTACGATGTTCCTCATATGGTGAAGCTTTTCAAGATTCACTCATGAGCCTTAGCCTTCGTCTGTAAGTACAAGTTTTAATGACCTCTACATTGTAATCAGAATGTTCAAAAAGATAGGACATCTATATTCTCGTCAATTAAAAGCATACAAACATCTACAGAATTAGAGAACGGCTATGATAAATAGTAAATCTTGTCATTTTGATAAGTATGAATGAGTAAAATAGGGGCATTTTTCTTTAATGATAATAACATAATAAATATACATGACATAAATCAGAATTGCCTATAAATATTCAACACAAGTAGTGATTGAAGTAATAATCATAAAGGCATATTGCACTGGAATAAAATTACATTCTATTAGAATTGTCTATAAATATTCAAGATAACTACTGATTAAAGTAATAATCATAAAGTCATATCGTACAGTAATAAAATTACATCACTTCTATTATATTTGTCTATAAATATTTAAAATAGCTACAGATTAAAGTACTAATTATAAAGTCATAATGTACGGACGAAACCTTAGTTTATTAGTCCCTACCGTAAGGCATGAGACTATAGCTTTTGAGTGCTTCTCACTATTAGTTTCATTCTTGAAAATTGTGTAAACATAAAATATCATACCAAAACCAGTGTTAAAAAAAATCTCAAATTAAATATTGATCATAAATATAAATTCCCTTTTTGCTATTGGCTATTGGTATTTTTCCTTGGAGTCTTTTCTATTTTCTTAGAAAATTTAGAAAATAGAAATACAGGTATCACTAGTAGGAAGTCATGTGGCATCTTGCATGTTAGAACCTATGCATGCTTGACAATCATTCTTCTTTTTTTGGATTTGCTGCAGTTCCTAGAATTTTCCATCTTTGGCATAAATCTGATGGTGAGATGATTGAATGGCTAATATTTTCAATCTTTTGGCTCTCTCATTGCTAGTTTGTTTCCACCATGAATAGATGTTGAGCACTTACAATGCAATCGGTGGACCTTCTCAGTTTAATGCTTCCATCAATGATGTTGTAGCAACATGGATTGAATGTTGGTAGGGAACTGCGAGATTTAGCCTTCTTTCTTATAGCAATTTTTTAATGATCTCTTTCTTCTAATTCTCTTGCCTCATTCTTATCCAATTTTAAATACTCAAAGAAATAAGTACAATCTTGCAACCAGTTGAACATCTAATTAAAACACTATGTTGCAAGAAGATCATTGATGCCTGCAAGTACTTGATGACTCGTCTGAGTTCAAAGAAAGTTTTATAAAAATTGAATTCCAATGTAGAGCCTATACTTTTAGTTTTAAATATATCAAGTTCATTGATGTTTGACAAATGAAGTTCTCTGTAAATTTTTTTGCAGTTGTATTGGTCCTCTTATTCTTCTATGATTTTGCTGAATGTCAATAGATCTCAGAAGACAACACTATCTTTTCAATCTAGAACGCCAACTAAAATTCATGTATGTCAAAAACCTATTTTCTATTAAATTCCATTTTATACTAGTTAACCTAACAGAAATAAAATTTGAGTGGTAATGTTGTGAGCATGGTTCATCGCATATAAATACTGTTCTTTTGATGTATAAAATTATTAACGGTTTTTGTTGTTCAATGTGAAATAATTGTTGCAAATGCAGCTTCAAAAGGTCACGGATCTATAAGATGACTTTTAGTATGTAAAGATTTTAACTTCTTATAGACTTTTTTTTGGCTTTCTTTATATAGCTAAATTTGGATTTCTGAACATTACAATCACAGGAGGGTCCTGAGAACAGAAATTTGGGATGTTGTAAAACAAATTGTTGTATGATTGTACTTGCTAAGCAAGAGGGCTCTTCAGTATAATTGTGAAAAAAATTTCTTTTATTTTAGTTTGTATAGTTAAAGTAATGTAATTTGCGACTATACATTTCACAATTTAATTTTATTGTTTGTGTGAATGCAGAAGATGGATCAATACCAATCAATCGTGGCAATCTTACTAGTAATATTTATGTTTTTGAGATGTAATATTGGCCTTCCCGTGGTGATAGGGAACTTCTTCTGCAACAGTGGGAGATGCTGTAGCATATATAACTGGCATGGGAGCAGTGCAGCTTAATTTTCCAAAGGAAAATGCCTTGCTCAATGTTGGTCTGGCTGTTGTTATCACTTACACTCTCACTAGGAAAAACATCACTTTAACTAACAATAATTAGGGTTTCCATATATATCCATCTATATATAAATAAAGATATATATAGTGGCTCTTAAAAAAGCTGAAAAGTGCCATCTATGCATCTGAGTGCTTAATGAATGAGGCACAGATGTTAAAAAAAAACTTCTAGTGTTGTTTCTTCTTTTATCTACCATGTGTGTTTGATGTCAAATATAATAATATATATATAGTTTTCTATACTTCTCAAATCTTCTTTCATCTATAATTTGTTATAAATAGTTCTCTTTTTTCATCTACAATGTGTATTTAATGTCAAATAAAATTATATATATATATAGAGAGAGAGAGAGAGAGTCTTTAACATTTTTTGAGTTTATTAATTTTTCATATCTAGAGCTATGAATCAATGAGGTGACAAATAAAAATTTTGTATGGAGTGAATTTCAATGAGGTGAATAAATATTTATATTGAGAACAAGGTCTTCCCTTGTAACTTCAACTATTTGAGAATATAAATTTAATATTTTAAAATTGGATTCATTGGTTTAACATTTTATCTAAATTTAAGTACAATAATACAATATAGTAAATATTTTTAAAGCAATAAGCGTGTATACATTTATCATAGACTGATATTTTTAAGATGGAGAAAAGTTGATATTTTTAAGATGGAGAAAAGGGCATTTTGCATTCAAATATACTGTAAAAAGAAGCCTCATGTTAGTACAACTAATTTCATGGCCACATCATCAATATTGTTATTGGGAACTTACTTGTAATGTAGAAAATTATAGCTTCGTGCCTATAGGAAGCTTTGGAATATGATATAATAGATGGGTTTCTTTTCTTTTTAACAATTTAGAATTGCCTGAAACAAAAGAGGTACAAGAGATTCTAGAGTTAGAAATGCTTCAACATTCTCATTGAAGAGTAGATATTTTGTATTTAATGTATACTCTAAACTAGTTTCTTCTTCAAACTAGGGTTTTTAATGTAATTCCTTATCTTTTCATATACAACAAGAATCATAAGGACACATTGAAGAAGAGATTAGAACTCTTCTAGTCTCACACTCCGTCCAGTTTAATCTAAATCATAGATGGTTTTCATTTGATATATGTTTTACATAATCTTTCTTGTGTATTTTTTATAATAAATATTAATAATTTGTAGATAATCACTAAAATTTAGGGGTCAATTTTCAACTTGGTTTAATTGTAATCATGTTTAGACTCACAATAGTATCTGACCACTATCTTTGTTAGTAGCCTTTCAATCAAGGGCACTACTAAGGTAGAAAGATAATATATGGAAGATATTTGGCTTTAAAATATTTACTAAATTAGAGGATGAAATTTTCTATTAGTAGGAGAGACTCTGAAATAAAGAAAAATAGTCATTGTGATGTATATATTGAGGTAAGGATTGTAGTTGTAATAATTTTTTATCTAACATATCAAAGAGCCATGATAGACATAATAAACCATGTAAACCAAGATGCCTTCAATATGAGGATGGAGTTGTGTATCACCAACAACACATAGCTATGCTGATTTGATTGCTCAAAGAGCCATAATAGACTTGGTAAACCATGTAAACCAAGATTCCTTCAATATGAGGATAAAGTGTGTATCACCAACCACATACAACTATGCTAATTTGTAAGAAATCAAAGTATGGTATTCTGACCTTCAAAAAATGAGATTTTTGTCCTAAACATATTTTCAAAAAGAAATTATTTCAATGAGGAAATATGATATTTCATGTATTAGTGGTACCTCATTTGGATTCAAATGTATTGGATAAGGAAACTTGAGAGCAACCCAATTTTTAATTCCCATTGTGGCTCAATGTTATCTATGAAAGGTAGAGTTGAAACAAAAAAAAAAACATAATGGATGATTCTAGAAACAAGTGTGGAGAAGCTTTTGGTCTTCATACTATTAAAAATCCTATTTACCTTGTCAGGCTTGTGATGGAAAAGTATTGGCATGCCAACCATGCTTTCATTGGAGCTAAATTTTAAGAGAGCAAGTTTAGATCTTTGTTTTTAATAAATATTACCCTTCAGAGATGGAGTTTGTTTCCCTTGTCTTATTAAGTGAAAAGTTTGTAGATGAACATGTATTACTAATGTACTGATTAAATAATTAAACAAGAACAACTAATGGACTAATTAAATAATTAAATAAGAGCAGTAGGAAAACAATTCTAGGTTTAGATCTTTTTTTCTAATAAATAATCACCCTTCAGAGATGGATTATGTTTCCTCTAACTTATTGAATCTGCAAAATTTTTGTAGATGAACATGTACAACTAATGGACTAATTAAATAATTAAACAAGAGTAGTAGGAAAAGCATTCTACTTGAATTGTCCTCAGCTTAATTACATGGAAAAGAAAACTAATACTGAGAAGTTTATAGAGGAAAACAAAAAGTGCACCAACACAACCATTCTAACTTATTCTCATCATTTTATCTTTGATAATTGTATAGCCAACACAAATCTCCATTCTAACTTATGACAGTTCAATTCTCACCATTTTGTCTTTCATTATTGTATAGTCAACACAAATCTCTCATCATATGTCTATTTATTCAGATTTAAAACTAAGAACCTTCTATCTTAACCACTACAACTTCTAATTTTAGCGACTAACTAAATAAGAGAAATATGAAAAGCATTCTACTTGAATTGTCCTCGGCTTAATTACATGGAAAAGAAAACTATTATTGAAAAGTTTATAAAGGAAGACAAAAAGTGTAATGATACAGCCATTCTAACTTAGATAGAGAAGTTCATTTTCACCATTTTATCCTTCATTATTGTATAGCCACCACAAATCTATTTATTGTATAGTCAACAAAAATCTCTGGTAGTATGCTTATTTATTTAGATTTAAAACTAAACCTCTTATTTTAACTACTATCAATATGCTTCTAGTAATTTCTTTCTTTCAAAAATTACTTTCCACTACTCACAAAAGGTAGGGACTCAAGCTCAAATAGAGCTCTTTTAAATTATTTTATTTGTTATTTCTTTTTTAGATTAACTAATATTATGTGTTAAGATCAATTATACTTTAATCCAAGACCTCTTAGATGAGAGACTCACAATTTACCATTGTGTTGTAGGCTCTTGTCTAAAAGAAAATATTTATTTTATGTGTAATATTTTATTTTGTATTAGTAAGAGCATTAAACCAAGATCATTATTATTATGTGTTGTAATTAATAATTATTATTATAACTAAGCCAAATAAATTTGAACACAAGACCTCTCTTATTAGAGGCATACAATTTATCCTTATGTTTTAGGCTATTGTGTACATGTAATTGCCTTTTTAATCCTACCACTATTTTATAATAAATAAAGAACTAGAAAAAGTAAAGAGAAATAAAAAGATTTAAATAAAATTCCAAATTTTTGTATACCAAAAATAACAATAAGGAGTTTTAGCTCTCATTCCTCAACATACCACTACTATTCCTTCCATATTAACACTTATCACATTTTTTAAATGTTAGTGGTTGAAATATATGATTTTTATTGCAAGGCCTACATATATATTTAAAAAGTACACAATATTTTTTAATGAAGGAATTTATATTAGAAAATAATTAAAATTACACTAGTTACAAAAAAAAGATAGGGGGATACAAGGTCATAATGGTCAATGTTATTGCAAGAGTTTTCCTTAAGATTTTGTACCATGTAAGAATTTGTTTAAGGCAAGAATGAAATGCCAAGATCTAGAAGCTCAAGAGATATCAAAAGAGAGACAAGAGATGATCAAATGAGAATGGATTAATTAGAAAATTGGATGAATACATGATAGTTGTGCCTTGTATATAAAGATAATAAATTGACTAGGAGTCATGTAAAGAGGTAACCGAGAAGTAAGAACATGTCCACCAAGAGTGGATTATCGTCCACTATTCATGAATATATGTGGAACAAATTGAGGATAAGAATACAAAGGTGTATCTCATAAAGAGGTGTAGTAGACAACATGTGCTCAATTGGAGTGCAAACTACAATATTTTCCACATGAAAACTCATATGAATATGCAAATTCCTAGGTGCCTACATGAAAACTAATATGAATACGTGTTATCCTAAGTAAAATTAAGTAAAGTGTAAATAGTAAATACTTATTTACACCAACACCCCCCCTTAAGTGAAACATAGGGGAATTTCCTTAAGCTCACAAAAACTAGATAATAATGCAAGATGGGTCCCAACTACTAGGCCATGTTGGACACCCATATATAAAGTAAAAGTGCTAAAGATAAATTTAATGTAATCTCTCATAAAGTGGAGAAAGATGGAAAAACACATAGGAAAAAACACCCTCCAAAAAGATAGATATCTGCATTAAGACAAAATGAGAGAGAAGACTTCATATGAAGAAAAGATCCCCTTGATAAAAGAGAAGAGAGGATGAGAGACCAAGTAGCATCCCCTCAATGTAGAACGTACACCCATGCTAAATATATGTTCCAAGCTTAATGTAGAAATTGCACCATGAGTTGAGAATAACATTACTCCCCTTAGAAAGAAACAAAACCAAAGGAGTATCAATGAAGCCTCCCCCATCTATTAGAAGAAACCTCAAAATGTATGAAATTTGTAAAATCTTCTCAAGTGTTCCCATGTCAATACTAAATTATGTCTCCTCCAAAATCATGTGTACTATGTCACTTTGCTGAGAAAGAAAAGTCAGGATCAACTAAGGATGATTGTGGAAGATGAATCAAAGTCTCAAGTGTTCCCTCTATCAATAAAGTTACCTCCTCCAACTACTATATCAAAGTACCCACCATCATGTCAACCTCAAAAGAATGTTCAAGTATAGAATAAAGATGAGGGTTAAAGTGTTCCCTCCCAATAACTAAAGAAGGATCATATTTACCAAAGAGAAAATGAATTTTCTCATTAGTGTCTCCCAAATCTATAATGTAGGCCTCCACAAACAAGATGGAAATGTTTGTCAAGTACTCATCCCATGGAACTAAGTCTAGAAGATAGTGAATATCCTGCTAAAATGAATCACTTGAATCCATGGTTATATGAATATAATCATCATGATGAACAATAGTAGATGAAACTGCAATAGGAGGAGTAGAAGATGATGACCCAAGAAATTGATCAAATGTGAGCATATCTAAGTCCAAGTAGCCAAAGTTCTCCTCATAGTCTGATGCATCACTAGAAATGTGATGAAGAATTATTATCATCATCATGAGAGAATTCTAAGAAGTAATATAGTAAAGATGCATGATCATCCACCCTCCAAGTCTCTGATAATAAAATTGAATCCAATGTGAATTCCACACTCCTTTCTGCATGAGTGAGCTAGTAGATGGAAAGAAGGTTGTATCTTAGGCAAGGTAAATAGAACACATCTTTGGAGTATCCCTCCCCTTTATCAATAGTTCCTTTCCCAAAAATATTCTTGTAAGTATGATTGACCATAAAAATAGATGGACTATGACAAGGATCGAATGATGAAAACATAGACTGTGAAGATTCAATATGATAAGAAGCCCATAAATCTAGAATGCATCTCATTGAATGTTCACTTGAAGTAACTAATAAGGGTTGACCTTTTTCCCATATTATCCTTTCCTTTATCAAAATCTGAATCTAAAGAAGGGGATGAAGTAGTCATTCTTGAAGGTAGAACAATTTGATTCTTCTTGAGAAGATTCTTCAATTCATAAATTTCCTTCTTATAAGAATGTTGTTCTTCATGTACATTCTTCTTGCAATATGCACAATTAAGAAACTCCTTCTTGGATGATTTCCCCTTATTGTTGGAGTTGTCTTGTGGTGAGGAGTGTTATTTCTCTTGTTGCAAATTTTGTTGCCATGACTTATGCTTCTAGTTAAACCCTTTTCGTTGATTACTTTTACTAGCCACCAATGCTTTATAATTTGAAGAATTGATAATCCTCATGCTCATCAAGTTTTATTATTCTACCATCACATCTCTATGAGGGCCACAAATGAAGACGTGGTGTAAAAAAACCTAAGGTCAACTTATGATTTTTGAAGCTGGAAACCAATGATGAAAACTATGGAGGACATTTTCTAATCAATATATGGATTAATATTTCATCCTCTATGGTAATTACATAATACTTAACCATTGACCTTGTCTCATGTGCCTTGGTGATATAGTCTTGAATTCAATCAAACTCCTTATGATCTAATGACATGAGATTTTCATGAAGTTCTAAACCCCTATCTTCATCTACTTTTGCATACAAGCTAGAAACTGTATCTCATGCCTCCTTTACTATTTTACAATTTTCAATATGGAAGATAAGATCATCATGTACATACTTCCTCAAAGTACCAATAGTAAACTTATTGTTATGATCCCATTCTTTTTTTATTAGGATTAGATGGTGCAACCATGCTTCCATCCATATAATCTATTAAACATTTTTCCAACATTATATTCAATTCTCTAATATTCCATGTAGCATAATTATATGGACTTAAAAATAGAAATCTAGGAGAACCCATAATGCAGAATGAGATAACACAAGAGAAAGAGAAGCACAAACACTCAAGGCACCCCTCCCCAAATAACTCAATCAAAGAACCACCCTACTCCCAAACCCCCCACACACACCACCCCCCCTCCCAACCCCCCCCAAAAAAAAAAAAACAAAAAATGTGGATGATTTTGGAACTTTATACTTAGTGCACTTATAATTGCCACTTGTCAAAATGAACCAAAGTGGACTTCTAATTTTGATGATTACAATAAAAAATATGAAGCTATATTAGACTCAACAAGATAATACACAAGATATCTCAAGTATCTAATTAATTATAAGTTCATAAACACAAACCAAAAATGGCTAAATACTAAAAATGATTTACATCCACTGAAAATTTCTCCAAAATAATAACATGTTTGGAAAGTAAACAACAAATTATGTAGTTTAAAAAAAGAATAGCAACTAAAAATGTGCCTATATGTGACTGAACAAAGCCTCTATAGTTGTTAAAATTGATAATTTTCAATTTTTAGAAAACTTCTAGAGCAAAGATCACAAAAGTCCTACAAAAATGTGTGGATCACAAAATTCTACCCCAAAACAAAAAAAAATCTTGAAACAAGGAGTCTAGATGAGTGTGATATCACTGTTTAAAAATCATGTCAATAAAATTATTTTTCCTAAATCATTGTTGCCACACTTTAAAAAATTAAACAACTCTATATTTTTCCTCATATGTCTAATTTGATGAAATAAAAGTTGATTTAGGGGATTTTGATCCTTTGAATGTGATGCCAATGTCTGATTTGCACCAGCAAGCTCCAATCTTTACCTGCTACAAAAATGACTCTAGTGGTTATGCAATGAACACTCCTTTAGCTCTAATACGATATAAGAATGTGCCTCAATATTTTGTACCATGTAAGACTTTTCCTAAGGTAATAATCAAATGCCAAGATCTAGAAGCTCAAGAGATAGCATAAGAGAGACAAGAGATTATCAAATGAGAATGGATTAATCAAATAATTGGGTGAATACATCATAGAAGTGTCTTGTATATAAAAGAAATAAAGATGACTAAGATTCATGCAAAAATATAAGAAATAACTAAGAAAATTTCTAACAAGAGTGGATTATCCTCCATTTTGCATGAATCACTACTACATTTGAACCTAGATTGCAATGACATGTCTGTCATAGTTATGGTGTCACAACCTATCACCATCTCAATTGTGAGGGTGACAAGTTGTGATGCCATAACTACGACAAACCTACTATCACAATTTAGGTGGAAATTTGGTAGTGAACGTATGTGTAACAATGTGTCATTAAGAATACAAAGGTGTATCTCATAAAGAGATGTAGCAGATAATATGTGTTCAATTGGAGTGAAAACTATAGTGTTGTCTACATGAAAAATCATACCGCTATAAGAAATCCTAGGTTTTTACATGAAAACTAGTATAAATATGCATTATCCTTAGTAAACTTAAGTAAAGTGTAGATAATAAATACTTATTTACACCAACAGTTATGAAAAAATATATAAAGAATTCATGGGAAATGCCTAGAAAAAAATATAAACATCTCTAAGTGACTAGAGTAGTTCTTGAGGTTGGTGGAAAAGGAAAAATACCATGCTTGTGACTCATATATTAGTATGGGCAAATATTTTCATCCAAAAGAGACCACCCTTCCTTTTTAGTAGCTTCTTCTTCCTCTTCATTCTCCTCCTTGGTCAAAGAGATGGATACGGCTAGTTATAAGAGCCAATTAGATGAGCTCAACTAGCTAGTGTCACTATCAGTGTTTGGCCATCTTATCCTGCCACTAACATAAAATCTTACAACCCTCATATTCTACTAGAAAGTAGAATCACAATATGATAGAGAGGTGGAGCCTCACTAGTTAAAATATATTTTGTTGCTAGAATTGTGGTGAGGGGTTTAGGAATGTGAGGTCTATGAGTGGCAAGAAAAGGACCGAAGAACACATTATTGACCAAAGAGAAATGAAAAATCATAAGGGGTTTGAAGGTAATTTTACAATAGTACAAGGGACATTTTTCCAATACTATAGAAGCTCTCACAAATGGGTCAACTTGAGTGCAACCTTGGTGGTTTACATGTGAATCTAAAGAACCACATTATTACAAATACATGTTTTAGTAAAACATGAAACATGTCTAAAAATATGAAAATTGAATAACAAAATGGATATGATAAAATGTAACAAAATACCCCAACAAAGTTGTATGCCAAGAAAACATTTTAGGCCAAAAAGGTAGAAAAATCATGAATGAACTCATCAACTATTGAACTCTACTATAACATAAATAGATGTGTATAAAAATATCTAGTTGCCCACAAAATTTTAAAAAGATCCAAGTTGCCTAGGTTCCATAGATGAGAATTTGATGAAAAACATTAGAAAATAATTCATGAGGTAAAGTAACTCAACTTAGGCTCGATAATGGTAAACCAAATGGTTAAAAATCTTTAAACTCTAATAATAACATGTTACAAAATTTTCACCCTTATTAAATGAGCTTGGTTAAGACACAACCTTGTTAAAGGTTACAAAATATATTGTTAGTGTGATCCTATTTATGGATTTAATCACCATGTTAGGAGTGGCCTTGTTAGAGATCTCCAAAAACATCTCATTAGAATGTCACCTTGATTAAAGGATTTTATTTCTAAAATGGTTAGAAAGTAATAGCTAGGTTGATTTGATGAATAAAAACTGACTTTGTATATTCAAATCTCCATTCAACTCATTCCTAGTTCATTGACTAGTCTTTGTTACATTCTCCATCTTTGATCTTCTTAGAAACACGTCAAGAAATTTCAACAAATTCCCCCATTTCCTCTATAACTATGTTCTTTTTATTATCCTTCACAAATTTTCCATAAGATGTTCTTTCAATAAGTGACTAAAGTAGTTGTTGAGGTTGGTGAAAAAGGAACAATACGATGCTTATGACTCATATATTAGTATGGGCCAAGATTGTCATCCAAAAGAGACCACCCTTCCTTTTTAGTAGGTTCTTCTTCCTCTTCATTCTCCTCCTTGGTCGAAGAGGTAGATAAGGCCAGTTACAAGAGCCAATTAGATGAGCTCAACTAGCTAGTGTCATTATCAGTGTTTGGCCATCTTATCCCACCACTAATATAAAAGCTTAGAATAGTACAAGGGGCATTTGTCCAATACTATAGAAGCTCTTGTAAATGGGTCAACTTGAGTGCAACCTCAATGGTTTACATGTGAATCTAAAGAACCACATTATTAAAAATACATGTTTTAGTAAAACATGAAACATGTGTAACAATATGAAAATTGAATAACAAAATGGATATGATAAAATATAACAAAATACCCCAACAAAGTTGTATGCCAAGAAAACATTTTGGCCCAAAAAGGTAGAAAAATCACGAATGAACTCATCAACTATTGACTGTAATGTCCCCTTTTTGGGACATTAGGGTTCTAATTCTGACTACGCATATATTTTCCCTTTTTCTTTCTGGATGGACTTATTAATCCTTCGATCTGATAATCATTCCTATGATATCATCTTTAATGTTTGAAATTCTATATTTATATTCGGTATTACATAGAGACATGTCTATTCATAATATAATTTAATTATATTAAAAATTATAATCATATTAATTATATAATAATATTATATATTAGTTATATAAGTTTAATAACATATATTATATTGATCATTATTAATAGTATTACTTGTTATAAATATTATTTATTCATTAATCTTATATATCATAGTACATATATAGGTATATATTATTTATATTCAATAGTATATTATTTAAATATCTAATATATATGTATATATATTATATGTGTATGATAATATATATATATATATATATAATAATAATTTATATATTTAATTTATATTAATCATTTTAATTATTTATGATTACTTAATATAGATATAATTTCCATATACTATAGTACATAAAATAGCTAATATATATGTATATATATTAATTATTTATAGAATGATAATTAAATATCTAATTATACATATAGATAATATAATTAATATTTATAATCATATAATATATAATTATTTATATTTGTAACTTCAAATAATTATAATTTACTCTATATAAATTATCGATTACTAATATTATACTTTTTTATGTATAACTAATTTATATACTAAAATGGGGATATCACATTGAACTCTACTATAACATAAATAGAGATGTATAAAAGTATCTAGTTGGACACAAAATTTTAAAAAGATCCAAGTTGCCTAGGTGCCATAGATGAGAATTTGATGACAAACATTAGAAAATAATTCATGAGATAAAGTGACTCAACTTAGGCTCAATAATGGTAAACCAAGTGGTTTAAAATCTTTAACCTCTAACAATAACATGTTAGAAAACTTTCACCCTTATTAAATGAGCTTGGTTAAGAGACAACCTTGTTAAAGATTGCAAAATATACTATTATGGATTTAATCACCATGTTAGGAGTGACCTTGTTGGAGATCTCCAAAAACATCCCATTAGAATGTCACCTTGATTAAAGGATGTACAATATGATTATTAGTTCAACCTTGATCGAAGGATATTATTTCCACAATGCTTAGAAAGTAATAGCTAGGTTGATTTGATGAATAAAAACTCACTTTGCATATTCAAATCTCCATTCAACTCATTCTTGGTTCTTTGACTAGTCTTTGTTACATTCTCCATCTTTGATCTTCTTGGAAACACTTCAAGAAGTCACACTTTCAGTACATTCCCCCATTTCCTCTATAACTATGTTCATTTTATTATCCTTAACAAATTTTCCATAAGTTCTCTAATCTAACTTTCACCAACCTCAAAAACATATCTTATGCCTCCTTAAATAGATAAGTTTAATCATTTTCTACTTAAACATAACCATGTATCTTAGGGCATGATCAAATTCATTGAATATGTTCATCCTTTGTTCCTTTTCTTCTTCTTCTTTTGAAATTTTTAGAAACTTCTCACTAAATCCTCATCTTAGATCACTTAAAAAAATTATTTCATGCATTAAATATGCTAGCTCATCAATCCTCTTCTTTTATGCATTTTGGCTAATCCATAAGCTCAACTATGTTAGCCTCAAATCTCAATTCTTTCTAAAAATATTAATTTGATGATACTAGATCATCACTATGTTCTTTAGCTTGGTCATGTCTGGGTAACCTGGTCACTACTGATCTATCCTACTGAGGTTACACTAGCTTGCTAAGCCATCACTATTCCCACTCATTACTTTGGGTTTACTTTCATCTTACTTTGTCACTACTATCATTCAAATTATACTATTTTTCTTGGCTATCACTTAAGTTCCTTAATCTTCTACTTCAATTTCTTCAATAAGCTAGTAAATTATTACTTGGTCAAGCTTAATTTCTTGACTTGTTTCAACTATTTTTTTTCCTACACTCAATACAACGATAAAATAAATATTAACTTGTCAAATATCAATTGATCAATTTTTCATTGTAGTTCCATCATACTTACTCCTCTTTGCTCAACCACTTTACTAGTTCATCTTGTTAGATCTATTTTTTCAAATCCCATTCATCAATACATTTAATATGACACTCTACAATATTAAAAAATTTCTTACTAGTAAGGTCTAACATCAGTGAGAACATAACAATTATTCCAATTATAGTTTCCAAAGATCTCACTCTTTGGCATTGATGGCAACACATTTAGTTACCATGCATTCTCAAAAGTATTCTTTAGATTTTTACTCTATTAGCTCCCTCCATGATCTATATTAGATATTCATCAATATCCTTAGTTTTATTTTGATTCTCATCCTTGTAGATCTTTGACCTCCCTCTTTTCTTCTTTACACTTCTCCCTCTTGTTGGAATGTTCAAATGGGAAGAGTACTTCTCAAAGAGGGGGGGGGGGGGGGGGGGGGGGCAGGGTGGGGTTTGAATCAAAAGTAACTAGTTTTTATCCTTTTAAATCATTTTTGACACAAAATTGAAAGTAAAGCGCATGCATATAAACATATAAGAAAACATGAAATAAAGACATGCATCAACCCATAACACTAGGAATTTGGTAACCCAGAAACCCTCCAAGAATAAGAAGGTAAAATTGGGGTGGGGATGACACCCACAAAATCACTACAACAATATATTTTCAACCACTTCTGATGGTCTGCCCTATTAAAGGCCTTACATTGTGTCAATAGTGACCTGGTTAAAGGATTTACAAACACTTTACAAGAACTGTCACCCTATTAAAGGATTTACAATAGGTTGTTAAACCCACCTAATTCAATAGGATTTTCATCACCTTCTCCAAAGGTTCTCCCATCTAGCTATTAAGCTAATCTATCTACATAGGATTTTCAACATCTAATACAATGGTAAGAAAGTATTAGAACAAATGACCTGATAAAATGAAATCTTCAATTGTTGGATCCAAGTACTTGATCTGCTCTTTCTATCTTGATCCTTGCTTGACCTGATCTCTATATGTAACCCTTGTTCTATTCTGATAAACTAGATCTGTAATTGCTACTCAATTCACTAAGTCCTTGACACCCTTGCTGATTGCTCTATTCTATAACAGTCTCTTAGCAACTCAATAACTTTGACAACCTCAACATTATAGTGTCCAAGTCTCCTTATAAAGATATTGTGGACTTAGGGCTTACAATGTAATCACAAACTTAAAATTCCCACTCAAATCCTTAGATTGCGCCTATAGGTTGCATGTTTTCTCCAATTTTCTAATTGGTTGCATGCTAATATCATAGGTAAATGTAAAGGTTTGATCTTATCTTCTTATCCCTTCAAGAATCATGCATAAACAATTTTACATCTTAGTTTGTCAAGGCACAAACTACTATGTTGATTCTATGTTACTTGGCACATATTACATTATTGGTGCTCGGCACATGTATATTCTTAGATTTCTTAGCACCTATTTTACTCTATTTTTTTTAGCACATGAATATTCTCGGATCACTCGGCATGAATTGTGACTTGACACCTGTATACTACTTGGCATGTATTGCTTACTCGGCACCTAAAGTCACTCGACACCTATTGAGAATTTGACTCGACACATACTATGACTTGGCATACATAGTATAATTGGTTAAGTGTGTTGACACTCGAATGTCAAAACCATTCTAAGACTAACAATATCCCCCTTTGACATGAGTGTCAAAAACACTTAACTAAACATAAATGAACTGACCTTATTGAGTACATTCTTTATTCTGCTCGGCATACATGTAAAATTTCAAATTGTTCAAAATTTTATAAGTAACAATATACCTTATGACTCCCCCTAAGCTAATAATGCCTTGTTCACTCTTGAAATGAAAAATTTTGTGCTGATGTGCCTGATACCCTTTGTCTTTTTTACTATTCCTACATCCTATGCCTATGTCCTACATCTGATCTATATGGGCTCCCTATTTTAGATTTATTTTCCATATGTTTTTCAAAAAAATTCATCTCCCTCCCACTTTTTCTTATTACTTGTCTCCCCCTTTTTGGCTATCTACAGACTTACATAACTTTATTCTCAAAATGAATGAATGAATGTAATCAAAATTTGGTATTCTCCCCCAAAACATATATCTCTCTATATATCTCCCCCTAATATATATATATCTCCCCCTTTTTGACACTGATGTCAAAGGGTCCTAAGGAGTAATACCATACTTAGCCAAAAAATTACTATTTACCTCTAGGAGTACCTTGAGAGTTGCATCCTAATTCTCCAATGCAATGTCTGGTGACTTGTGTTGGATGGCAGTCTCTGGAGGAAGTGTACCAATCCATCAAGTGTAGAAAGATTTGAATCCTTCTTTAGGAATGTCTCTACATATGCTTGCTCCTTGTGGATGACCTCTAGGTGTGGAGTTATTGAGGATTGGATTTGCATCAGTTTTTCCTTTATGTTGGCCTCCTCTATTGTTAGTATATCTAACTCCCTTTTAGTGTGAACCAACTGTGCAAAATGTTTCTCACTTTGAGTTGTACTTGTAGGAAGTTGCATGCTAGAAATCTTGAGATTTCTCTCCAAGCTCATTATCCAATGGATATTCTCTTGTGTGAAGTTGGAAAAATCACACAGTTTTTTGTATAGTGAAAAAATGTTCCCAAGTACAATTTTCACTCTTTCAAGTTTCTTTGCCAACTCTACTTGTGATAGTGCTATATCACCAAATATATTTTCATTCAATTTTCTTTGAAATTTTCTTTCTAACCATTTCATTAGTTTCACATTTGTATCATGGTCTTCATCAGTTACCTAGTCAACTATGTCTGATAGTTGCTCCATTATGTGCTTTGACTCATCTGGTGACTACAAGCTAAAGCATCCATGAATATGTCTTTGATCTCATTTAGTGCTTGCTTGTGTTTAAATTATTTCCTTAGTACTTCCTACCTCTTTCTTCTATCCAATGCACCTTGTATTTCATTTATCTTTTCAATTTTGAGGGTGTTGGATCCATAGGAGGGAAAAACAATCTCTTCATCAAGCTCAAGATCTCCATAGTGAAGTATCCTAGCTACCTTTGTGGAGCTCAAGACTAGTGTTTGAACTTGCAGTGATATTATGTCAATGCTCAGCTTCTAAAGAGTCTGTATAGGAGTGCCTATTTTTGGTAATTCAATCAAGGTTTGAATTGTGGCTTGCTCCTCATCTTTTTCTTTCTCCTTTTCTTCTTCTAATTTCCCTTCATCAAACACAATTTTTGGGGGTGTACCTATTAACTATTTTGATTTCCTTGTATATTCCCCTATTTTTGCACTTGGCATTTGCAGTGCATCGCTTACTATACTTGGTGGAGGAGGAGGTGGAAGTAGTAGGAGTTTACTAGTTTTAAATCCCAAAGGTGGTTCTTTTCTTTTCACCTTGACTCTTCTTGGATCTGCTACTACCTTATGTATTTCATCAACACTGACCAACATTGGGTTTGTGCATAACCGAGCTTGTTGTGTGGATTGGTCAAGGATCTTTGAGAAACCCTCTGTAGTCAAAGCATTGATGTTTTGACATGATGTGTCAATAACATCCTTCACTATTATGGTCTTTGTAGGTGTGATGATGGCATGAGGAGTGCTAGGATGTGGCATTGGTGTGTCTTGCACACTTTGTTCTTCCTATTCATCTATTGCCTTTTCTTGTCCTTTAGCTGATTTCTCCTCTTCTTTCTCCTTATTCACTTCTTCTACTTTTTCTTTCTCACCTTTATTCTCCTCTTCACCTTTCTTCTCTCCCTCTTTCTTTTTTGTTTCCTTCTCTTTCTCTCTCACCTTGTTGTTGGCCTCTGCCTTATATTCCTCTTCATATACATCATCAATTGTCTTATAAATTGATTTCCACAATTGTGTGGATCTATTTACAACATCCTCAATCTTATTTTGTAGAATGCAAAATGCTCTGTCTTTTGGTGAATTTTTTCTATTATTCCTTTTATTTTCCTTTGATATTTGACCTTTAGTTAGGTCAGGTAGCACTCTAGCTAAGGTAGATTCTCTGATCTCCTTTTTCATTTGCAAACAAAAATGCCACTTATTTTCTACTATCTGGTATAGTTCTTTAGGCATTGTACTATCTAGTTCTGGAGGAGTGTTCTTATATTTAGCCATCATGGCATACACTGATTCCTCTATTTTATTTTGCTCCTCTTTATTAAGCTTATTAAAATCTAGAGTCTTCAATTCATTTAAGTCTCCTTTTCTAATGTTTTCACATAACTTATCAATGGTAGACTTGGGAGGATGAGTTGCCACTCTAAACTGGCTATTGTCATCTGACTTTGTTCTTTCTTCATCGAAATCTAGTTGTGCAACATATTTTCTTCTCTTCCTTTTCACTTCACCAGTATGTTTTGTGCCCTTCTATTTCTCTTTATCCTCTTCCTTTTCCTTTTGTGTAGTAGCCCTAGTGGTAGCCCTTGTAGTAGGTTTCTTTGGTGTGACCTCAATAGGCTTTGTTACCTCCTTTTCCTTTGACTAAGCTATAGGCTATGTTTTGGCTTTTCTTTTGTTGCATTTGGCTTTAGTGGGTGCTTCCTTGGCTTCTTCTTCCACAACACCTTCCTCCTTGTCTTCTCCTAGGCCCTCTCTTAACTCCATTGGCCCTTGCCTTGGTTCTTCTTCTTCTTCACTCACATGTTTTTCTACTCCTGTGCCTGCTACTTCTATGTTAGCTCCAAAATTCTTCTTGATTTTCCTTATCAACTTGTCTTTCCTCTTTACTACAGAGACTATCTTCAAATTTGTCACTACCTTGGACTTGACCATGCCTTATGTGCTGAAGGGTTTGGCAGCCTTGTTTATCTCTTTTGCAAGTAAGGCAGTAATTGCAGTTGAGGCTTGGTCAACATCTAATTCATATCCAAGTGGCCTAAGCCATCTTACTCTTGGTACAATAGCTTGAATGTATCTATAGTCAATTTCAACTAGGAAGAAAATGTCATGAACATGTTGTTTAACTAGTGATACTGGTATTCTCATTATTTGTTTCATTGACTTGTTAAAGTCTTCAAAGTAACTTGTCATTTGAGCCTCAAAATTGTCACCCATTTGCTCAATGTATTCATTAATTTGTGTGACTATTTTCTTGTTGGAATCCTATTTCACCTTTCCAACTAAAGGAAATTGTCCTATCACATAAAAGAATATGCATACCAAAACTAATCCTAACTTGCATTGAGCTCCCTTTGATCTCCTTATTGCTCCCAAATTTTCATTGATTTGTTGTTCCTTTTATCTCCTTATTGCTCCCTAATTTTCATTGATTTGTTGAAGCATGACCTTTGCTAGATCATAGGTGTGGTCCTTCTTCACTAGCTTATAAACAACATCAACTGCTATGCATGGCACACTATTCAGTCTACTTGATTGATAAAATTTGTGAGATATAACTTTTACAACAAAATCAAGTAGGGGTTCAATGATGGTGTCAATAGGCATTACCTCGTTGTTCCATTTGGCACCTGTGTTTTTCTCAATTGCCTCCTTGTCAGTTCTCAAGGTCTTCAGCTGATCTAGGGTTGGGAATCTAGTAACCCTATGAACTATCTTCTTTGTGATCTTGATTGGCCTAATTTCTAACCATAAAGCTCCATCATGAATTTGACTTAATAGAATATGAATTCATTCTATCTTAAATATTGTGGGGAAGACTAGGGCATTTGTTAAACCCTTCTTTTCAACCACTAAAAAGTCATCCTTCAATATTCCCTTATCACACAGCTTGTCGAAGGCTTGGAAAATTTATAAGTCATCTATGGCTCCAATCTTATAGTTGTAACATTTTCTGACATCTTGGACCATTACTATTTTGGATGGTATAACTAACAAAGCACGAACTGGGTCATTCTTATACCCGACCTCAAGGATAGGTTTGAATTTTGGCTATTCAACCTCATTACTGACCAGTTGAACTTCATGACTCTCCTTTCCCTTGGTGGCCTTAGAGCTAGATGCCATCTTAACTGAACTAGGGTTTAATTTTCAAATAAACTTTCAAATACTGCGTAGCTCAGCACTTGATAAAATACCTTTAAATTGAAGAGTTTGAGCTGAATTTTTGTTAAGATTTGTAGAAATTACTATTAAATTTTTGGTTGATCACCTCTTTTCTATTTTCATCTTTTCTTTGTGTTCAAATGACATGAAAATGAGTGGAATTCAACCTTATATGCTTCAAAAGGTCTAGCATTTATTGCATAATGCTTACAGCTGTAAACTCAGCATCTAAAGATTTCATCACAACTTGGCATTCATTGAATTTTATTTACTCAACAACACTTAGTATTTCCAACTTGGCATATACTAGAGTTTTACTCAACATCTAAGGGTAACTTAGCAACTTCTATGAAATCTTCAAGTTTTGTCTTGGCATCTTTTCTCATGCTGATTTCTTCTTTGTGGCACTTCTTTGTTCTTTGGGACTGATGTAAAATATAGCCATGTATATCAGCCCCATACACCTTTTTGTGCTTAATTGGATGAATTTTGATCACTTAACCTCTTGGGTGAAGTGACCACTCCATTGGATGTGCTTGATCCATCTCTTCATTGCCATGTCCTTTTCATTTCTACCTTGATGTGTTTCACATCAAACTTTTCTTTACCCTTATTGACTTCTGACTTGAGTGCATTGGCCCTTTCTGGGAAATACCTATTGATATGTCTAGTTTTCAAGCAACTAAAACATGTGGTTTGGCTTAACCACCTACTGTAATTCCCTCTAATGTGTTTTCTTATACAGTTCATAGGAACATGACCATCTTCTTGACAGTAGTGACAACTTTTCCTGGTATTGTAATCCCTGTTGTAGTGGTGTGCACAGTTGTTTCTCCTTGCAGTCTGATTAGGTGTCCACATAGTCTTTGATCTATACTCAAAAGCTCTATGTCCATAATTTTTTTAGTTGTAGTAGTTACCATCAAATCTTGGTGTCGTCATGAATTTGGTTTTGCAATCTTGTGTTAAGTGTCCTTGTATGTTACACTTGTGACAATAACCTTTGTTTTTGGGTGTGTTTTGCTAATTGGTCTTCCTACTCTTGCATACATTAGCAGTGTGCCCCTTTTTACTATAGAACTGACAAGTGGGTTTAGAGTTCTTACCTTTTTCAATCCTTTGTTCTACACTCTTTCATGTCTCACCTTCTTCAGTACTGATGAATCCTAATCTTGAAGTGTCATTACTAGATCTTGGTGATTTCAGTAACTACTGAAAGTGCTTGATAACTTCACTTGATTTGTTGAAGCTCTCTATTATCTCCTTCTCTCTCTTCAACTCATTATGTAATTGATCATTCTATATTTTCAGAGTGGAGATCCCAATGTCCTTCATGTTTACCTCATGATGAACATTCATCATCTGAATAAGTGTGTCCAACTACATGTTGGAGATCCTTGTAAGCTCTATGAACTTCTCCTCAAGTCTATTTCCAAGGTTTCTTTTGTCATCCTCAAGTATGGCTCTATCCTAAACTGCTCTTTTCTTTTGTTCAGTTATCTCACATAGCATCATGGCTTATGACTCTTGTTCCATTTTAATAGATCTTATCTCTTTTTCTTGAGCTCTATTTTTCTCCATCAATTCTCCTATTGCTACATCAAATTCTTTGGAGTCTCCATTAGCAAACACTTGTGTGGTTTCAATCTCCTTGTAGTCTATGTCATTCTCAACTATGGCTATGTCCTTCCTTCTTTTCAAGGATTTTCTCAGTTCCTCTATGGCTTCCTCCACCTTGTGTAAAGTGGGGTGCACATCAATCACCTGATTGTCTATGATCTTCCCAAGTTTGAAGACTTCCATCTTCTAATCATTTTCTCTAAGTTATTAGGCTTCTCCTTGTGAGAACCAATGCTCTAATACCAATTGTTGGAATGTTCAAATGGGAAGAGTACATCTAAAAGTGGGGGGGGGGGGGGGGGGGGAATCAAAAGTAACTAGTTTTTATCCTTTTAAATCCTTTTTGACACATAACTAAAAGTAAAGTGCATACATCTAAATATATAAGAAAAAATAAAATAAAGACATGCATCAACCCATAACACTAGGAATTTGGTAACCCAAGAACCCTCCAAGAATAAGAAGATAAAACTGGGGTGGGGATGACACCCACAAAATCACTATAGCCATATTTTTTCAACCAATTCAGGTGGTCTGCCCTGTTAAAGGCGTTACATTGTGTCAATAGTGACCTGGTTAAAGTATTTATAGACACTTTACAAGAAGTGTCACCTTATTAAAGGATTTACAATAGGTTGTTAAACCTACCTAATTCAATAGGATTTTCATCACCTTCTCAAAAGGTTCTCCCACCTAGCTGTTAAAATGCAATCTTCAATTGTTGGATTCAAGTACTTGATATGCTCTTTCTGTTTTGATCCTTTCTTGATCTAATCTCTATACGTAACCCTTGTTCTATTCTGATCAACTAGATTTATAATTGTTTCTCAAATCACTAAGTCCTTGACACCCTTGCTGATTGCTCTATTCTATAATAGTCTCTTAGCAACTCAATAACTTTGACAACCTTGACATTATGGTTGTCAAGTCTCCTTATAAAGATATTGTGGACTTAGGGTTTACAATGTAATCATGAACTTAAAATTCCCACTCAAATCCTTAGATTTCACCTATAGGTTGCATGTTGTCTCCAATTTTCCGATTGGCTACATGATTTTATCATAGTTAAATGCAAAGGTTTGATCTTATCTTCTTATCGCTTCATGAATCATGCAAAAAAGGTTTTACATCTTAGTTTGTCAAGGCACAAAATACTATGTTGATTATGTGTTACTCAGCACATATTACATTACTCGTGCTCGACACATGTATATTCCTAGATTGCTTAGCACCTATTTCACTCTATTTTTCTTGGCACATGAATATTTCTAGATCACTCAACATGAACTATGACTTAGCACCTATATACTGCTCAACATCTATTTCTTACTCGGCACTTGAAGTCACTCGGCACCTATTGAGAATCTGACTCAACACATACTATAACTTGGCATACATAGTGTACTCGACATAGTAGAATTAGTTAAGTGCATTGACACTCAAATTTTAAAACCATTCTAAGAATAACGCCTCTGTGATACTGATTGAGATTCTTCATCCAACACTAGCTACAACACCAACTCTATTGTCTCCCTATCTGGCATATCTCTAATATATTGAGTGGTAACTTGACATTTATCTCTCTCTTATTTGTTATTGATATTTGATTATAACGTAGCATTCCTCTTTGACAACAATGCTAAAGACATCATATACAAATCATGTATTCATATCCCTCATTGTTTTGTGTACAATTTGATCTTTATTTTATCTCTCCCTTTATCATCTTTGTCCATGACTATATCACCATGTTCTTACAACTTTACCAATTCATACTATTGTCCAATTTTTATATCTTTTTCACATCTTTAGGAAGCTCCTAAAATATTAATTCCAACATCAATATATAGGATATTCGTATCATAATAATTGATGTAATGCAAATTTTTTTATCTTTTATAATGAGGTAAACATATTGCGCATTAGAAAAATATGTGACTTTCACAAGGTTTTTGAATTCAATAGGAAGACTTTGATATCCAGTAAAAAAAATTATTTTAAAAATATGTGTTGGTAGCTCCATTAGAGCTTTCTAATTACATCGTTCCTCTAAAATGGTCACTGGAAAATTTGCAAATACCTAAAGTAAACTCCTTACCAAAAGAAAAAATGCTAAATCCAAATGCAAGAATAGCCTTAGATAAGAACCAATTTGATCAATAGAAGGAACACTATCTAAAAAACTAAATATACAATACTAGACTTCAAGGTTAAGGCTGATCACCCAACAAAAAGATTTTGCAAGTAGCAAAATACAAAAGCTAAGATTTAATAATTGATTAGTAGAATAATGATGGAAAGTGGTGAAAAATAGGAAATAATGTTTAAGATTTCAAATTACCCCCTATTAGATTACTGATAAGAATTCCCCCATTTCATGCCATAGAAGAATTTAAATTAGATCCATTAACACTATGCTTCCTTATAAAAATTGAGCTTCTTTGATAACCCTATCTCCAAATGTTTGCAAAACTAAACCCCTGAACAACAACCCTTTAACCAATGCTTATATTCGTCCTCATAGAATTGCTTCTTTTTAATCTAGGTCTTTGAGAAAGATAATTCTCTTCAACCCTACCCACAATTAGACATCAAGAACCTCCAACAATCCCCCTCCTATTCATATATTCAATGTAGTCACCTACTATCCTTATCCCTCCTTTCTAGGTTTGCAATAACATTCCTTAACACTGTGATTATCAGAAACCCACATAGCAAAATTAGGTGGAAGGAAGGCCAAGAACAAGGCCCATTTTCCCTCAAGAATGCTCCAAAAAAAAGATCCCCAAACCTATCAAATGGCTAAATAACTTTTGGGGAGATCAAGAAAATATCTCTACGTTTTAAGAATAGTTAATTTGCATACATTTCTTTAGTAAATTCATCATAGGGGATTTTCTCGCAATAGATCAATGCTTAAATTTTAAAGTAACTTTCCTAAATTGGGAACCAAATTTTACAAATATTGGATTAAACATAGAAAATGTAATTGGCAAAGATCATGGATAAAAAGAATTGAATTATGTAATATTCCTAATTAAAAAACAAATAGGTTTAAAGGAATATAAACTGCTTGAAGTAATCACCAATAAATCAATCTATGAACTTAAGATAACAAGTTTTGAGGGACATATCAAGGAAATTATCAAATCGTAATAATTAAGTTCCATTAACCCAATATTCATTAAGAAGAGATATTCCCCTTAGCACATATTTAGACCATGAACAAACTCAAAGGAAAGACAATTATAAATAGGGAGGACAATAGAGAAAGCCTTAGATCAAGTCTGGCAAGAGTACGAGATAACTATTGTAAGTAAATGGACAAGGTTCAAGATTCCTAGGCAAGACAAGATATTTTAATTGATAAGAAGATATTCAAAATAATAATAGAAAAAATCAACTCAAACACAACCAATAGTGAAAAACGAATAGTAAATTTTGAGAATTGTCTTCTATAATCAACAAAAGGAGATTGATTGTTAAGGAATTAAAAAGAAACTTATCCAAAATTGACAAATTCATACATAAAATCATGCTTACAAAAGGTGACATTAGTGACCAACTAGCCCTAGGTGAAGAAGCCCATAAGAGCCACCACCTCATAATCTTAGAAAAGGAGATGGAGCATCAAGGTAATAAAAAATCAAACATAGTATTGGAAGACCAAAGAGAACTCAAAAACTTTCCTCGAACAACATCTAATACACTTAACAATCAGAAAACCAAAGATTATAAAGGGAAAAGTATAGTGAATCAAAAAAAACTTATAGGAGAAGCATCAATAGATAATCAAAAGAAGTCACCAATCTGGAAAATTCAAGAGGAAAATGTATAAGAACCAAAGATGGATTTTGGTAAAGCCGAAGGAAAACCTTTATATACTGGATGTAATGGAAAATTTTCTAAAAAATTATCAGTAAAAGGTTACTACTTTGCAAAAATAATAGAAGATCCATACAAGAGAACACAAAAATGTCTAAGGATTATTTGCATGAGAATTAGGAAGCCCCTACTCACATTTCCCAAATAGAGAAAGAATTAGGGCATGAAGAATCATGTGAAAGAAATAGTAATATTTTTAAGGAAAAACTCACATCTAGACAAGCATTGGAAAATTATTCTAGCCCTATAGTACTTGAATTTAGTTCTATGCCTCCAACTATTTCTGGCAAAATAGAGCACATCACCATCAGAAAAAAGAAGTCATATAGATTTTAGTAAACACCAATGAATGGGAAGGATCCATCTGATACTAATACAAATGATCACGAAAATCTCAACACGAAAGTTTCTAATAACATTCCAATGGATGTAGAATCCATTCTTAGTGAGATAAGGACATCCAAATTGCAAAAGGTTGGTCAAATGGTAACAGAGGAAAAATCCAATAAAGTAAATTGGGAAGAATTTGGAGTATGGCATGTCATGGAAGGGATCTAAATCTCAAATAAGGAAAATCTTACCAAAAGAAACAAGATAGTTTTAAGAATGTTAGATAGAAAAGAAACTGACATTAGTGAGAAAATCTTGCAAGAAATCAAGCTGGAAAATGAGGACTGTGTAGACAAAAAAGTAGATGATAGCATATAGATAGCCTATAAGAACATGGAAAATATATGTATATATTAATATATGGAAGGAATAAAAACACCAAGATGAAGAAAGCATTAAAAAAAGAAAAAGGAAGAAGATAAATGACAAAATTAAGAGATGCCACAAGTAGCTAGAGAATAAAACCAATGAAAGATTCAAGACATTCTTAGACCAGTGAAGGGGAAAGCCACTCCCAAGACACAATGAGGCTAACTATAGGTTGGAATATTAGGCATCTTAATTCCCCTAAGAAGAAGTTCTTACTTAAGTGTATCTTTCATATATTTAATTCATAGATTTTTATAATTTATGAAACCAAGATAAGAAAAAAACATGAAAAACTAGGAAGAAAACATGGAATCTAGAAATCACTTATGATAGAATCCAATGATGCTTTAGGAGGTATTAGTGTTATAAGAGATACCAAGAAGATAGAGTATAACATCTTAGCCTCAAGCTATAAGTAGAGAGGGGGGCTAGAATAAAATGCTATGAACCAACCCTACAATTCATATTAATAAAAATTTACAGTCGAATTCAAACAATAGAAAAAAGGACACCCTAGAATAATTTATGCTCCTTCATGAATTCATACCAAACTGAAAACTTTTTTATTTAGGGTGACTTCAATGTAATTATGGAACTAAAATAAAAAAGTGGAGGAATACATATAATCTCACAAAAAATGGTAGATTTTAGAGATTGGATTATGCAAGATGATTTGATTTATATCCCACCCACCAATGGGATATTTACTTGGTATGATAGAAGGAAGGACTTGTTACAAATAGATAATACTAAGAGGGGGATGGGGTTTGTGGGGTTTGGGGGGGAGGGGGGGGGGGGGGGGGGGGGGGGGGGGGAGGTAGGGGGGGTGAGCATGAATTGGTACTCTACAAACTTTCCCACAACTAAATATTGTTAATTAGTTTATAACTTGCATATGAAAGTAAACCAAAAATGTTGAATATTAAATATAACCATGCACATAGAGAACTCATAACACCATTATTTTTAACTAGGGAAAACCTCAGTGGGGATTATACCCACTAGATGATTCACTGAACAATAGGATCCTATTAAGGATATTGACTCTGTTAGGAGTCTATGAAATACGCATAGTGTCTCAAGTCCTTGTTAGAGGACTAGGCATTGTTAGAAGCCTCAACCCTATTAGGAGTTGATAGATCAAATACAATGTATGCAAGAAGATCCCACTGCCCTAAAAAATTCAGTTCTTCACAAGATTAGGCATACATACAATTTTTTCTCATTGCTATAATTAACACTTCTTCTAATCATACATTATATCTCACATTACATAAGGTTAGCATATCTTTATGATAGTTTCTACAATAGTTTGCATATCATACAACTTACACTCCTACTATGCAAGATAATATCTTTACTTATACCTTTCATATTAGTAAATGTCTGCTCGGTTGGCCTTCATGTCATCACACACTTGACATAATATAAAATAACTTATGGAATACTATCCACATAGTTGGTTCGTGATGACTTGGTAATTATTTTGTTACCAAAATAATTCCTAAAGCCGTATAACTCTTATTACTGGTGTGCTCTATAAAATACCCATACTGGTATTTTAACTATAACTTGCATTGTACTATCTATACACATCTACATAGTGGCACGTGTCATTAGGATATTGTCATAGAGATTTCCTCAAATGTGCATAAGCTAACACTCAATGACTCATCCCTACACGTCTCATTTATCTTTGTACTATTGTAAGCTGTATAACATAGATAATTTTCTAACTCTAAATGCATAAATGAAATGTTGAAGATATGTTGCCAGAAATGAAAACTATCAACACATCAGTCTGACCATATTACTAACAATCTCCCCCTTTGGAATTGATGGATATTTTTTGGAAAATTGGTTAAGTCCCAAAATGATGTCATACATAATAATAAAACAATAAAGTAACTACACAAATTTTCCTTCAAAAAATAATAACTTTATTGATACTTTTGTTAATCTTAGATTGGTTTTCACTATTGAGTGTCTATACACTTAAGTAATTTAATTAGTTCATGTTGAGCAAGTAACATATGTCGAGCACAATAGATAAGTTAATACATATCAAGAAATTAGTACATGTCGAGAAAATAGTGAGTGTTGAGTCACTCATATGCCGAGTCACACAAGTGTAGAGCAAACAATATGTTGCGAGTCGTTTAGGAGCTAAGCAAGTAGTGCATGTTGAGTCATTCAAATGCCAAGTTACAACATTGAAGTTAATATGTATTGAGCACTAGGGACATCATATACTGAGTAACATAGCTTTGTCATAATTGTTTATATTAACACAAACTACTATGCAAATCATTTTTTAGTTGACTTAAAGATTGAATTATGATATTTTGATGACAATGAAAAATCTTAATTTGGAATCCCTATGTATTACATACACCTAATCAAGTAAAGGGAATGTTTATGTGGCAATATGGATGAATCACAATCATTGATTCATACCTAACCCTAAATCACCTAGGTCTTCTTAAGGAGGAAAATCCCTAAAGTTATTATGATGAGAAAAATAGGGAATGGATGAATGATAAAGGAGAGTTTTTCATGTGCAAACTAGGAAATTCATGGTGATCAAGTCATTATGATCTAAATTGTATTACAAAATGTGATGTCGTTGTTTTGACATATAATTCAAATAGGTATTATATATAAAGTAATACTAATAATTAAAATAATGATATTATATTATAATATCATATATATCATATTATAATAATAATCTATTATAATAAATAATAATATTATGATTAAGATATATTTTAATATAAAAATACTATATTAATAAATGTATTAAAATATAATAATATATGCTTGATATATTAAAATAATATTTATGACATCATTATAACTAACCTTATTAATTAATATTATTATATTATTAACCTAATATAATATGTATAGTTGATATATTATTAAAATAATAATATATGTTATAATATAATTATTAATTAATATAATCAAGATTATTAAGATAAATATATAATTAATATTATGAAAGGACGCAATCCTTTCTATTAATATATATATGGATTAATAACCTTGATAAGGATATCAGATGGAAAATATAATGAAATCTATACAAATTGGAGAAAATTCGTAAATGCCCTAAACGAGACATTACACAAAACCAAGAAGGAAATAGTGAACAACAGAGAGTCAGTACACAACAGAATAGAGGTGATCTTTCATCAAGCATTAGAGTGCTAACCACATGATCATTTTTGAGACATTCTAATAGGTGAATTAGTTAAATCTCTTAAAATGTAGTCCTAATAGGCTATATTGAAATCCTCTAACAAGGTGCTTGCTTAATTGTGAGTTGAAGTCCTTTAATCAAGCACACTTTTAATAGGGTGTTGAAATCATCTAACAGGGTGAGACCTAACAATCTTTGTAAGTCTTTAATATGGTAGACCATCATAAGGTAGATCATGGTTCATGATCAAATATTGTAACCTTCATTCGATACACTTTATTACTGCAGTAGAGCAAATTTGTGGCTATCATCCCCACCCTAGTTTTACCTTTTCATTTGAGAGTTTATGGGTAATCATATCTTTTGTCATATGTGTGAATGCTTAATTGTTTACATGCTTTATATGTAAATGTTTTGCATGGTATTTTAGTTTACTTATTGAATATGTGAGATGGATGTGTGGTGAATATTTTATGGGTCAAAGTTTAAAGCACTAATTCACCCCCCTAGAAGTTTTTCTTTCCTAATATAATTACAACAATTGGTATCACAACAAAGTTCTCTAAAAGTGAAGCTTTACAATTTTAAGGAAATATCTTGGAAATATAAGTTTACAAGTTGGGAAAGATCAGTGAGAATCAAGGAATTGAAATACCACTCATTCTACATCAGTTGAATGAAGCAAGAGACGATCTAAAGAAATCATTGAGAAGAAGGAAGGAAATTGCTATTGAGGAAAATGACATAGAATACCAAGTGATGGACACTACTAAGCTATTTACAAATGGAAACTCCAATGAATTTGATGCAAAGGTTGTAGATCTAATTGAAAATAATAAAACCCTAGCTAATGAAATTAAAAATCTTAAGATAGAACGAGAATCACAAGCCATATTACTATGTGAGGTGACTGAATAAAAAAAGAAACCTATGGAAGAAAAAGTCATGATTGAAGGCGATAAAAGAGTTTTGACCAGTAGACTAGAAGAGAAATCATCAGAGGTAACTAGCATTGCTAACATGCTTTAGAAACTTTGGGTCAAATGATGAATGCCAACCATGAATTGAATGCCAAGGAAATTAAGATAACAACACTAAAGTTGTAGAATGAACAATTGAGAAATGACCTAAAAAGGGAAATGGAGTTTGCTAAAAGTTTTAGCTTAAGGTAAAAGTAGGTTTTGAAGGGACCCAAAACCCTTAACAATAGAAAAAAGATATACAACTAAGTCCACCAGGACAACACACTCCTAAAAATCAAAAAATGAAAGTTTCAATTCACCAAATGAAGCTATCAAGTATTTTGAACAATTGATGAGATCTCCTAGATTTAAAAATGATACATCTAGAATGGGATACACAAGTACTGAAGAAGAATAATCATCCAAAAGTGCTAAGTAAAGAAATAACAAAGGTAAGAACTCAAAACCTACTTGTCATAATTGTTATAAGAAAGGACATATCACTAGTGTGTGTAGGAGCAAGACTATAAATTAGAATGTCAAGTAGAAGAGCATGGGTCACTATCATAAGTGCAACAAAAAATGTTATTAGGCATATGAATTTAGAACCAAGACCACACACACTCAAAGATTTCAAGGATATTGGTACAATTGTTAGAAGTATGGACATGGAGCGTTTGAGTGAAAATCCAAACCCATGTGGTCATTAAAAAAGTAAAAAAAGGCAAAGAACAATGAAAACTTTTAAAATTGGGATTATAATACAAGGTATAGTTTTCACTAATATTAAGAGTATGGACATGTTCCTGAGAATTGTATTAGAACACACTTCAGAAGTGACTACAAATGGTTTTTAAGTCAAACCACATGTTTTAGCTATTTGAAGACTGGTCACATCAATCGATATTGTCCAACAAGATCAAAGGTACCAAGTTGTGAGTCCAACAAAGGAAAAGGAAAGGTAGATATTGAAATTTTCAAAAATGAGATGAACAAAACATGGAAGAGAAAGAAGGATTGTAGCACATCAAGTGCAGATGGGATCACTTCACCCAATGGGTTAGGTGATCACACCACATCAAACTAAGTAGTCAAGAGGTATGTGAGACTAATATTTAAAAGTTATACCATACATCAACTCCAAGGATTTAGTTCTAAAAAGATTACATATGCATGAATAAAGATGCAAAGTGCTACTAGAAATCAAGAAAAATATTTAAGTTTTGTCAAGCTTTTCATGTTACTATCAAGCACAAAAAGTATCTTATGGTTGCTGAGTGATATGCTTATGGATACCGATCCAAAAAAATTGTTTAGTTGAGGCTAAGTGAGCCACAAATTAGTTGATGCTAAGCTTACAGTTGTGTAAGAACTTCACATTAATTGTAGTGTTTTAAGGACTATTTGATAGGTTTTTACTCATTTAACATTATTTTAAATTGAGAAAGAAGAAAAAGAGATAAAGGAAATCTAGAAAACACCATCTAAAGTTTTTACAAGAGATTTTAATGGCTATTTGATATAATTTTATTAGGATTTGTAAGGTATTTATCATGTGTCAAGTTATGCAATTTCAAAATTTGTAAACCCTAGATATATGTGACGACATCTAGTTCTTCAAAAGGGAAAGGTGTAGAGGTAAAAGAGGTTTTAAATGTTCAATTAACTAATAATGAGATTAAACAACCTATTTTCAAGGCTATTCTAGACATAGCGTATAAAAAAGATCCCTCTGGTGTGTTGTGTATGGTACCACCGCAAGTCTTAATGATACAAGATGTCAGGAATTGTTATACTTGCAAGATTGGCACCATAGGTGACATGGAAATTAGAGAAGGGTATGAAATATTATGTGAAAATGGAGCATTGAAGGTAGAATACAACACTCTTGAGAAGAAAGGGTTAATTGGTGCCCTAGATTTTCTCAATGTCTTCAAAGCTTAGTGGATAAGGATTGTCTTATGAAAAAATCATGATAGCATAGTATGGTTAGATAATGGGCCAATTAAGATCACAAAGAAAATTATTCATAGGGTAATAGAGTATCCAACCCTATATTGGCCAAAGACTCTAAGAAGTGAGTCAAAATAAGTTATTGAAAAGAACACAAGGGCTATATGGAACAAAAGGGGAATGGCAATTGATACAATCATAGATCACCTAATACATTTTGTAATGAGGGTAATAGCACACAAGTTTTATCAATCAAGAAACTTAAATAGTGTACCTTGTATTATAGTAGATATGGGCTATAAAATTGTGAAGAAATATCATACATATACATTTGGGTATGCTTTAGCTATTTGCGCTCTGCACACTATCCTTTTCTGCGTCCATTTATCACTCTCTATCTGAAAATAGTCCCAAATAGTGGCATCCTGCTTAGCTAATGACTTGTAATCCATACTTTCACTAGTCTTGTCTCTCAGTTATCTTGCTCTTGTCCTTTAGTGCTTGTTGTACTCTGTGTCATGATAGTCATAATCTTTGGCTATTCTAGCCTTCAAATCAGACTATTCGTACCTTAGTATAATGCACTCTTATCTTGCTTTTTTGAGACTAAGTTCTAGTGTGGTCCTTGTCTAAGCTTTTACTTTTTGTCATTGTCTATGACTGTGGCAACTTGACTTATGTTCTAAAACTTGGTTGTCACTACTTGAAACATAGTACATCAAAATGGCTAACAACAATTGTGCTAAATCCAATATTCCTAGTGAGAAAGAAGGGATTCTAATTACAAACATGAAGAAACAAATTGAAACGATAAGTGCTCAACTTCAAAGACTAAAAGAAGAGGAATACACATCATCAAAAAAATTCTCCTTGAGAGAAATTTTCCCTTTCTACTATGACAACCAAAAATCACATTCTTGTGATATTGAATCCAAGATATCTGAGAACACTTCACAAACACCCAAGAAATCTAGAAATATCTTTGAAGAAAAACATTGGGAACCTAAACCAAAGCATGATTTCACACATTTGGGAAAATCTTATGAATTAACCTTGGAATAACTTCTTGAAGAGAAACTCATTGTATTACCTAAGGTCACTTTGGTGGGAGTTTCCTTTATGAGTAACTATTGTGCCTATCATAGACATAATTTACATAAAACTTCCCATTGTAAGGAGCTGAAAAATAAGATCCAAGATCTCTTTGACAATGGTATAATTCAAAATCCTAAGCTCTCAACTACTAAAGATTCTACTCTCAAGAAGGATCAACCTCATGAAACCATGTCTAGTAACGGTTCAAACACAACTTCTACTTCCTCCAAAATACATCCACCTTCTGATTGTCCAATCTTTTCAACACATATTCACCAAAAGAACTCACTACTCCCCTAGTTGACTATGTGTACCCTTAAGGACTACCTATGAAGGAAACTCAAGCTAATCTTGACTTAGTTGCAAACCTCTCCCATTATCCAAAACAAAGCAAAGATCCAAAACCTCCATGTGTTGCTCCTCCTATTATCCCCAATCCAACTATTCCTCCATTGTCCCTTCAAGAGCCTGTTATGGAGACTCTAGAAATATATTCGAATATAGATTCAGATACTCCCTCATCCTTGGATTTGGTTTCATGTGAAGAGGACCACTTAAATGATGAAGAAAAAAGTGTTGATCAAGACCGAGATTCCTTCATCCCCTTTCAAGTCTTCCAAGATCTCGTGCCTCCATCTCAAGAGCCACATAGTCCTCCATCTCCCATGTCATGTAACTCTACTAAGCAAGATCATGATATTCCTTCCACCATCCTTAAGGAGATTACAAAAGACCAAGAGAAGGATACTTTTGCTATGTTACCCAAAATTCCTTTTGAAGAGAAAAGTGTTCCCTCGCTCTCTTATTCTACCTCACTACATTCACTTCCAAACTATGCTCAAGCTTTAAATACTCCTATCAAAGGTATTTATCCTATAGCAGTTACTCATAAATCTATTGATGACTTTCATCATATTACTCACTCTAAAGATGTTGATATTCATACTCATGGTCTGTTCACATCTTCTAAATCTATCCTTGGTCCCTACCCATCTAAGCTAAAACCTTCAAGTCTTCCATCCATATTGGGACCTTATGTTCCTCTATCTCCTACTTCCACTCTTAGCTCATTATACATTCCTCCTACTCTACCCCAAGATCAACAAAGATGTACATGCTTGAACTCTTCACATTCACCTTTCCATCTAAATCAGTCATATTGGCCTCATCCAGCCACAAGTCCCAAGTCCTTTGGAAGAAATTTGGATGATCAACTCAAACAAAAGTGCATGAATCCATCCTCAAAAATTCACTATGTCTCCCCTAATCAACATGTGAATGTCAAGAAGAAAAAAACAAAAAAGAGACCGCAAAGGTCCACTATTCAAAGAGCTCTACCAAAGAAAGTATGGGTTCTTAAATCTATTATTGAAGAAATTTGTTCCAAAGCATCTAATGAAAAATCAAAGGCTATATGGATTCCCAAGTCTCTTTTGAAGGACTTGAATATTGAAAACAAATCAAAGTTGACATTCAAGCTTCCAAAGGCTTTCACTCCATCTTCTTCCCAACATCTTCCTAAAAAGGTTTCAAAGCCTTCCACTTCATCTCCCTCCAAAATTATTCTACCACCTCATACATCTAAACCTCAAACTATTTCATCCATACTTTCTCCATCATTCCACTACCCTTCAAGGTGTGTGTCAATGTTGATCTTGCCCACTTTTTCTTCTACCCTTGCACATCCCTTTCAATACCCTATCCACTCCACCTTTTATCCTTCCCCCTTTTATCCTTCCATCCCATTTATCTCATCCATAGCCTAAAACCTTATCCTCCATATATCTTCTCTACTATCTCCCTTCCATTACCCTATCAGCATCTTTGAGCATACCTTTCTATGGTCTTGGCTTATCATAATTTATCCTTCCAATAGGAGCACTATTCAAATTGAAGAAGGCTTGAATTCTTTCCAAAAACTCTAAAAATCCAAAAAAAAAAAAAAAAAAATGTGCCTTGGTGAAAACCTAGAAACAAGCACCTTGGTAGCAAAAGTAAAGAAAAATAAATCCATCCTATGGTGAAAACCACTTCTTGTGGCACCTTGGATAAGTACCATGATGAAAAATTGGTAAATAGGCATCATGTGTAATTCTTCCATACATGACATCCTATCATGATCTTGTTTATCCTCCATATGTCCTCATCTCAAGTCATTCACTCATAACCTCCATAACAAACTTTTCTATCCTATTCGGTTAACCCTTTAGTCTTGATCAACAAAAGAAAGAAGAAAACTCAATTCTTAGCAATCTCTTGACATGGTCACTTTCTTGGATTACTTACATGATACCCTTTATTACACCATGAGCTTATATTGTTATATCCTTTTTCCCTAGCTTGGGTAATCTTGTGAAGGCTTTCCTTGAGGGTAACATTCACCACTTCATACTCCTTGCCTATCCATCTCTACTTATCCACTTGCTTGCTACTACATCTTGTCCTACACCTTGCTAGACACTAAAACAAAATCAAGGTGATCCTTCTTGAGAGATAGTAATCTTTGAAAAAAATCATAAAAATCAAAAAAAGTCCAAAAAAAAAATACAAAAAAATTGAAAAATAGAAAAGTGCCATTGGTGAAAACTTGGAAATAGGCATCATGGTAGCAAAAAAAGAAAAATCTTGCCAAGAAGGTGAAAACCTGGTAAATAGGTGCCTCTTGTTCCCAATGCTCCATCTTGCAGTACATCTTCTGGCTATTCTACATAGTCACTTTCACGCTTTTTCTTTCCTGCTTTCTACTCATGTATCCATGGATTGAGTCTTTTCATAGCTTGGGGGAATCCCTCCTTAGTGTCACTCTTTTTGAGATTCTCCTCATAGAATCTCCTTCGCGACAATCACCATTGGTTCTCATTGTGTCTGCCTACTGTCGCTAGTGTCACTCTTTTTGAGATTCTCCTCATAGAATCTCCTTCGTGACAGTCACTAGTGGTTCTCACTATGTCTGCCTATTGTCACTAGTGTCACTATTTTTGAGATTCTCCTCATAGATTCTCTCTGTGAAAATCACCAGTGGTTCTCACCGTGTCTGCCTACTATCGCTAGTGTCACTATTTTTGAGATTCTCCTTAGAGAATCTCCTTCATGATAGTCACCAGCAGTCCTCACAGCGTCCGCCTACTTTTGCCAGTGTCATTTTTTCAAGGTTCTCCTCATAGAATCTCTTTCGCAATGGTCACCAATTGTTTCAGCTGTGTCTACCTATTGTTTCTTAGGTTATGTCTCTAAATTCATTTATGGAAGATGTCTCTTGCATCAGTCACTAGTCATCCTAGCTATGTCTGCCTACTGTTGCTCAGTCCTTCTTAGGTTCTTCATCATGAAGATTCCTCTTTAACCTCAGTCACCAGTCATTTTGGCTGCATCTGCCTACTGTCGTCACCCTACTGAAGAGATTCCTTTCAAACATGTTCTAGACACTGACACTTGACATCAATCCAAAAAAAAAAAAATGAACTCAAAAATGATATACTTGTTTGGATATGCTGAGCTTTTTTCTTTGTTTTCTTTGTTTTTTCTTTATCATATCTCCTCAAGAAACTTGATGATGTCATATTTGACTAGAGAAGTAATGAATGGGGGCATGATCTTTTCTTTGCTTTCTATTTGTAGTTTAGTTCCAATAAGTTGATATATTCCTATAAGAGGGGTGTCCACTATAAGAGCCTCTATCTTGTATTGGATGGTCGTGTGTACCTCGACTCCTTTTATACAGATACACCAATCACATTGGTTCTTCTCCTTTTTTGTTGGAGTAAACTCTTGATGCTATGGTAAATACCGATACTCGTCTTGCTAAGTGAATGTACGGATCACTGTGAGTATATCTAGCGCACTTCTATCTCAGGTTATGAATGCAAGGGTTGTTGTGGATAGAATGACTAAATACTTAGGATAAGAGAGATCTCATGTGTGTTTGGTGTGCCTGTCATGCAAGAAACATTCAAGTCATCCTAGTGTCTATGGTTTGATGCTTATGTTAACTTGCTACATTAAAAGGGACAAATGTTTTGGTCATTCTAGCTTCTTGTGCCTCGAATGCTTACATTTAATTCTGAGAAACCAATAACGTATGTTATATTCATATTTCCATGCTTGCAATGTCAGTGGGAATTGTATAACATACGAGCTTTATTTTATATTTAGTGATGATTAAATATTGAGGCTCAGTAACCAAACCTAGGGTTGCATTTAACATAGTCTTGGATTACATACTTCACTTGCATAAGCATGTGATTCAATTGCAAATCTAATTTCACCTTCTCTAATGAAGGATTGTTAATCCCTTCAAAGTATCATGTTATTTTACAAACTATACAAATGATTGATTAATTACCCTCTTGGCTACTTTGGTTTCTTTGAACCCATTTTTTTGGATCGAATTCAAAATCTGACACACTTAAGTGGCTCAAAATGCATTTTAAAATTTTTTGTCCAATCCAAATCTTTCTAATACTTTGAAATTCTTGGAATCTTTTCAACTAAAACCTTGTCTTTTGAATCTCGAAATCACTTTGGATCAACCTCCAAATTTCTTTTGATCATTCTGATCTCTTCATATTTCTTCATATCATTTTGATCTCTTTATATTTCTTCAGATCGTTTTGATCTCTTTATATTTCCTCAGATCATTCTGATCTCTTTATATTTCTTCAAATCATTCCGATCTCTCCAAATTTCTTCAGATCGTTATGATCTCTTCATATTTCTTAAAGATCATTCTGATCTCTTCATATTTCTTCAAGATCATTCTAGTCTCTTTATATTTCTTTAGATCATTCTAATCTCTTTATATTTCTTCTGATCATTCTAATATCTTCTACTAAACCTTGGATTTCTTTTGTATCTTTCATCACTCTCCTTACATCATACTTCTGGTGTGTCATCTTTCAATTTCTCTCCCGAGGGGGCAAGATGATTACATCATTGAACTAAATTTCAACTCATTTTGAGTCTCATTGCTTGGGGCATCTAGTTCCCATTTTATGTCCTTCTCACTTGGGAAATGATCCAAAAACCTTCAAATTTGAGAATGTGTCCTTTCCCATTTGACAAAGCCATTACCATGACACCATTTCCCAAACACTTTGAGATACCCAAGTGTGACAAATTCAGAGGAAAAGGAGACCCTGTCACACATATCAAAGAATTTTACATGCAATACCAAGAAGTGGCATACGGTGATGTCTTCCTCTTGTGTCTCTTTCCCAAAAGCTTGGTCAAACTAGCTCTTGAATGGTTTTATAGAATCCCATATGGCACAATTAAAAACTTTGCTGAATTGTCTGAGGCATTTGTACCCCAATATGCCCATCTTGTTGAAATAGAGCTATCAGTAGTTGATCTTGTCCACTAAGAAAACCCTTACCACCCACATATCTTGCACCTTGCCAGAGCGCCATTTGGTGAAAATATTTATTGATAATGCCCATCCTAGCTAAGGTCACCACATGACCATGAACTGTTTGTAGACCTACAAAGATATCAAAGAGAAAGGAATGATTCTTGAGCAAGGACTCATTAAAGATGGTGTGGTCAAGATTTACAAAGAGGCCAACCAAAATCAATCACATTCCAATGACAAGTCTAGGTATTGGAACAAAAACAAGCACATTGCAATAGATGGCGTCACTGACACTAGACATGTAAATATTATTGGTCCTTCCCAAAATTGGTCCAATCCACCATATCAACCAAACAATCAACAAGCTATCAACTACCAATAGCAGAATAACCAAAGCTATCAAAGCCACAATCCAAGACCCAACTTTCATGGGTCTAGCAATCAAGCTAATGCCATCAATGTAGCTACAGGACAAAAGCCCAGATTCCAACCTACACCTAGAAATTATACACCCCTTGGTGAGCCTTTGGATGTCATTTTTGAGAAATTGACTACAGAAAACCTCATAAAATTTCCTCCTACCTGGTAAATTGTCTCAAGCCAATCCAAAGCTGCATGGTACAAAGACAATGAGTATTGCAAATTTCATAGGGTAAAAGGTCACACCACCCTCAGATGCATGAAACTGAAAGATTATGTGTAAGACCTCATTGATCGAAAAGAAATCATCGTTGGTGCCCAAACCTCTCCCAATGCAGGCTTACAGATCTATCAAAATGCTTTTCCTCCTCACAACAACCAAAATCCTAGAAAAGCACCTATCCAAACCAACAAAAACAACACCAACAATCGCCAACCAAATGAATAGCATGGGAAGAACAATGACCACACTTCATCCTATATAGACTATGGTAACATCATCGATTGTATATCTGAAAAGGAGCCTTTTGTCAATGTTATCAATATCCAAGGACCAAACAATGAGTGTGCAGTCACCACTAGAAGAGCGCAATTTAACATCGTAGGCCCACTAGTGTCACCAGCACCATCAGTTCCATCAAAAAGCCAATACAATATCTTGAACACCTTGGGAACATGCCAGCCCAAATCTCCATTTTAGACCTTCTCTGCACCACTCTTGTGTACAAAAATATCCTTGACAGTGCTCTCATAGAATCCTGTGTCCCTTCAGATATCAACGCTACTAATTTTCATAATCTCATTGGACACCTATCCTCCTCATGTGCCCTATCATTCAAACCCACTAACATACCCATGGTCGAGCCAGATCAGACCCTTCCACTTCGCATAGCCATCATGGTATCCAATTTTTTTGTAAAAAGAGTAATGATAGATAATGGATCAACCTTAAATATTTGCACCCTAAAATTCATAAAACAAGTTGGGTATACTGAGGCAGATATAATCAGTGAGGTTATCACCATCAAAGCTTATGAAAACTTGGAAAGAACCATAGAAGGAACTATTTTGCTGCCAATCAAGGTTGGGCTAGTCATCCAAGAAACACTCTGCCATGTTATTGATCTAAACCTACCATTCAACATCCTCCTCGGTTGCCCATGGATTCATGCCATGAAAGCCATTCCATCCACTTACCATCAGTGCGTCAAATTTTTGCATCAGGGCACTGAGGTAACCATCCATGCCAACCTAGAACCCTTTGCTTATTGCAATGCGGTTGAAGCTTCATATGCAAACCATATCCCTGGAATTGATATCGACATAGCCATCGCCAGCTCATCCCACACCTGTAATGACCCAGAAACCATCCTTGCCTCCACCCTATCTACCGTGAAGATCAATAACAAAGGTTGTGAAGAGTATAGTCTATCAGATGCATTTACTTTCGGGGCACTCCCACTTGATCCACACGCCCATGTACGATCAAAATATCACAAGGCTAAGGAGATTCCACCTCCTTAATACAAACAGTTTGGCCCAACAAGCTTTTTATCCTCAAAAATCCCTCTTCATGAGGAGCTCACTCCAGATATCAACAATTGGTTACATAAGGATGGACCTCCAAGAAATCAAGCACGCCTTGATCACTTCAGCCAGAAGTATCCCCAAGAACATAAGCTCATCATTGACAAATGGAACTATCAAGGTGGTGGTCTAGGACCAGAAGAAAGAGGCATGCAGTGCCCCATCGAAACACACAAGTGGGACACAAAGTCAGGTCTGTGCTTTGGCATACCCACAATTAGGGGCACCAATGAGAATGGTCACGCTTTTTTGAACATTCATCGTGACCTTTTTAAAATTGAAGACATTCTTGAGGAAGTTGAAAAGAGAGCCTACGACGATATCCTAGACCAAATCTTCCTCAGAGACTTTGTTCTCCAAGAACTATCCATCCATTTCATTGACCTACCACTCGCCCATCCACAACTCATAGATTGGGATCAACCAAGCGTCATACAAATTGATGAGTTCACATTAGAGGAAGTGCTTTTGAGATTCATGGGAGCCAAAACACCTCACAAGAAAACAAAGCCAGATTCTTCCTATATCTATAAGCTAGATCCCAAGGGGTATTTTGGAGAAAATCCCCAACCTAGTTCTGATACACCCAAAACTGGAACTAAGGTGAATCCAAGACTAGCTAAGGTAGCAAAGAGAACCCCTCAACAAGAATATCCAGAGACACAAGTAGAACATGAGGATTTAGCATTTCCTCCTCAAGATAATTGACCAGAGGTGTCTTCTATTCTAATTGAGGATACTAGATAAGTCAACATTGGTTCTTTAGAGATCCCCAAACTTGTTCACATTGCTACATCCCTATCGCAAGACCAAGCTGATCTCCTCTTTAAGGTCTTATAAGAGAACATTGGCCAATTTTCTTGGTCATATCAGGACATGCCAGGGCTTGATCCAAAGCTTGTAGTTCATCATCTTGCAGTCGATCCAAAGATCAATCCCATTAGACAAAAGCTTAGAAAAATGCACCCCAAGGTGGCATTACTGGTCAAAGCTGAATTAGAAAGAATGTTACCTGCTAAGGTTATTCGACCTATCGACTACTCAGAGTGGATCTCCAACATGGTCCCCATCACTAAACCTTCTGGTGACATTATAATCTTCACTGATTTCAGATATCTTAACAAAGCTTGTCCAAAAGATGATTTCATTGTATTCTTTCTTGGAGGAAGATTCATTTCTTTGTTGAGAAAGAAACATAACTATATATCTTAGAGTACAATTAAGGTTTAGTATGTTGAAATAACAAATAAGAGTAATCAAGTTATGTGGATGAAGTAATGTTGAAGGATATTGGGATTGATTTTATAGAACCTGCTATCATTTACTGTTAGAACACAAGTATAATGAGCATGTCTAAGAATCTAGGAATTTAGTCTAAAACCAAGTAGATATACATTAAGTATCATGTTTTGAGAGAGAAGGAAATAGAGAAGGAGATAAGGTTGGAGTATATAAATATTAAAAATCAGATTGCAAATATCATTACAAAGCCTTTTCCTAAGGATGCTTTTGAGTAGCTAAGAGATATGCTAGGGGTTATACCCATAGCTACTTTAGAGTAGATGATGCAAGTAGTGCATCAGTCCACTATGATTGAGTACTATGGTTAGATTGGATAGAATGTTGTTGCTTCCTATATGGGGGAGTATTTGGTACATATTGAGTCATTGAGGACTCTTGGTATTTTGTATTTTGTATTGAATAGTGTCTTTGGACACTTGAGCTGATTGAAGAATTGGAATAAGTATATTATAAAAAATATTATTTTGCAATTGATATTTTGTACTTGTATTGACACCTTTGACATTGATCTCAATGGGGGAGAGAATATGTACATGAAAAATATCTCATGTGAGAGAAGCACCTTTTGTGATGTGAATGGGGGAGTGTTATCTCTTTAAGGAGATTTAGAAATATTCATGTTAGTACACAGAAGGAGATGTATGTGCATAAAAGAATATGTTAGTGTGTAGAAGGAAATGTAAGTGAGTAGAAGGAAATGTGAGTGAGCAGAAGGAAATCTCTATTAGGAAGATATGTTAGCGAAAAAGTGTTGTAAGTTGTTCACCATGAACAACTCATGCTAGTAGCCAAAAAAAATTAGATTGATGAGGAGGATTTGAGAAGATGATAGCAACAACAATAGAGTATAGTTTGGTATTCTTGGAACTTGGATGTTTTTAATCTATGTTGCCATCAATGCCAAAGTGGAAGATTGTTACCATGAATACTAATGATACTACATTGGGGGAGTGTCTTGAGCATTGGAGAAAATTGACTTGTTTCATTTATGATTGTATTTGTCATTGATTCCAACATAGTAGTAACTCTATAAATATTGGAAGAATGTCAATAAGAGATCTTATCATGCACAAAATTTGAGGAAGGTTTAGATGATGCACAATGAAATACATGTTCCTAAGGTTGTCCTGATGATTTGGCTAAGAGGACTAAGTCTAAGTTGATGGTGTATGGATGTTACACTTGATTTATTGGAAGTAGTGTAGAAATATAGTATTGGAAAGCAATGTTCTAATGATCAATCACTATCTTTCATCTAAGACATAATGAAGAGATGCATAGTCACATAGTGATAGAGGATAGTCATTTTGTGACATTAGCATGTGGACAAGACTTGGTATCACATATGTGAAGTTTTGTATAGACTATGAGCCAATAGTTCTATTGTAATTGTGAATTAATTAATAATCTTATTTTAATTAATTGAGAATTCCTCAAGGCCAACTCAAGGAATTATTATGAACATATGGTAGAAAGGAAATGTTTTTCCTTATTTGTAGAGTATCTTAGATTAGAGGACCAAGTGGAACATAAAGTATTAGTGCATAGTGCGAGAAGGAGTAGAATTATGACTAAATGTGTATAAGAAATCTATGGGATCATTAGATGTGAAGTATGAGATCTAATTACAGGATCTGAAGGAGTAGAAGCCTAGTTAAAAAGAAAAAGATAGAGGAAGGAAGTACATTTCAGTTATATTATTCTACAAGGAATAATATAAAGATCAATTGGATAGTATGTTCATTGATCTCAACCTTGAGGTTGTTTGGGTAGTGGGTCTAGCTATCTTCTATGACTCCTAACAGGGTTAGCACAACTCCTAATAAGGCTGGAATCTCCTAACAGGGATTCCAAGTCTCCTAACAAGGACTCATATGTACTGAAAGTTGTAATAGACTTCTAATAGTTCTATCCTTTAAAAAGGAATATTAATATTAGTACATCATCTTATGGGTACCATTCCCATAGGGTTTTTTCCTTTGATCAAAGGTTTCCCTAGTTAACATATCAGGTGTTAATTATGTATGAGTATATTTTTGTGGTTTCAGTTTATATTACTCATGTAGTTAATTATAATTAAGGTTAATTATTGTTACAATAGTTGGATAATTGATTCACCCCCCTCTCATTTATATCTGTGGACTATATATTCTATCAAGTCATTGATTCCTACCTAACCTTAGATCACCTAAGTCTTCTTAATGAGGGAAAACCCTAAAGAGTTTGTGTGTAAAGAGAATGGTTTGAATATGTAGAGGTAGAGAATTCATGGTAATTATGAAGATTATGGTAGAGATATGAATAGAAAAATTAGTTCGAGAATAGAGAAAAGCAGTAAAACCTGATAGAAAAGATAGATCTAATTAGGAGGATCAAGTATATACTTGGAAGGAGGAAATCTAATATCTAGCAAACCAGTACTAACCAAATCCAAAGGATCAATGTTGAAATATTTTAATACGTGAATTAGTCAAAGTCTTGTAATAGAGTAGTCTTAATAAGATTTTATAAACCCTTTAACAACATGCTTACTTTATTGTGAGTCAATGTCCTTTAACAAGGTACACTTTTAGTAGGGTGTTGAAATCCTTTCACAAGGAAAGATTTAATAGTCTTTGTAAGCCTTTATTAGGGAAGAACTTTCACAAGTTAGATCATAGTCTATGATAAAACTTATTGTAACAGTAATTGGATAAACTTTATAACTATAGTAGTGAAGATTTGTGGGTGTCATCCCCACCCAAGTTTTACCTTCTCATTTGTGGATATCTGGGTAAAAAAATATCTTGTGTCATATGTGTTATTTGTTTCATGCTATGGATGAACATGTGTAATTAGCTATTCTAGTTTAAACATGTTATATATAGATATGGATGTGTGGTGAATGTTTTATTGGTAGAATTTTGAAATGTTGTTTTAGCCCGCGAGAGTATTCAGTTTCTCATTGTTATTTCCAACAATGCAAGGTATAAGTAAAAATATTATCTTGCATAGTTAGTAGATGTGATACATGAGATTTTAATGTGATGTGTGAGAAATATAAGTGAGGTAAACTATTGTGAAGGAAGTCTATATTTTATGTGAGCCTTATGTGATGTATGATCTAATGTATGATTATAACAAGTGTGAGTTACAACAATAAGAAAGAATTATATGTATATCTACTCTTGTGAAGAATTGAATTGTATAATTGCATTTTATGGTAGTGGGCTCTTCTTTCTTATATGATATTTGGTATACCAACTCCTAACAAGGTTAAGGCTTCTGACAAGGCCTAGTCATCTAACATGGACTCAAAACACTATATGTATTTCATAGACTTCTACCAGTGCCAATATCCTTAATAGGATTCTTTTGTTTTGTGGATCATCTAGTGGGTATCATCTCCACAAGGGTTTTCCCTTGGCCAAGGTATCCCTAGTTAACAAATCATGGTGTTATGAGTTCTCTATGTACATGGTTACATTTATTGTTCAATATTGTTCATTTACTTTCATATGCATGTTATAAAGTAATTAAAAATGTTTAGATGCGGAGAAAAGCTTGTAGAATACTGATTCACCCCCCTCTTATTATTATCTATTTCTAACATTCTTGTAGTAGGAAACATTGAAACCTAGATGCCTCATTTTATTGAAACCATTAGAATGGAAAAGATGTCGATTGATTGGTATACCATCCTAAGTGACAACCTGGATAAGCAACTAGTAGCTATCAAATCTAACCTATGCTTCTATACAACATCATATATGGTGTATTTGTTGATAGAAAGAACCATAGACTACCCATGCCTCTATAGAAAGGGAAGCATGTAGGATGAAAATGCTTGGCCTTATGTGGTATATCTACAATTGGTCAAGAAGAAAATCCCACTAAAAAGTGTGGAATATAGGGTGGTGAATAATGGTTTCATCTTCGCAATCATCAAGTTTATTGAAGGTGATGACACCAAAATAATATTATTAGAGGAAGTAGCTAGGGTAACAGAAATTGATGCCTACTATATTTAGCTCAAAATATTTACCTATCTTAGGGTAGCTAGTACTTTACTATTCCCAAAGAAGCTCCCAAGATACCCATATGATAGGCTCATCCTACTAGAAATTGCATGACAACTCACTTCTACATGCGATAGAGAGAGAATATAGCATAAGAAAACATGGGTCTAGGCCATCATAATTGGTGATTTCAAGGTGAAAAAAAAGAAAGATATTTCACCTTTGACTTTGAGTGGGCTCAATATCCCTTGGAAGAGTACAACTCATTTGGCCCATACTTTGACAATATCGGCATAGTACAACAGTTGACAGAGAAATAATTTTTACATTAAGATGCATTGGAGGATTGTTGGATGAAAGCTATAGATGACTATAATGTACATCTAAGGGAATATTGTAGGTTAACTCTATATTTAGTAGAAAGGGTGTTGAAGATAAAGAACCCTCTTAAGGATGTGGAAAAGGACACTAAAAATTCCATGGATCTATTATACCACAAGGATAAAATTCATGAATATCCTATAATGAATGATGAAATGGGGAGGGATGAGACTACCAATAAAAATCATTGGGATAGGAACATAATTGAGTTGAAAAAGAAATGGATCAAAAATCCATTCATATTGGATCTAGTTCTACTGTCCATACCACTTCAAGCTACAATATGGGAAATTAAAGGTAAAGGTGTGAAAGTCACAATACAAACCTTCCCCACCCAATCCTTAGTAAGGCCAAAAATGGTACACCATCATGAGTGAGAGATTTTGTCATTTTAAGCTAATAGGGGAAGGATTAGGAAGAGAATATCTTATAAGGAAAGGGAGGAAACAACTCAGGCTCAATAGCAGCAAGAATAGGTACAACTTGAACTAGGTTCAAGCCTCAAGCTGAGCCTATAGAAGAGGCAAGCTAGGAACCACAAGCACCTCCACAACTAGAATAATAGGAGGAAGAATAAGTAGAAGAGTAGAGGGTTCCACCAGTAGAAACTCAAGAGAAAGAAGCCTCCCCCTTTTCTCTAAAGAAGGAAAGAATTGAATCAACTATGGTAGGAACATGGAGAAAGAGACTAAAGAAGAAAAACACTTCATCATCATAAGTGCATGAGAGCATCCTAGAAGTAGAAGATTAAAAATAAGGGGAGAAAATTGAATTTTTTCCCTTAAGCCAAAGGACCCACTTGGCTAGGGCCATAAAGGAAGAGAGGAGAAGAAGCTCCATAGTGACCCATCCATCTGCTCCAAAGGAAACTATCAACATATCAACATCATAAGATGAGGAAAAAAAATGGATAGATGATATAGAAGGTCAAGGAACTAATGTCTTTGACATCTCCAATTTTGATTTCATGCCAGTGGGTACTAAGAATGTTAGAGAGAATTTAAGAGATACTCCCATGAGAGAACCCTTAGGAGAAGATTGGAATCAATTGTTGGCTTTACTTCAAGGACCTCTTCACATTCCACCACTACCATCTTAGGATGCGACAGTTTTGGTTAAAGGTTTAGTGACCCCACACATAAGAAGGGAAATTGAAAGAGGAAGGGGAGCTCAAGCAGCTGCATGCTAATGAAGTATCCAAGAAAGGAAAATACTTGAAGAGAATCAACAAACTCATCAAGGTACAAAGGCTAGGACCTCATCCCAACTAGAAATAAAGACTCAAACTAAATATATTTCCAGATAGAAGACTCCAAAGAGGACTAGTAAGGGAATAGAGCCTATAGTAGGACCAACCTCTTTAGCAAAGTACATGTCTCCCATGGGAGCCACACTAACATGGCTAAAGAGGAATGTTATGATTCACCAAAGGAGGTAGCTAGACCTAAAAATTGAGGAGGGAATGAAAGAATTAGTAAAAGCAATAAAGAATCTTGAGACACCTATGGGTAATGCAAAAATACTGACCTTCATAAAGAAGAACCAAGATCAAGACTTGCTTACACCTATATCCATTCCTCCTCAAAATGTTGACGCTAAACAACCAACTCCTAAAGACTACCAAATCAAGGAGGTCATGTTGAGAAGACCCATGGAAGACATAGCTAAAGTAACCATCACTACAAGTATGAAAGAGATGTTTAGGAATATGAATTGAGATGAGCCAAATTTGATAGCAATGTAAAAGCAAAATGATCTATTAAGAGGCTATCTACATGAAATTTTGGGCCCAATCAACTTGGAAAATCCATAGATTACTCTTATGGTGGAATTAGAGAGAAGAGGAACATGATCAACACAACTAGATCCATTTTTGGTAGCATATCAACAATGATGTGAAAATTTTGAGGAGAAAGGTGTGCAAATAATACAAGGTAATTTGAACCTATTGCACAACATCTAGTCTGGTACCAATAAGTTGGTTTCCATAATGAACCAAGATTTTGGGCTAATAGATAAAGTACACACTAAGCTAAAGACATCATTTGGAAATAAAATAATGGAAGTATTACACACATAGATATAGAGGCTTAAGGATCAAACTCAAGAGAAATTATTGGAAGTGAAAAGGTACTACAACATCACTTGCCTTGAGATTTTTTGAAGATGAGGCTAAGACTAAGCCTATTGTGAAACAATTAGTGGTCCAATAATTCTGAGGAACATTTGAGGATGCTTCATTAGATGATGAGATAAGACAAGTTCTTAGGACTGAAGAGGTATTGTTGGAGCTTGATACAAAGCTTGAAGATTTTATGAAAACTTGGATTGAAATTAGTAATTACTAGCAATCAATAAAGGATAAATATAGAACTTTGATTTTCCAAAGGCTACCTAAGTAGCACAAATAATAGGGAAGTTTATGAGAAAGCTTATAAACATCATTTTGGTATAAAGTAGAAGAAAATTTAGATGCTAGAAATTCATATTTAATATTTGGAATAATTTTGAATTTTTCAAACTTGTCACCAAGGTGCACAGGTGCACTTTTCATAGAGGTAGGCTAACAATTTTGAAGAAGAAACAATGTTGATCTTTTTTTGGTTTTGACAAGGTAGTGAGAAAACATTTAAGCCATACTCTACTAGAAATACAATGCAAGCTAAGTGATCAAAGTAGGTCAAGTGTAAGTTTCCAGACAATACATGCTAAGCAATATAATAGTTATGTCGAGTAGTCTATGTGTACTCAATTATTTAGGTGTTAAGCTAACAAAAGGAGCTGAGCAAGTTAGTATGTGCCAAGTAATTCAGGTGTCAAGTAAGCAATGAGTATTGAGCTATTCAAAAGCTAAGTTACAACATTAAGAATATAGTAACTTAAAGGCTAAGCATTAGAGCCTTTGGATGCTGAGTGAATAGTCAAAGACATATTTTTTTGTAATGCCACAAACTACTATGTAAACCATTTTTGGGCTGACATAAACATTATTTTGCAATTGTTAAAGAAAAGGATATAGTCATTTTATGAATCCTTGTGTAGTACATGCAAAAAACTAGATTAAGAGATGAATTAGGTGGCAATATGGATCAACCATAGCCATTAATTCTAACCTAACCCATTCCACCTATATTTATTAAAGAAGGAAAACTATAAAGAGTTTTTATGTGTATGAGAGAATAATACTGAGTGCAAAGAGAGAATTCATTGTGGCTTGGAGTTTATAATAGTGTTATGAATTGTAGAATCAGTTAGTGACAAAAGAGAAAAGAAGATAAAATATAGAAGAGATATATTTGATCAAAAGGATCAAGGATTTATCAATAAAGAGATGATCTAAAATCTAGTTGTAAGGTGCTAACGAAAGGATGATGGCACTGAATCATTTTAATGGGTGATACATAGAAATATCCTAACAGAGTAGTCTTAATAGGCTTTATAGTTTTAACAAGATTTTGTAAATCTCTTAACTAATTTCTTACTTAATTCTAAGTATAAATCCTCTAGAAATGTGAGATTTAACAATCTTAGTAAGCCTTTGACAAGGTAGACCCTGCACAGGGTAGATCATAGTTTATGATCAAATACTTTGTAACCATAATCGGCTACACTTTACAACTATAGTAGTCAAGATTTGTGGGTGTCATCCCCACCCCAATTTTACCTTCTTCTTGGAGGATTTCTAGGTAACCAAATTTCTTGTGTTATGTGTTATTTATTTTATACTATGGATGTAATGTATGGCTAGATATTTAAGTTTATATGTTAAATTAAGATATGGATGTGCGGTGAATATTTTATGGTTAAAGTTTTGAACTACTAATTTAGCCAACATTTCCCCCTAGAGTTTACTTTCCCATTATAATTTCCAACAATTAGTATCAGAGTGTTGTTTCTCTTGAAGGAAAGCTTGACAGCTTGAGAGGAAAGATCTTGAAGATGTAAGTCTACAAATTGGGAAAGACTATTGGTAACTAGAATATTGAAATACAACTTGCCCTACACCAACTCAAGGAGGCAAGAGATGAACTATTACACTCATAAAAGAGAAGTAAAGAGATATCTATTCAACATGATGACAATCAATATTAGGAAATTGATACTACTAGAATATTTGAGGATGGAAAATCTAGAGAGTTTGATGAAGCAATTGTAGATTTGATGGAAAAGAATGACACTCTAAATAAAGAAGTCAAAAATCTCAAAAGGAAATAAGATGCACAATCAATACTATTATATGTGAAAATTGAGCTGAAAAATAAAGTTGAAGGTAGAGCCATGATTGAATAAGACAAAAGACTTCTCACTAAAAGACTTGAAGAGAAGACATCAAATGTGCAAAAGCTTGCAAATATGCAATTCGATATAATGAATCAATTGATTCTTGTAAACCAAGAATTGAATAAGAAAGACATTGAGATTACTACTTTGGAAACACATTATTCCCTACTACAAAATGAATTGAAGGCAAAAAGAGAAAATTTTAATAAGCCAAGTGAAGCCATAAAGTATTTTGAGAAATTGATGGAATCACCAAGACCTAACAATGATACTACTAGATTCGGATACACCACTACTAAAGAAGGAGAATCAACTAGAAGTGGTGAAAAAAGGAGCAACAAAGGTAATAATGAAAAACCCACTTGTCATAACTATGGAAAATTGGGTCACACAAAAAATGTTTGTTGGAGAAAAATGGAAATAAAAACCCTAAGTGAAAATTCAAGGATCATTGTGAAAAATGCAAGAAACAAGGGCATCAAGAGCATGAATTTAGGACCAAGACTACTAACAAACAAAGATTTGAAGGCTACTATGTTAGAAACAATAGTGCACCACGATAACTGAGAGGTGGCGGGTAAATCTGTCATCAAATAATTAAAACATTTATCCACCTTAAATAATCTTAACCATTCAACCAAAGTAAAAAAAACCATACAAAGATTCACATAACAATTACTCTAGACATATTAACTAGGGAAACCCTGATGGGAATGATGCCTACAAGATGATGTGCTAATATAAGTATTCCTTTTTAGAGGATGAGCCCTATTAGGAGTCCATTACAACCTTTAGTACATATGAGTCCCTATTAGGAGACTTTTAATCCTTTTTAGAATATTCTAAATCCATTAGGAGTTGTCCAAACCCAATTAGGAGTTGTAGAAGATAGAAGGACCCACTATCCAGACAACTTCTAGGGCAAGATCACTAAACTCACTGTCCTATTGATCTCTCAACTATTCCATGCAGAATAATTGTATGTACTATACTTTAACTTCTTTCCTCTATCCTGTCAACTAGACCAATCACTATCTAGCCTTGTAGACCAGGTCGCAAACCTTGAATCCAAGTATCAAACTTTAGATCACACAATGAAACTTCATTAACAAAGTTTCCTTCACCGTCACTCTACTTTGCATAACTTAGAATTCTTCTCTTCATGCTTATAATCATTCATACATCTCATTCTATGATAAGGAAAATGTCTTTCCTTTATACTAAAACCATAAATAAATTCACTAAGATGGCTATTACACCTTCTCAATTAATTATTATAGGACCACATTAAGAACACGTTACACTTAGTGATAAAATTAGTCTTTTTTCCTTGTAACTCGAATATCTTTTCTTACACATATCATTATGATGAGTGAGATTAGCTATGTCACCTCCAGAATGTCTTCTTCACATCTTTAACTTTAGCTTCTCAAAATAACAACTTTGTTAAGAGATATAACAAGTTTATCAAAATATGCCTCTATAAACTCTATCTCAGAATAATCTTTACTAAAACTTGTATAACTTCTTCCAGACTTTATATCTTATGCTTTTGAGGTTAGATGCATATTCTAGATACTTAGTAGTATCTCCCTCTAACCTCACTACTAAAAGTACTCAACAATCTATTTGTACCAACTTGGTCTTTCTGTTGTTCTTCTGTTAGATACTAGAGAAAATTTCTATGTTGACATTAATGAATACATTCATGAGTGTAATATACCATCATGATAATGATCCAATCATATTCCTACAATACTCCTCCATAGGAATATCAGTAGCATTCATGCTTCCAACAATCTCCCCCTTTGGCATTGATGGAAACATAGATGAAAAATATCTAGTTCCAACAATACCAACTACAAAAGATTGTTAACCTTTCTTTTCAAATCCTCTTCATCAATCGTTTTTCCATGCTATATTGTTTAAACTATTTTCTATGCTAAACTATCTTACAATTTCCAAATTATTTTTCCTACTAAACTTCTCTACCACTAACATCAATTTCAAAGGTTTTAGCAACCAAAAATATCTTCCACAACTATCTCTAACCTACTCAAGTGTCCAAAGACATTGTTAAAACAACATCCAACAAGAGTCCTAAATGACTCTCTCCATCATAGATAACTCCCTCATATAAGAAGCATCAACATTCAACCCTAACAAATAATAGTGGTCTATTATACTAGACTGATGCACTCTTGCATCATCTACTTTGATGTAGGAAGGGGCATTGCCCCTAGCATATGTCACAAAAAAAGTCTCTTTGGGAAGAGTCTTAGTGAAAATATTTGAAATCTTCTCTTTAGTGCTTATATACTCCAATTTAATTTCCATTTTGGTAACTTTTTCTCTCAATGTGTGATACTTGATAGAAATGTGCTTAGTATTAGAATACAACATTGAATCTAAGAAATATTTACTATGCTTGTGTTGTCACAATGTATTGAAATAGGTTCACTAAATTCTATCATTATTTCCTTCAACATATGCTTCATCCAAACAACTTGATTACAATTTTTTTCTACTGTAGCATATTCTACTTCTATTTTACTTTGTGAGGTACAATCCTTCTTCTTTCTTAGCCAAGAAACCAATCTTCCTCCAAGAAAGAAGGCTCCACCACTAGTGCTCTTTCTATCATCCATACTACCTACCCAATCAGCATCAATATAAGCATATAGAGTAAACTCATTAGATCTATCATAAAAAAAATTGAACTTTGGTGTTGCTTTTAGATATCTAAATATCCTATTGACTGCTACATAATGTGCTTCTCTAGAGTTAGCTTGAAATCTTGAAATAATTCCAACCACATTTTCTATATCCAGCCTTGTGTGAGTCAAATATTTATATCCTTTGATTATTGATTTGTACTTCTTCTATTCAACAATAGGTATCTCATCCTTTGTAGATAACTAGTGTCCAATTAGTATAGGTGTTCCAGTAGGTTTACATGTTTCTAAACCAAACCTTTTTAGTAAATCTTTCAAACACTTAGTCTGAGAAATAAAGACTCCTTCTTTGTCCCACACAATTTGTAATCCTTGAAAACTTTTCATTTCTCCTATCATGCTCATTTCAAATTCCTTCTTGATTTCTTTTGCAAACTTGTCACTTTCATCATCATTTCCTCCAAATATGATATCATCAAAAAATATTACCAAGATCATCAATCCATCATCAATTTCTTTTCAATATAAATTGCTATCTACTATACCTTTGTTATATCAAGTTTGATCAAATTCTTGTCCAACCTTGCATACTAGGTTTTGGATGCTTGCTTCAAGCCATACAAAGCTTTTTCAATATGTATACTATGTCCTTGTCATTTGTCAAAGGACAACCTTTAGGTTGTTCTATGTATACCTCTTCTTCGAAGTTCTCCATTCATAAATATTGACTTGACATCCATCTGATATACTTCAAATTTCTTATATGCTACATATGCTAATAATAGCCTTACTACTTCTATTCTTTCCATGGGAGCATAGGTCTAATCATAGTCTATTCCTTCTTTTTATGAGTAACCTTTACATACCAGTCTTGCTTTGTTTCTTACAACTTCACCTTGTTCATTCATCTTCTTGAATACCCATTTTGTTCCTATCACATTCTTGTCTATTGGTCTAGGGACCAATTCCCATGTCTCATTCTTTACTATTTGATCCAATTCCTCTTTCATAGCTTGTTTCCAATATTCATTTTTACATGCTTCATCTACATTCTTTGGTTCAACTTGGGATATCAAAAATATTTCTTGATTGATTTTGCTTCTTGTCATCACACCATTATCTCTAGTTCTGATGATCTATTCAAGTGGATGATTTTTTCTCATAATCTTACCCAAAGTAGGAGTTGTTATCACAACTCTTAGCTCTTTTGAAAGTTATGAGCTTTGTTCCTACCTTAGCTCTCCTTCATTCTACAAATAATTGCTAGTCTCAAAGAGCACTCCATCATTCTTGCTTTAGTAACTACATTCTCATCATCTGAGTTGTAATCAATTATTATTTTTTATATCCTAAATTTCTCATCAACTCTCACATTTGCACTTTCCGTAATAGTCTTAGTTAGTATATTATAACATATATAAGCCTTTATTTTCAATGAATAACCAAGAAGCATACTTTCATCACTTCTAGCATCAAATTTACCAATATCAACATCTCTTTTGATATAGCACTTACTATTGATTTTTTTGAAATACTTGACTGTAGGTGATTGACTAAAACATAGTTCCTAAGGGGTCTTATTTGTGTCTTTCCTAACTTGCAATCTATTCATAGTGTAGACAATTGTATTCACACCTTCTCTCCAAAATATCTTAGATACATCATACTCAACTAACATAGCTCTTGCAACTTCTGTTAATGGTCTATTTCCTCTCGACAATGTGTGATGCCTCACCTTGACCCGTTATAGCCTAAATGTTTTATTTATATTTTGATATTTGAGACCTTGATATTTTGACAGATTTAGATGGATAGTGGGTTTTCCTTATTTATGGATTTGATACTATAGTAGTGTCTTACATGGTTATACGCACAAAGAACCTGTTATTGTATAGGAAATGTTTGAATATATTTGGGTGCAGTTTTATGACATGATATTATCAGATTTTGATGTAATGCAAAATGTTAATTTGTTTCTAAAAAAAACTAGTATAAGGATGAATAGTAATTTGATTATGATGCTTATGATATACAAATTTTGATACCTTAACATTTCGAGTGGAATAATTGAAGGTTTAGGAAAGGATATCTAATTTGAATTATGTTAATATAGATATTATTATTATTTGCACTTACATTATGTATGCTTATTTGATTCCTTGGACTATTGATGCTTGAGTTTGATGTGCAGGAAGAAGAACCATGGAAACCTAACGAGGAAACAAGGTATAGACACATGTTTAAATGACTCTGCCAAGGTGAATTTTTGTAAGATTCATAAACCTCGTTGTAATGTGCTTATTTTGTAAATGTGAGATGTATGTGTGTAGTATATTTTTCATGTGTAGATTTTGAATATGTCACGTGTGACGTTTTAGTGCATTTTGTGTGTGTCACTTAACACTTGCACTTGTTATGTGAAATGACATGTTATTCCTCAATGGATCATGTGGCCACCTTATTCTGTGTTAAATGGCTCAATTGAGGAATTTGATTATTTCCTTAGTTAGTAAAAGGACAAGGTTATCACCTTCGGGAATTTGAAATTTGAATTACCTAACTTTGGGAGGGTCATAAAGTAACTTTAAAATAAGTTTGTGACTAAATAAACCCTACCCATGTTAGTACTATAGGATAGGGGCCTAATAATGACCTTTAGGGTTCCTAGTAGAGCTAGGGAGTCTCATTAAAATTGCATTCTTTATTGAATCCGAAAATAAGAGGGTTATAAATAGAGGCATGGCTAAATTGAACCTCATTTGGCCACTATCTACCTTTAGAGACTATTAGGGTTAGAAGAAGGAGGAGGGAGCTCTACTATAATTGTTCATTGCCTTGCTTGGAGGAAGGTTGGTATCATGATCCATGAAGCTTCTTCATTTTGCATGTAGATTAGAAATGGTGTTCTTCATTTCATGAGGAGATTTTGGTGTAGTGTGGTGTGTTTGTGAGGAAAGGATCTTTTTTGTGTGTTGCATGTGAGTAGAGTTGTGTGAATTTTTCTTGATCTTGCTTGTTCATGTTTTGTGTTTTGTGAATTGGGTGTGAGGCATCACTCACCCTTGGGAGGGAAGAGATTCTTGGGTGAAGGGGTTAGTTGGGCTCACACATGTAGTTGAGGAATACTCTCTTGTTTGGAGATGGTTGTATATGTTCAATGGGATGTGAATTATCTTGCTCACTTGCATCTTGGGAGGTATAAGGAGGTGTGTTGAAGGGAAGCTATTGGTTGCCCCAAAAGGGCATTTTGATATTGAACAGATGTGTTTATTGTGAATGAAAGCTATGTAAATCCTCCTCATGGTGAGAGCCCACCTTCACCCTATTCTTGATTCATTTGTTGAATCTTTGTTCCAAAGCCTTGGGAAGGGATGTGTTATTATGGCTTGTGTAAAATCTTGTCGTATTGTTGTGTATATGCATAGCATGTGAACTGTGTAGTATGCCACCGTTTATGCCTTGTTTCCCCAAGCTCAGTGGGTCGTCTCCTTGAGGCCTAGGTTGGTGGGAGGTGAAACTCCATGATTCCTTTTTTTTTTTTCTTTTGAAGGTATTCACTTGAAGAGCTTGGAAGTTGATGTCCATAAAAGTTCATTCTTTGTATAGGAGAAGATTCTTTACTATTGTGTTGTGAATGGGGAGATAAATTCCTCTTATTATGTGAAGAAATTGTATTGTAAGAAGTGTGGTGTTGTTTCCAATTCATTAGACCATAGAAGAGGGTTTGAATAGTGTATGTACTCAAATAGATCTTCCATTATGTTTAGCCTGAAATGGTCATTCCACCACCTTTGTTCATGCTTGACATTGTGACTTAAATGTGAACTCGAAATTATCATGACGGAGAAATTTTGTTTGTTGATGTAGTAATATCTGTACTTAAGTTTAGGAAATCTGTAGAGATGTAGATTTGAGTCATGCTATACCATTAAGAATGCATTTGACATGATCTCTGGTTATTTTTATCTCTTTAATTTACATGAGTATGAGTTAGTAGCAAGATGTGCAATTTGGGAAAAAAAATGGAATTTGCCGGTAGTCTAGATTATGGAAATATGATGATATAAAGTGGTTGATTATTGAAGCAAGTAATTGTTGTTTTCAGTGCTTTCTTGAGATCTATTTTATGACAAAATTTTATTAAAAATATGATTTTTGACTAATGCTAAAATTGTTTAGTAGAATAAACATTGTAAATGTATTCATAAAAACAAACCATCATCAAATCAACATAACAACTAGAGTGAATGCATGGGAAGAAACTAGACAATAAGCTAAGCTTAAGAGTGACCTGTAGATGCATATTTACATTCTGGAAAATGTATGACAAGCCAAAAAAAAAAAAGTCATTCTACTACAGCCTAATAAAATAATAAACTTGGAATTAAATAATAATACTTGGGTTGACAAGTTGAAACATGTATATATATATCCGTTTACTAATATATCAAATCTAAAACTTACCTTATTAAATCAAAGACAGACCTGCTCTTGAAATGACATGACCCGATCCAAGGAATGGGTACATATAATAATGATAATAATAAAAAATATACATATAAGTGCTTTAAATTTCTAACCGACCTAACTTAACTAAGAATATATACATGAATTCCTAGCTATTATTCTTCCTAACCAATAGCAATGCTTAGTGTTAAGTTTCAAACAAAAAAAAATGGGGAAAAGCACTTTTAAATCCACCAACTACCCAGCCGGCCCTCACAAGAAAAAAAGAAAAAAAATTCAATGTGACAAGCTCCTACTAAAGTCTCCCACCCACATGACATGCTTGGAAGTAGAAAATTTCCTTTCACATGTCATGACTCTGACATGTACATCATTCCATAGGCGCATTACCTTGGAAATCTAGCATATAAAACACTCCTAAATTCTTACACTTCAAATCACGCGCAGACCAGGACACACTGTCAGTAATTAAGTGGGGGTCAATATGCTTGGAAATGGAGCATGGTTTGATGTGAGTCAAGTACAAGACAATCCTTGACTTCAACAAAAAAGCACGTAAGCTTGAAGATTCGACCCAACATGCATTGGAATCACCACTTTCTCCATGAACACTAAGCCTAATTGGCACCGGCTACGGCGGGCCGGCCCCTTCCTGCCCTGCCCGAATGCCCTATGTTCAGCATGCACGGCCTACAGCCGTACTTATTTACAAAAAACGTAACCCAAGGAGGTTTTCTAAAAGATTTTCAGGGGCATTTGAAATCAATTATAAACCGCGTTTTACATGCATTTGTTCGGCGATGAAAGCTTATAATATTTTATAAGTTGAGTAGGTTTTTTTTTGCTGAGTAGGATAAAAAAATTTGTTGCTCAACCTATGCGATTTATTTTAAACTTTCTGTGCAAACATATTTGAGTTTTTTAATTCATTTTTTCTATTATGTCAATTTCATAAATTTTAATAAAAAAACCTGTATTATATTTTATATTTTGAAGTGTTATTTTTATTATTAGTAAATTGTAAGTGTTATTATCAATGTAAAAGTATTAGTTTTATTTAATCTTATTTATTTATTTCATTTTATAGTACTTATGACTATTTTATATTGTTGTTATGAAAAAATTGTGTTCATCTATTTGTTTCAATTTTTTTTAACCAAAGAAAACACTAAATTCATAAAATTTAAAAAGTATTATATCAATACATATCAATTCAATATAATTTAATTTTGAAAAAAATATTATGATCTAAAGATTTACTCACTATTATCAACCTTGGCATTCCAAAAATCAAATTGCTCTCAAAGTCTAGAATGAAATATGTTAGTGTGATTTAATTTGTTTCTTACTATATATCACCTAAAAACTTCCAAAAATAAATAAATTATAATTGAAAATGTAATAGAATGACTCTTAATTAAGATTCACCAAATTGAAACAAATCAGAATTCAAAATAATATGTCTTCAATTTGTTCGTCGTCATGTTGTGTAATCCCAATTGACCATGTTGAACTTTTTTAATCAATATTTTTAATTTTTTAATATTACATTTTTACAGGTATCATATAATAAAATATAAAAAATTAATTAAAAATTGAACACAATCTCATCTAAAACTCTATTAAATATCATTCAAAATGTTATAAATTAACTAAAATTCCTTAGAATAAACATTTGCACATCAAATATCATATTACATGCATAAATCTTGATAATTAAAATAGACTTTTACACAATATTATATAACTTATTCAACACTATTAAATAGTATTTAAATAGTTTTAAATTATTGATCTTAAGATTAGCAAGTGTACATCGAATATTTATTGTAATTATTAAATTATACTATACAAAATATAAAAATATATTATATTTCGTTAGATTATATCAATATTTAAGTGAAAAAAATATTTTCAAAATTTAACATAGTAAAATTTAAATAACATATTTAATGGAAAAAAATATTTTTGAAATTTAACATAGTAAATTATTTTACTAAAAATAATAAATTTTACTTGCATGTTTTAATAATTTTTATTATTTTATTGATTGCATAATAATTAAATAATAGTACAAAACTAAAATTCAATAATAAACTTTATTTTAAACATTATAATAAAAATAGAATGCCATAATTTTTTTAAACAAAATTATTTGACAAGGTTCAGCTATCTATCACATCACTGTTCACATCACAGTTCCACGTTAAGCAATCGGGCACGGGCAGCACTTGGCACGGGATTCTACGGTGCAAATAAGTTGCACCATAGCCGGTGCCCACCGTCCGGTTGCCCCAACTCTGCCACTGCCCCCAAAGTCAGGTCAGTCAAGTCAGGCAAATACTCATCCTTTGTACGTAACACCACGACGTGAAAGGGCATGGTCAATAGTTTGGAAATGTTGCAATATTGAAATTTGCCATATCTACATACTTTTATAGAAAGCAAGCATAATAATTAAGATTTTAATATGGTTCTCTTATATTATAATTTTATAGGATTATTTGGATAATTTTTTTATATGCATATGTAATTTTATAATAAAATATGGTCTTATTATTGCGATTGTGTGTGTGTGTGTGTGTGTGTGTGTGTGTGTGTGTGTGTGTGTGTGTGTGTGTGTGTGTGTGTGTGTGTGTGCACGCGTGTGTGCGTGCGTGCGTGTGTGTGCGCGTGCAATTTTACAATAATATATGCAAAATAATCCATGTGAGTTTTGCCACCTAATTTTCTAATTTTACAATAAATTAATCAATATAAAAACATTGTTATTTTTTAAAATATTTTTTTTTAAATTTAATTTTGACTTATAATTAAAAGATTTTTTTTAATGTTTTATAACAATGTTATTTATATTTTATGTAAATATAAATATATTCATTCATCTTTTTTTATTAACATTATCTTATACATATAAATATATTCATTCATTCAATACCAAGGTAATAGATGTACCAAAATCAAAGAAAATTTAAGTTTGGTGTCAGTATAAAATAAATAAGTAGAGAAATATAAATACCTTAATCAAAACCAATAAGGGTGTCCTTGAGGCAAAATAGGACCTTGAGAACGAAACTTGGCCAACTTTTTCATGCCTTATGCTACACAATGTTGGCAATAACATGAAAAGTAATAGAAATCTCAACTTGCAATAAAATTAATAATAAAATTAATATTAATAATAGCCTCATTTAGATATAATAACTTATAAAATTATCTATTAAGAAATAAAGATAAAACTTAGAACTTGTACAAAATAATTAATTTTATTTTAAATCTTCCTCTAAGATTGATGAAACCAATTTTGATTTAAATTGCAATGTTTAGCTAAGAGGGTAATAATGTCAAACCCTTAAATAATACATAATTTTAATTGACCTTCCTAGTTAATATGGGATTAGACAATTGAGTAACCAAATCGATCTAATTCCATAGTGATCCACATTATTATCAATTTTGAATTATTGTCTATAAATTTTTTTTTTTATTTCTCATATAATGTCAAAAAAAAAAATTATTTGATCAATAAATTGAATAGTTTTAAAGAAAAAAGAAAGTGATGATTCATTCTATCTTTGTGGATAAAAATTTCCTCGAATAAGGAAATATATATTTGATCTTTTAGATATAATAATCATAACTTTTAAAAAAGGAAACTATCACATAATATAGATTTTTTTTTTTTTTCTCTTTTTTTTTTTTTCCTAAATGTACCTTGCCTATTTTGTAAAGTGTGCAAAATATAGCTTTTTACTATTTTTTGTTGAACTAAAAATTTCATTCCTTAATTGTTAATTTTAATAATAATAATAATATAATAATAATAATAAAATAAAATAGATTTATTTCTAATAGTTTAATAATAATTCTAATATTCAATCAATTTTTTTGTAACAATCCTTTGAATTAAATTAATAATCATCTCTCTATTTAATTAAACTTAATATAACTTGAGATTTCCCCCCAAAACATGACCTAGAGTTAATTTGAAACAACTCATATGGTTAAAGTCCATACCTAACCCTAATTTGAAATCAAAGTTTATTCAAATTATAAAAAGGGTACCATTATTCTAATCTATGGTTATTTGGCATCTCTCTCTCTTTTTTTTTTTTTGCAGGTGGGAGAAAACATTCATGGACGATACTATAAACAAGTTTTAGAAAAATATGCACATATATTCTTGTGTGTTTATATGTTTGAAATATATATACACACACATAGAGTTGAAGGTTCATATAGAGAGTCATGCAAAGCCATGCATGACCTCTCTTGATATTTTATGGCATCCTTATGCCTACATTTTAAGGTGTTTTTGATGCAGGTTTTTCAGTAGTTGAAGAGAAGTAGAGAATTTATGGGTTTCTTTGTTTACTTTTCTGTTGTGTTATGGCCTATGCATTTTTTAAAATTTGTTCAAGTTAGAAACACAATAAGCCTAGGTCCTAGTGTTCAAAACCTGGGCTCTAATACCAGAATGTCATGCCGTGATTTATGAGGTAAAAACTCTACATTTTTTTTCTTTTCTTTTCTTTTTTGAAGGATGTACTATAGATGTTATGTTTACAACATATATTCAAAACACTACCTGAAGAAATCTCTAGTTGGTTACATGTTCAACTCACGTGTAACATTTTCTTAAATCATTTATTTTCAAAACAAAAAATGTAATACATTTTCTATACTAGTATTCACATTACAATATAGTTTTTAAGCAATCAACTTTGTCAAATACAATGCATTACATTACTTATTATAAAATGTCAAAATGAATAAGATAATGTTAAAAGAAATTAGATAAATGAATATATTTATATTTACATAAAATATAAATAAAGTTGTTATAAAACATTACAAATAATAATCTTTTAATTATAAGTCAAAATCAAATTTTTAAAAAATTATTTTAAAAATAACAATGATTTATATTGATTAATTTATTGTAAAACTAGAAAAATTAGGTGACAAAACTCACATGAATTGTTTTGCATATATTATTGTAAAATTGCACATATATATCAAAACTCACGTGGATTGTTTTGCATATATTATTGTAAAATTGCACATATATATTAAGATTATAAAATCACAATAATAAGACCGTATTTTATTGTAAAATTGCATATACATATAAATTTTTTTATCCAAATAATCCTATAAAATTATAATATAAGAAAACTTCATATTAAAATCTTAATATAGCATAACTTACATTTCCAAACTACTGACTGTGCCCTTTCACATTGCGGTGGTATGTATGGAGGATTCGTATTTGCCTGACTTGACATAGCGACAGAGTTGGGGCAGCTGGACGGTGCAAATAAGTTGCATCGTAGCCGGTGCTAGCCTAATTCGCATGTCTTGGTATTAGTGATGGGTTGGGGTTAATAAAGTCATGGAACTATTTAAACAAAAGTAAAGAAATCTAAGTTATTAATATACTAAATGAGAGTCAAATCAATATAGGTAGGTTTCTAGGAGAGAGAAAATTTATTTATTAGTTTTGACTTAATTTTTGCTTATCTATTTATTTATAATTAGATTTAGCTTATGTAGATTTTAGGATGTAACTTAGGTGACGACTTAAGGTGATAGCTATATTTATAAATATAATCAATTATAGGGTACCCTAGCTACAATATATTATAATTTAGGTAATTTTAATAAAAGAAATAAATATATATATATGAATAGTGATATACCATTATCTTAGATTCATTACTAAGGGTAACATAGGTGGAATTAAGATGATGTTTTTTTTAAAATTAATGATTAGTCGAATATTAAATGTAAAGTAATAATATTAGTTCATTTTATTTAAGGATAATGCATACTCAAGTAGGAGGTATGGGTGTATTCAAATTTATAACAAAATGGAATATTATATCAAGGAAATTAATCAAGCATAGGAAAACTCAATTTTAATAGAATTAAAAGAATGAATGGGTAAAACTTCTTCATGTAGTATTCCTAAATCTTTCCATTGCTCTAACAAGCTGAGTTATACCCACACTACATAATGTCTTCCCTTGAGGGCTCGTATTCATACACATTTCAAGTAGTTTGCATCTTGTAGTTAAACTATGACTCTTCCCATGGAAAACTTGAATCTAGGTTTTCGAGTAGGATTACCTTGCTCTTTTATCTTACTTCTTCATTCCTGGTTAACAGTTGTTGAGCCTCCTTCTTTACCTCCAGTTCGAAAGTTAAACACTAAATTTTTTTTTTGTCTTGTGTTTTATTTTATCCTCGCAAAGTTATGGCATGACACAATGCCATTTTGTTCAAGAGTTCTCAAAGCTGATAATTGTCTTTTGATTCCATTAGCTTTACAAAAGATGTTAAAATCATTTGAAGTAAATTATCCTCCTCTATCTGATCTTAAACATTTAATCTTCATACCTAATTCATTCTCCACTCTATTCTTGAATATCTTGAATTTATTAAATGCCTCAAATTTCTCTTTAAGAAATACAACCCACATCATTCTCCAAAATATTTTTCTCCTCCTTTAAAACACCATTCTCACAAACTTTTCTGTAAATGTCCCTTATCTCCATGTCTCCAACTTCACCAACTTTGCATGTATAGCAACAATGCACATCTAAAATCATGAGAACCTTTGGTGGTATCATCGATAGCACACTAGACATGTCTGACCTATATGCAATGTTAGGGATGGCATAAAATGAGGGTTGTTTAACATCATTACTTATCATTTGAATTTTGAAAATCTCCTTCCCCTCTTTTCTAATAGTAGACAAAGAGCTAGTTACCATTTTAACTTCCTAAGGTTTGCAAAAAAAAGACAATGTAACTCGGTACTAGTGAAATACCTCTCAAATCCATAGAATGTTGTCAAATCAAAATTGAATTAGTTTGTAAACACTTAAAAAATCTTGTCAGGTCAATCAGCTTCATGCTCTTTAATTTCTTGTGAAAGAAAATGAGTCAAAAATAAATTATATAACCCTTGATATTTGGCATTATTTGCTCAATACTTAGACAATTGTAAGCTCAGTCAATATAGAATTTCCAACACACTTGGAAAACACATGATTTTCAATATACTCAGCTAACATAGAAATCTTGGTGAATACTAACACAACTTCGTAGAAACTATAAAACTTTCCATGCTTGGCAACAACATAGAAAATTTAAAAACTATGGATTTTTTCTTTAGGTTCTAATCACTCCATTGCATTTACTTCATGCAAGTATAATTTTTACATATCTTAGATTCTTGGAATTGATGCATAATATAACTTTTCAAATATTAGTACCATGCATACCTTTGATTACCTAGTTGAGGGTGATGTGATCACCTGATCCATTGGATGAAGTGATCTCATATGTACTTGATGTAATGTAACCTTCCTTCTTCTTGCATGTGTTTATCATCTGCACCTTTACCTTTTCAACATCAACCTTTTATTTTCCCTTTTTCAATTCATTTCTTGGTGCAATTGACCTTGTTAGATAGTTTCTGTAGACATGGCCAGTCTTCAAAAGAATAAAGAACACAATTCCATTCAGTCATATGTTCTTGTTTCTTTTAAAATGTGTTCTAATGAAATTTTCAAGAATGTGTCCATACTCCTAAAAATAGTGACAACTGTACCTTTTTTTGTAATCCCAATCATATGAATTTCCATTGTGGTTTCCCATTGTTATCTTATTTGATGTCCATTTAGATTTGGATATGCATTTGTCCATTGTTGTGGCAGTTGTAACGATATCTTGAAAGCATGAATGTTAATGACATTCCCATGGGGGTATTTTAGGAACATGATTAGATCATTATCATGATGATATGTTACATTCATGACTATGTTTGTCATTGATGTCAACATAGCAATTTTTTGTGGTATTTGATGGAAGAATAATGGAAAGATCGAGTTCGCACAAATAGATCATTGAGTACTTTTAGTAGCAAGGTTAAGGGAGATACTACTAAGTGTCTAGTATATGAAACTAACCTCAGAAACATATGATATTAAGTCTACAAAGTTATGTAAGTTTTGGTAAAGACTATTCTAAGATATGGTTTATGGAGACATGTTCTAGTAAACATGTTATTCTAAGAAGCTGAAGTTAAAGATGTGAAGAAGGCATTCTAGAGATGACATAGCTAAGCTCACTCATCATAATGATATGTCTATGGAAAGATATTCAAGTTACAAGGAAAAAGATTAATTCTATTGCTAAGTGTAACATGATCTTAATGGGGTCCTATAATAATTAATTGAGAAGGTCTAATAGATGACTCAGGGAATTGTTCTATGGATTCGATATAAAGGAAGAATATTTTCCTTTATCATAGAATGAGATGTATGAATTATTATAGGTAGCATGAAGAGAAGAATATGAAGTTAATTAGAATAGAGTGAAGGTGAAGGAAACTTCATCACAAAGTTTTTATTTTGTGGTCCAAAGTGTGATACTTGGATTCAAGGTTCGTGATCTAGTCTACAAGGTTAGATAGTGATTAATCTAGTTGATAGGATAGAGGAAAGAAGTTAAAGTATAGTACATACAATTATTCTACAAGGAATAATTGAGAGATCAATTGGGCAATGAATTCGGTGATCTTAGTCTAGAATTTTTTTTGATAGTAGGTCCTTCTATCTTCTACAAGTCTTAGCAAGGTTGGCACAACTCCTAACGAGGTTGGAATCTTCTAACAAGGATTCATAATCTCCTAATAGAGACTCATATGTATGAAATATTGTAATAGACTCCTAACAGAGTCCATCCTCTAACAAGGAATATTTATATTAGTACATCATCTTGTGGGTGCCATTCCCTCCAAGGTTTTCCCTCTGATCAAGGGTATCCCTAGTTAGCAAGTCTAGTGTAATTGTGTATGTGCATCTTTGAATGGTTTTTGTTTACTTTGGTTGGATGGTTAAGATTATTTAAGGTGGATAAATGTTTTAATTGTTGGATAATTGATTCACCCCTGCTCCAGATCCATCCCTCTCCTCCCCCCCCCCACTTCCTTGCAGTTATCTTGGTGGACTATTGTTTCTAACAATTGGTATTAGAGTATCATGTCCTTGAAGATAAACTTTAAAAACTTTGGGAGTTCCATGGAAAACATATTTAGAAAAGATAGTCTAAAGTTTGATGGAACAAGTTATGATAGTTGGAAGGAAATTATCAAGACACATCTACTGTGTATGGGTCTAGGATATTAGATTTTGACAAAATTAGAAAAGATAGTCATTTCTAAAAAAGATTTTGATACTTGTATAGAGGAAGAAAGGGAACTCTTCATGTGTGACATGAGAGCTAGAGAAGTACTATTATCTACACTTCCTAGAATTGAGTACAACTAGGTAAAGTCACTTGTTACTTCTCATATGATATGGAAAGCTTTGGAAAATAGTTTTGAAGGTGATGAACTTCTAGGAAATTGACGTTACAAAGCTCAACTTGTGCATTTCAAGATGCTAAAATGATGGAAGATGACTCCATAAGGATATATGTGTTACAAATAATCAAGACTAGCTAGATCATTGAGAGGGGAGGGGTGAATCAGTAACCTCAAATTTTTTGACAAATTCAACACTTAATAACATAAATCATTCACCATTAATTGATCTAATCTACTGCATGCATGAGAAACTAAAAGATAAACATTCGTGGCACATGAAAACAATATTTGGTGACCCAGAAACCTTCCAAATAGAAAGTAAAATTGGGGTGGGGATGATACCGACAAAAATTCAATACTGTAGTATAAAGTTTTCCTATTAAATCTTACAATGATCACTTATGATGATCTGCCCTGTTAGGAGCAATTAGGACTACTAGGTCCACCTTGTTAGAGGTTTTAAAAACATATAATGAAGTATACACTTGGTTAAGAGATTTAAAGAAAAGACTGTTAAGTCTACCCTGTTAAATGATTTGAATTGGATTCATCATTTAGGATGAAATAGTAGATTTGATTTACAATTGAATTGCTGATTTAGATCCTTGAAATGCTTATCACCTCTTTGTGATAGATGTAACTTGACTACTCCTGATTTGACCTTGCTAAATACCTTTCTCTGATGCTAATTCACATTCACATTCACTCTTCTCAAAACATTACTTCATCATCATACTTGGGTATCATACAATACATTACATCTATACAATCGTGCAATTCTCATAATTACAAGGTCAACTAAATCACAAGATAACACCAATATTACTAAGTCGGCCCAAATGTAGAAACTCAAGTTCTGAAAGCTGACTTGGTGAACTTCTAATACTCGACATCCACTACATTACTCGACATTGTCTTGCATTCGATAGAAGTAGAGACTCAGTCTGTACTAATCACTCAACATAACTTTGAACTCAGTGAACAATGGAGACTCAATAGATATAGTGTCACTTGGTAGAAACTGAATACCATGTTTACCTTGCTTGCACTCACTAAACACTACTCATCCCATCACTCGATTAATAGTGGCTTCACATCACAAGAACTGATGACTCAGTAGACACTATGAAGCTCAATAACCACTAATTACTTGGTAAGAATTGAATTGCTCAGTCTGAACTACTAGACTTCGCACTATCTATATTCACTTGGTAACCACTAGAATGCTCGGTATGAACTATGAAACTTGGTAACCACTAAATTATTTGGCAAACACTAGAGACTGAATGATGAACTTGATAACCATACAAAATTTGGATAAGTGTTGTCACTAATAACAAACATGACTTAATGTCAAGAATCTCCCCCTTTGGCATTAGTGAAAAAAATAGTTATTAGCCAAAACTTATGTACAATGTCATGCTGATTTTGATTTTTCAAAATTTGTCTTTGTAATTATGTTGTATATATATTTTCACATATCTCCCCCATACAATGTACACATCATATAAGGCATAATATCATACTAAGTGTATATACAAATATCTCTCCTTCTTAATTTCTCTGTCTTTATTATTATGCATAAGTCTCTCCCTCTTTTATTTTGTACATATGTCTCTCCCCCTTTTTAACAATAATGTCAAACATTTATACACAACATAATTATATAGAGACACTAAAATGTGAGAGGAACTCAGAATGTACCTTAAGAATAAGAACTAACGTCTTATCCTAATTTTCTTGCAAAATTTTGCAGGTTTGAAGTGCAACTTGTAGTTTTGCTAAGATTTCAATCATATGATCTATAATTGAATTTTTTTTATCATGGATCAATGTTTTTGAATAGGCAATATGCTTCTGCATTGTATCCATGATAGGAAGGATCATGTTCTGGATGTCTATTAGTGTAGATCAGATCCTTCCTTCCTCTCTTAATAGCTCTACCTGCATGTCTGATAGGAATCTAACCCTTATGTGATGTGTAGAGCTTGAACTGTGGTCAAGTTGCAACTTTTGAGCACTAGCCTTTAGATCCTCATCTATCTTAATCAATTTTCCGTTTATTTCCTTTGTGTACTTAGTAACATCACATAGCTTAGCAAAAAGAGATGTTACATTTGTAAAAGAATTTTCAAGATTTTCCAAAATTGAGGAGAGCTCTACCTAATGAATAGAAATATGTTGAGTAATGTGCTCAAGCACTTTACTGTCAAACTTTTTCTCTACCTTCTCTATCAACTTGTCCTGGCCAGTAGAATCCTCATTGAATTTATTTACTAATTCTTCTAACTATAACAAAATATGTTGAGAGGAATCAACATCACCACCTATGGCCTCTGTCAAAATGTTCTTGGCACTCTCAATGATTTGGAATTCTCTGTCCCTTTCTTCTCTTAACTGCTTCTTCTTGGCCTTCTATTGAAGAAGTTGGCTGACCAATCTCATTTGTTCAATAGTAGCATTATGAAAATCTAGCTTAGGAATTTCAATCTCTTTTTCCAAATCTATATCTTCATCAATTTATTTTCCACTAATTAGAAGTTTAAGTGGTGTCTTTGGTTCAACTTCATGCATTACTACTTTGGACTTTGAAATAGAATCAATGGTGGAAATAGTACGACTTGCAGTAAAAACTTGAATGGTGCCTACTAATGGAATGTTAATTAGAGCACTAGAAGAATCCAAAATTGATGTACTTTGAAGTATATATAGGTGGAACACTAATAGAACTACATACAATAGGAGCACTTACCAGAATATGCAAAATTGAAGTAGACAAAATTGTAGAACTGGATGCTGCACTTACTGTTGATGTCCTAGACTTAGGAGCTGAAGAAGAGGAGGGCTTTAGCTCGATGGATGAAGTGGTAGAAACTTCCATTAGAGAGACCTAGAGTTGAGAGGGAGCAAAGAGTGATTGGGTAGATGATGTATCTGTTGTGGTTGCAATCACACTTGTTGAAGTTGTCTCCATGCTTGATGATACTGTAGTTTTTGGTGGAGAGTGAGGAAGGGAGGCTATTACTTTCTTCTTCTCCTTCTTCTTCCCTATATTCCTCCTCAAATTCATCCTCTTTTCCTTCTTCACCATCCTTCATCAACTCTTGATAATCTTTAGTATGTATAGTGACACAAGGAGTATTGTCTACTCTATTATCTTCATCCTTGTCACTATCATCCTTCTCATCATTGATTTCCACTGGATTCTCACTTGGCTTGTGTAGATGATAAACATTCTTCCAAATGGATGTAGCATCCTTGACTACATGCTTAGTATCTTTTATCAAAATTAAACAAGTATGAAATCTGATTGTTATCTTGTCTTCATTCTTCTTTGTTGCTTCCTTTACCTCTACATTGGTAAGACTTAGTAGCAACTATCTCAAGGATGGTTCATATATGTCCTTGTTAGTTTGTGTAGCTGATTCCAATCTAGTATTTAACCTTGCTAATAATTCATTAGAAATCTAAGGGTCAATTTGATCTGGGGAATATTTCCATTTTCCCATCTTTATCAGTACTAGTTCCTCAATTTGCATCTTCTCTGCACCTATTCTTGTTTCAAATTTTAATGCTTTGAAATTTGTAATACCAACACCTTCTTCCATTTGCTTCAATCTTTCCTAGAAGGTGAGAGAGGGCTTACTAAACAAAACTTAACTACCTCCTTTCTTCTTAGATCTTCTAGTAAACACAATTGTAGAGGCCTTAGGTGGCTTGGTGATGATCACCTTGCCTTTCCTTCTTACAATCTCTTCCTTCTTTTTTGATTCCTGTTCTTTATTCTCAGACTCTTCTTCATCTTCACCTTTGCCCTTGGTAAGCATAAGAGAGGCACTTGTAGTTTTCAATTTTGAAATCCTCCTCTTACCTTTTTTCACTGCCTGTGGAAGCTTAATTTCTAGCTCTATTTTGGCTTTTTCTTCATCATATGTTCCAAAGATGGGTACCTTGGATCTACATGCTCATTCACTAGGGATTCAATAATCTCCTTTTTTTCATCAATATTAACCTCATAAGGAAGAGGTTTCACCCACACTATTCTAGGCCTAACTGCCTAAATGTACACTCTATCATAGTCAACCATGAAACGAACATCATCCTTGTAGTCTTCAACCAATATCTGAGGAATCTAAAACTTGTTATTTGTACTTTCCTTAGAAGCTTCAAAATAGTTGTCCATTGTGCTATTAAAATTCTCACTCATTTGTACAATAAACTCATTAATCTAATACAAAATAGGTGTGTCTTTTCTCTATACCATTGAACCTTTGGAGGGGAAAAATTTTTGAACATAAAAGAACAAATAAGTCAATAGAGAGAAAAATTTGCATAGATTATTCTTTGAAGTTCTGATGCTTTCCATGTTCTTATTCAACTACTTCAATATTAAATCTACTAAATCATATTCCAATTTTCTTTTAACAACTTTATATGCTAAGTCCACAGCCTCACACGACACACTATTCAGTTGACTAGAGTTGTATATCTTATGTGCAATAATATGAATGCCAAACTTGAGTTCCACATCAGATACATTACTAATGTTTAGTCCTCTTCTATCACACTCATCTAGGGTTTTCTTTTGAAGCTCATCTTGACCTAGGGTTTTAGTAACTTTGACCTTGTTAAGCATAGGAAGACTCATAATTCTATGAATCAACTTCTTCATAATCAAAATTGGCTGCTCTAACCACAACTAACCATTATGGACTTGGCTCAAGATATATCTAATCCATTTTATCTGAAAGTTTCTTGGCAGGTGAGGAATGTGGGCTAAACCTTTCTCCTCTGGATGGTTATGTTCGAGCTTAAGCGTTCCATCCACACACAATTTTTCTTGGACACTATCCATTTCTAGGGTTCCAATTTCTTGCATAGTACATTTGAAATGAGTATGAATATCGTCAATAAGGAGTACCTTTGGAAAAATTTGCGTGTAAGCTCCATTGGGATCAACTGATTCTACAATTGCTGGCACTAATTTGAAATTTGGGGCTTTCCATTCAATTCCTCACACTAACATCTTTGATCCTTTCTTTGCCTTGCTGCTATTGCTAGTAGATGCCATGATCACTTGGTAGATTGAGAATGTTCTTTGAAAAACTTCATTGCAAATTATTGTCAAGATCACTTGAATGCTCTACAAATTGCTCTAAATTCATGATGAAAATGAAGTCAAAATTCAGCCCTTTAAATGAAAATTTTCCATTAATGCTTGGTATGATGAGAGCTATAATGACATAGTGCTTGACAAGCTGCCATCCACTATCTATGTAGATTTCTCAGTAGAAACTTGTAACTCGATAACCAAAAAAACTTTTGTTACTCCTAACCATGCTCGGTATGACCTAATCTCGCTTAGTGAATACTGATGCTAAATTTTTGTGATCCCTCTATATCTAGAATACTAATTTGGATCTTTCACTTACTTCCATTGGAACTACTTGAGATATAACCTTGAGATTATAGTTCCATTCCTTCCTTAAGAACTTAATTTGATATGCTGGAGTCACCCACTTCTTGAGTGACATGACCATCATCACTTGAACTAGCTCGCTTGGTAGATTTGGGAACCCACTATTGTCTCTTCTACTTCCTAATGTTATTAGCTTTTTCTTTCTTTTTATCTTCAACTCTACCTATATTCATGCAATTCTTAGCTATATGACCAAGTTCAGTACATGTGTAACATCTTACTGTAGTATCCTTTCTTCTCAAGTGATGCCTAGCACAATTTATGCCAATGTGTCCATATTCTCCACAGTAATGACATCAACACCAAGTATCGCCATCCCAACCAAATATTTCCTTTACAAATTGTTTAGCTAGATTGAATGGTTTAGATCTACATTCAAATACCTTGTGACCTTGTTTCTTGCATTTGTGACATTTGCCTTCAAATTTCAGTTTCTCCTTGCATTCATTAGCTTTATGACCATGCTAACTAGAATTGTAGCATTTTCCTTTGAATTTTTCCTTTCCATTACTCCAACATTTATTTGATGTATGACCTATCTTACCACAATGATTTCAAGTAGTTTTTTTATTCCTTTGAGCACCTTGTTTCGAGGATTCACCTTCTTCTTTGTATCCAAGTCCTTCTTTGCCCTTTTTCCTATAAAGATTCTACTCATTTTGATGATTCAATTGATCCATGTCTACTTGGGATTTCATTATTCTTTTGTTGAGTTGCTTCTCAGAATTTAGATCAGCTTTCAACCTTTCATTGCTTTTCCTTTCAGTGCTTAGATAATTCCTTAACCTTTTATTTTCAGATCTGAGACTCATGATTTCTTCATTTGCATTAGAGAGTTGATTGATAAGACTTTCTTGCTGAAGGGATTGATTTTGAGTTTCATTGTTCCTTGCCTCCAAGTCTTCATTTTCCTAATTTCTCTATTCCAAGATTTTACACAATCTTATTGACTGGATTTCTTGTTCTCTTTTCAATTTTCCTACCTCTTTTTGTAGGGATCCATTCTTTTCTAGGAGTTCTTTGATTGCCTCATTTGCTTCATCTAAACTACTTGAGGGGAAAAGATTTTCAATCTTCTCTTCAACATACTGGTGATCATTCATCTATTCTTCAAGTTCCTTCCTTCTTTTTAGGGATTGAAAAAAGATTCTCTTTTGCTTCCTTGAGTTGACCTATGTCCATCTCTAGATCTAGCCTCTCATTGTCAATAGCTTTCTCAAATTTGAATATATCCACTATCCTTGATCTTTGCTCAAGTTGTCAAACTTTATCCTGAGAACCATAATGCTTTGATACCAATTGTTGGAAATAATCAAGACTAGCTAGACTACTGAGAGGGGAGGGGTGAATTAGTAACCTAAAAATTTTACAAATTCAACACTCAATAACATAAATCATTGACCATTAATTGATCTAATCTATTTCATCCATGAGAAACTGAAAGATAAACATTCATGGCACACGAACACAATATTTGGTGACCCAAAAACCTTCCAAATAGAAAGTAAAACTGGGGTGGGGATGATACCCACAAAACTTCAATACTATAGTATAAAGTTGGCCTATTAAAGCTTACAGTGATCACTTCTGATGATTTGCCCTATTAGGAGCAATTAGAACTACTAGGACCAACTTTTTAGAGGTTTTACAAACATATAATGAAGTATGCACTCAGTTAAGAGATTTAAGGAAAATAATGTTAAGTCTACCTTGTTAAAGGATTTGAATCTAATTCACCTATTAGGATGAAACAATAGATTTGACTTACAACTGAATTGCTGATTTAGATCCTTGAAATGTTAATCACCTCTTTGTGATAGATGTAACTTGACTTCTCCTGATTTGACCTTTTTGCATACCTTTCTCTATTGCTATTTCACATTCCCATTCACTCTTCTCAAAACGTTACTTCATCATCATACTTGGGTATCATACAATACATTACATATATACCATCCCAATTCTCATAATTAGAAGGTCAGCTAAATCACAAGATAACACCAATATTACTGAGTTGGCCCCAATATAGAAACTCGGGTTCTAAAAGATGACTTGGTGAACTTATGATACTTAGAGTCCACTGCATTTCTCAGCATTGTCATGCATTCAATAGAAGTAGAGGCTCAATCCATTCTAATCACTCAATGTAGCTTCAAACTCAGTAAACATTGGAGACTCAGTAGATATAGTTTCACTTGGTAGAAACTAAATACCATGTTTACCTTGCATGCACTTGGTAAACACTACTCATCGCATCACTTGGTTAACACTAGCTTCACATCACAAGAACTAATGACTTAGTAGACACTGTGAATCTCAGTAACCACTAGCTGCTTGGTAAGAACTGAACTACTTGGTCTAAACTACTAGACTTTGCACTATCTGTATTCACTTGGTGACCATTGGAATGCTTTGTATGAACTGTGAAACTTGGTAACCACTGAATTGCTTGGTAAACATTGGAGACAGAATGATGAACTCACTAATAACAAACATGACTTAATGCCAACAATATGTAGGTAGGATATCAAAAATTACTATAGATATTAGATCTCAAGGAGGAACCAAAGAAGATGATGAGGTGATATGGAAGATATTGAAGAGCCTAACACCACCATTTAAGCCAATAGTTCAAATGATACAATCATTGATCTCTTGTACCAAAGATTTCAAAAAGGAAACATTACTTGGAAGACTTAAAGTAGTTGAGAATGAGCTTAGACAATCTAGAGAATTTACTAGAATAGAAACAACTTTTAGTGCCTTGAATATTTGACCTAGGTTATCAAGGAGCACAAGTGCTAGAGGAGACTATGCTAGCAGTAGTAGATCTAATGAAGATATAAAGATAGAAGGAGGAGTACCCCTTCTGGTAAGAAGAGAAAAATATGGTTAAAAATTCTTTAAATGTTGGACTTGTAATGAATTTGGTAATTATGCATCTAAGTGTCCTAAAAGAAAGAAAAAGTATAGAGGAAATTTCAAACTAGAAAAGATAGAGAATATTAATATTGAATGAAGAAGATGATTCTGATGAACAAGTAATAAGTGCTAGTGATGATCAAATTGGATTTGTAGCTATTAAAGAAGAAAGTCCAAATAAAATGGCTTTGGTATCATAGGTTGAAAAGAAATATGATTGGATAATTCATAGTGGTTGTTTACATCATATGATTGGTGATATGAAAAAATTTTTTAACTTCAAAAGTCATGATGGAGGCATTGTCAAAGTTGGAAACAATACAACATGCCAAGGTAAAGATATTGGATCTACAACTCTTGATGGTAAGGCTAATATTGAGGATGTATTTTGTTGATGGTTTGAAGCACAATCTTTTGAGTATTGGACAACTAGTGTATAAAGGTTATCAGTTGTAGTTCACAAAGAATACATGCATGATCACAGATAAAGATGGAAATGTAATTGGAACAAGAACCAAATCTAGAGGTAATGTATTTTAGTTGAATCCTATTGAAATGACCTGTTTGATTGCAAAGGTAGATGACAATTGGTTATGGCATAAGGGATTTTGTCATATAAACTTTGATAGCATTGTGAAGACTAGTAGTATGTTTGTAGTTAGAGATTTTCCTAAGATTATAAAGCCTATTAACACAATTTAAAAGGAATGTGTATTGGCAAAGCATAATAGAACTTCTTTTCCTAGCAAGAAGTTTACTACTATAGGAAAATTAGAGATTATACATAGAGATCTTAGTGGTCCTATGAAGACAAAAGGATACTATGGTGAAAGGTATTTCATGGTTGACACATTCCCTAGATTTCTTACAAGTCTTTAAGACTGAATGGATTAAAACATACTAAGAAGGATACTGTAATACCCCAAAATTGGCAATTACCATGCTAAACTGATTTTGGTCTATTCAATCATTTCTATGTCCTATTTTACTAGGAAATTATGATTCTGATACTTGCTACTTCACCTAAGTGTCAAATGCAAAAAATCCTAATCTGCGTTAATCACACTCTTTATTTAATTCCTAAGTATCGACTCAAATTAGCTACATTAAGCCTATTGACTTAATTTAATTTAATTATAAGTGTTTATAATTTAATTTAATTTAATTACTTATTTAGTTAATGTACAAAGGAATCAAATATATTTGATTTAATTAAATATTCTCATTCTAACTATTGAATTTAATTATTCAATTTAGAATGCTCAATTATGAGGTCATATTTAATTTCCTTAAATCAAATATCTTTTCCAATATTCTCTCTTCAGTTAAAAAATGGAAACTCTCAGTTGACTTAAATTAGAAAAGGAATTAAATCAATAAAATCCTTATTCCACTCAAAAGAAATAAGTTAACTTCCTTTTCATGAGGAAACTTTCTATTCTAATTGAATCTCATTTCTAATCTCGACCATCCATCCAAATTGATCTTGACCATTGATAAACTCTTAGATTATGTTTAAGAATCTCTCAAATCCTTATTTTAGAGAAAAGGTTGGAATTGAATTGTATCAAATTATTGTTGAATTGCATACTCATTTGCTTAATATTCTCATAATTGGCATTGTTTAGCATTTGATATCATATAGATTAAAATGCAATAATATATTTTAATTTTCTTTATTTGTTATTAGCTTAATTTCATCTCTTATTTAGATTAATTTCATAATCATTTAGGTACTTAAGTCCTTCGTACTAAAAAGTCTAGTTGTCCACTTCTTGGTCTAAGAGCAAGGCAAAATCCTTCTAGTTAGAAGGCAACAAGTCACTCTATTGGACTTTTGGGATGAACAATTCAATGTTCATTTCAAGATGAGCTCTCAGGTAAAGACTATATTGGAGTGTGTGTGAGGATCAGAGGTCCATAATTCATGCATACATTTCTAATGCCCACCATGGGGCTGAGAAATCAACTTTTTGGCCTCATTCTTCTTTTTTTGCATTTTAGTTTTTGTTTATATCTTGTTTTTTAGGTTTAAATTGTTGTTAGTTTGGAGACACTTCGAGAAGACATTCAACAATTATGAGCAAATGAGCATTTGAGAAACCTCTTCCTCTTCTCTATCTTTATCTTCTTCTATTTCTCATCTTCTTCTTCCTTCTCATGTTCTAAAGTAAAAAAAAAGTTAAAAAATGATCAAAATTCTATTTTTGTAATCTTTTTATAAATTTTCATAAAAATCCTAAAAAGTAGACCAAATTGATGAATTTTGCTCTAAAATATTTACTTAAGGTTCTAAACAATAGTGTGAGATCACATACAAAATCTTAGATTTTTTTGATTAAAGCTCTATTTTATATATATTTTTATGAGATTGTCATATGTGAATTGTTTGAGCCCAAAAAAAATGTATTTTGATCTGCTTTTTTTTGTAGGTTCAAGAAAATGGCTAGCATGCATAGTAAAAATTGCAGATTTGTTGGATTAAAAACCATGAATCAAGGGTTAACTGAGTAGTAGCTAGATTTTTACATGTGGCTTATATAATGGCAATTGAAGGAAGAAAGGTTAATTTATGTGAGATTATCAGATTGTAACTATTGGATAACATTACAAACATTAATAAAACTAAGAGCATAGTTTTCATATTTGAGTCCCTATTGACTCATTTATTCTTCTATGCTATAAGGAAGTTTCCTAGATTGATAAACTAGGGTAGTAGTGAGTGCACAATGAAATTGGTGACTCAATGCTATAGATCAAAACTAGAGAATTTCAAAGATGATGGCATTAACAAAATGATGAAGAATTTCTAGTTTGAAATGAAATAAAGGTATATAATACCTCACTCTATGGTAGAGAAGTACAAGAAAGAGTTATGCTTCATGGTGGAAATAAATAACACCTACATGGAAGGAATGATACCAAGAGTCAAATTTATAGAGCCTATGGGATATGAAATGAGGGAAAAGCTCATAAAATGGTATGCACAAATTATTTTGAATTTGAGAAGGACACTGAGTGCCCTAGACAAGGAAATTATGAGGAGGAAAAAAGAATAATTTAGTTAGAACTACACAACAAAGAAAGCAATAAAAAGGTAAAGAAAGAGATAGGAATCTAGCATGACTAGGATAGAGTTTGATGAGATTAAAGGTATTGTGCTGGAAATCAAAGTCAATGAATAGACTAAAGTGTTAATAGTAACTCCCATTGCTATTGCAAGACCTTCAAAAGGTGTAATAGTAGCACAATCTTATGCGCAATCCCCTATTGTGCCATATACAACAGTTGCACAAGTGTCAAAAAAAGGTATGAACAACCTAGGAAGTAGCCAGAGGTGGAACTATTGTGTGGAGAAAGTATGAGAGATTGGTAAAGGTAAAGCAAGAACATGTACCATTAGTCAAGAAAAGGGTCAAGAAGACCACCAATAGACTAGAAAAAAGAAGGAAAACAATACAAGTAAGTAGTTCAAAGAGTTCTGAGGATGAAAGATAAACTAGTATAACATGATGCAAAGGAAGCTAAAAAAATACTTTGAAAAAGAGCACAGAAACCCATGGTAGAGAATCTAAACATGTAGATAATTAATGATGATAGTTTTGTATAGTTAAATAAGTATTACAATATGCACATAGAAATATGGATAGAAGGCAATTAGAGAATGCTATTGTAAAGAATATGATTTTGAGGAACAAAAAGTTTGAGAATATATAGAATAAGATACCTGAAGGGCTATAAAATAGCTTAGTTAATAGGAAAAAGAGATTGTTAGAAGAGGATCTAACTTTGAGGATCACAACAATCAATAAACTATGTGATGTTGACTATAAATAGGAATCGAATAGAGTTTTCAAGGGTATTGAGCCCTTCCTAAGGAACAAAAGAAGAGTAATTATTTTGATGGAAGGAAATTATGAGATGTTTGAAAAGAAATAGAGGATGCAATAGTTAAATACATGTCCTCAATGCCAAAGGTGGGTGCACAGAATAAAGCTGACAATCTAGTGTACGCACATGCAAGTACATCTTCAAGTGAAGATGAAGAAGTAGAGGAGACAAATCAAGCACTTTAACCACCTCATATTGTTATGGGTATTTAATCCATTCAAGTGGATAGTCCACACATAACTGTGGTAATATAAGAAATAGTGTTGGAAATATAAGAAATATCACTGCATACACTAGCTTTGATGATGATGAGGAAGAAAAGAAGAAGAAACAAGAACAAAAGGGGGAAAAAAAAAAGTAGAGAACAAGACAAAAAAGAAAAGGAGCAAAGAAGAGGAAAAGAAGAAAAGAGAAAGAGAAGAAGAAGAAAAGTAAAAGAGAGAAGAAGAGGAGAAGAAAAAGAAAGCAGAAGAAAGATAAAGAAAAGAAGAAAGCTGAGGAAGAGAAGGAAAAGGTAGTAACACTTATTCCTACTATATCTTATGTACTAATAGAAACTAGAAAATCAACAAAAATATCAATTCCATCAGATGAAAATGATTGGAAAGGACTTATGAGCACTTTAAAAAAGTTATTTGAGAAGAACAAATCTATAAAATCTTCGAAGAAGAATCTAGTTGAAGTCTTGGAACAAATGCAAAAGATAATTATCACAACTATGGTCAATCTAGATTTATAGGTAAAGGCTAGAGAGTTGGTGAAGACCTTTGATGGGGAATTCACAGCTCTAGTTGAAGTAGCTTCAACACAAGCATAGGCGAAGCATGATGCATCACTATTTGATATAGTATGCAAAAATCTTGGAAATGATCTAAAAACTTTATATGTGCATAAAATAATTGAGAAGCCTAGATAAAGGTAATAAGTTGTATGAATAGTGCATAATGTCATATAGTTATCTATCAAATTTTGATAATAAGATTAAAGGCCAAATGAGTGAGCTTCATTTACTAAATATATGGTTGTAGCTAGAGACTAGAATTGATGATTCTAAAACTAAGATGAAAAAGATTCACATGTTGATCATAGATTAGTTTTTACAAGTGAGTGTCAACACACTTGAGCCATTTACTCTATTCATGCTAAACTAGTAATAAATGTCAAGCACAACATGTAAATATTAGACCATGCTAAGTTGTAATGAGTGTTGAGCCACTCAAGTGTTGAGTAGATAGACCATGTTGAGTGATTCAAGTGCTAAGTAAATAGTGGATGTCGAGTAGTGTAGGTGCTGAGTCAGGAGTAGAAATAGAGTACATGTTGAACATTAGTAATTTCATATGCCGAGTGATACAGTTTTGACATATTCGTTTTAAATGGCACAAATAACTATGTAAACCATTTTTATGCCAACCTAAGGATAGATTTCAATCTTTTGGAGATAAGAATGAATCTATATGTGGATTCCCTATGTAATTGTATGAAACCAATCAAAAAATAGGAAGGTTTAAGTAGAAAAATGGATGTATCACAACGGTAGATTCATTTCTAAGCCTAAGACACCAAAGTCCTCTTAAGGAAGAAGAAGCCCTAAAAATTTTATAGTGTACAAGGGGTGAATGATCAAATTGGAAGAGAGAACAAGACAATTTGTAGAGCTTTCAAGGTGACTTAGAAGAAAGAATGAGTTGCTAAATTAGTTAGAGAAGAATAGCTGATAGAGAAGGATACAACATTGATACATTAGATTGTGAAGGACCAATTGGAGTTTGTAAAGAGGTGATCTATTATCAAGAAAGCAAGTGCCAATCGTAGGATCTATGTTGGGACATTTTGATATGTGATTTCATTTAAATCACTTAATAGAGCAGTCCTAATAGGCTATATTAAATCCTTTAATAGGGTGCTTACTTAATTGTAAGTTGAAGTCCTCTAACTAGACACACTTCTAACATGGTGTTGAAATCTTCTAACAAGGTGGGACTTAGTAGTCTTTGTAAGCCTTTAATAGGGTAGGCATTTCATAGGGCAAACCATGATTCATGGTCAAACCATTGTAACCTTAATTGGATACACTTTATTATTGTAGTAGTGAAGATTTGTGGATGTCATCCCCACCCAGTTTTACCTTCTCACTTGGATGGTTTTTGGGTAATCATTCTATGGTGTTATGTGTGTGTTAGATTACATGTTTACATGATTGATGCATATTATTTACATATTATTTTAGTATATTAATGCATGTGATGTATGAATGGTGAAAGTTTAATGGGTTCAAGTTTAAACTCCTTATTCATGCTTGCCTTAGAAGTTCACTCTCTTCCCACCTTGTAGTTCAAAAAATTGGTATTAGAGCAAGGTTCTCTAAAAAGAAGCTTTGTAGCTTAGAGGAAAGATCTTGAAATGGAAGTCTACAATCAGCAAAAGACTATTGAGAACCAGGAGATTGAAATACATTTCATACTACATCAATTGAATGAGGAAAGAGAGGAACTAAAGAAATCCTTAAAGATAAAGAAAGAGATTGCTATTGTAGAGAATGACACACTATACAAAGAGATAGAAACCACCAAGCTATTTGTAGATGGTAACACTAATGAATTTGATGCAAAAATTGTAGATCTAATGGAAAAGAATAGAATCCAAGCTGAGGAAATATAATTTCTCAAGCTAGAGAAAGTATCATAAGCTATACTACTATGTGATGTGACCAAACAAAAGAAGAAAGCCATGGAAGAAAAAGTCGTGATTAAAGAAGACAAAAGAGTTCTAGAAAATAGATTGGAAGAGAAGTCAACTAAATTAACCAAGATCTCCAACATGAAATTGGATACTCTAAGTTAAATGATGATTGCCAACTACGAATTGAATGTTAATGACATTAAGATAACTACGTTGAAGTTGCAAAATGAACAATTGTAGACCTACCTGAAAAGAGAAAAGGAATTTGCTGAAAGTATCAACAAGCCAAATGAAGCCATCAAATACTTTGAGCAATTATTAAGATCCACTAAATCCAACAAAGATAAATTAGGATTAGGCTTCAAAAGCACTGAAGAAGGAGAATCATCCAAAGTTGTAGAAGAAAGAAATAATAAAGGTAAGAACTCCAAACCCACTTGTCATTTTTGTGGTAAGAAAGGACATACTGCTAATGTGTTCAAGAGAAAGTTTATAAAATAGAATGTCAAGCCCAAAAATATGACTCATTTTCATAAGTGCAACAAGCAAGGTTATCAGGCACATGAAAGCAAAACTAGGACCATGTATAAACAAAGATTTAAAGGATATTGCTACAACTATTAGAAGTATGGACATAGAGCCTTTGAATGTAGATCTAAATCCATATGGTCATCAAACAAGTTAGCAAAGCTAAGAAGCTATGGAAACTTTTATAATTTGGATTATAATACAAGATATAGTTGTCACTATTGTCAAGAGTATGGAAATATCCCTAATAACTATATTAGAACACACTTCAATGGTAATTACAAAAGATGGTTATGTCAAACTACATGTTTTAGTTGTTTGAAGACTAGTCATACCAGAAAACATTAGAGATGGGATGAAAAAGACATGGAAAAGGAAAGATGTTTGCAACACATCAAATGGAGAAGGGATCACTTCAGCCAATGGGTCCAGTGATCATACCTCATCAAACTAAACAATCAAGAGGTATGTGGGGCAAATATTCAAGTGTAATATCATACATCAACTCCAAAGGAGATAGTATTGCAAAGACTACATTAGCATAAATAAAGATGCAAGATATTGTTGTATATTCAAGTTAAATCTTTAAAATTTTCATGATGTTTTTGAGTATGAAAAGTTTCATATGAATGTCAAGTGGAATGGTAGTTGATACTAAGCTAGCAAACTATCTAGTTGCTGTCAAGCCTATAGTAACTAGTGAGTGATGAAAATATCTATAGATGTTGAGTGATTCTAAAATTGTGTTGATGTTGAGCTTACAGATGTACAAGCACCAAGTATTAAATGCAAGGTTTTTGAAGGTTATATGACTGATTTCACTCATTATTTATCATCTCAAATTCGAGCAAGAGCAAGTAGAGCGAAAGGCAATTTAGAAACTTGTTCAAGACATTTATAGAGAATTTGACAATGATCTCAAAAAAATTCTTTAGAGTTTCACAAGGTATTTATCATAAGTCAAGCTACATAGTTTAATTTTGCATAAATCCTAGTTTGATAGAATGATATCTATCTCAAAAATTGTAGAAGGGAAAGAGGTTTTAAATGTTCATCTTATCAGTAATGAAGTGAAACAACCAATATTTAAGGCCATTCTTGACATAGCCTAAAAACAAGATCCTTCTAGTACATTATCCATGATCCCACCAAATGTTATTATGGTGCAAGATGTTAGGAAATGTTATAATTGCAAAATAGGAGCTATAGGAGACATGGAAATTAGAGAAGCATATGATAGGTTATGTGAAAATGGTTTTCTAAAGGAAGAGTATAAAATCATTGAGAAGAAGGGTTTAACACACGCCCTGGATTTTTCCAGTGTATTTAAAACTAAATGGACTGGAATTGTGTTGATTCAAATACATGATGGATATCTATCACTAGAGGGTGGACCAATTAAGATTACCAAAAGAATAAATCATAGGGTTACTAGCTACCCAACCCTAGATCAACCCAAGACTCTGGGGAGTGATTCCAAGGAAGTAATAAGGAAAAACACTGGAGCAAAATGGAATAGAAGAGGCATGACAATAGATACTATTGCTGATCCATTGTTGAACTTTGTTGTAAGGGTAATTTCCCATAAATTCTATCAATCAAGTAGATCAAATAGTTTACCCTTTATGGCTGTGGATGTTGGCTACAAGATTGTGAAGAAAGATCATACTTATGATCTGGCTGAGTTTCAACTACAACAACTGATAGAAAATCTTGGAGCAATCAGGAAGACCAGGAGTGCTCAATGTAAACTTGGTTCAATTCTTGTTTGTATGTTATTTTATGCACATAATACATTTCCCTCTTTTGGTATAACTGGATGGAAGACCAATAGGTCATTTGTGGTACAAATCAATGAATACATTGAATAGATGGGAGAAAACTTTGAAACCATCATGACAAGTTATTTTGATGACTTTAAGTTCAATGAAGCAAAAAATCATTATACCTATTTCCTTAGTTGAAAAATGTTATAATGACATATGTTTTCTTGTTGGCATTGATTATGCATATGTACAAGTTGCCACACCAAGGGTAAGATGGCTAAGACTCTTAGGTTACGAAATTGATGTGGATGAAGCATAAGCAACCATCACACCACTAATAGTAGAAGAAATAGACAAAATTACTAAAATCTTTGGGAATTATGATGTGATGAAATCAAATGTTGAAATAGAATTCAAGACAACTTCTACACTCAAGAAGAAAGATAAACTAGTCAAGAAGCTAAAGGCCAAATTTGGAGAAGGTGTAGATGAGGAAGCAAAGGAAGAAGATGAAGAGGATGAAGAGGAAGAACAAGCACAAACACAAGAACCTCTTGCATTAACTCAAGGCATGGGAAAGGATAAGGAAGAAGAGAAAATAGAAGGTGTTGAGGGAGAAGAAGCTAAGGAAGCACCCACTCATGCCAAGCCAAAGGAGAGAAAGGCTAAGACACAACTAGTGGCTAAGGCAAAGAAGACTATGAAACAAAGCCTAGCCAAGCCAATAGCACCTACCACTAGAGCAAGGTCATGAGAAAAAACATAGAAGGCCAAGGAGAAATCTAATAAAATAGAGCAAGGTGACCAAGTGAAAAAGAAACAAAGAAGAAAATATGCTACATAGCTTGATTTAGATGAAGAAAGGACTGAATCAGATAATATGAGCCAATTCAAAGTGGTAGGTCACAAACTAGTCTCTAATCTTGAATTTCTTTGTGAAAATGTCAAGAGTAATGTAGATTTATCTAGTTTAAAGCCAATTGATTTTGAGAAACTTGGGAAAGAAGAGAAGAATCTTGTGGAAAAATAGATTAGGGAATCAACATTAGCTCAAGTAATGCCATAACTAACCAAAGGGTAGATCCCTCAGGAAAATAAGAAATATGGAGGAAGGTTAACACCAAAATATAGAGCCTTTAGCATTCTTCAAAACATTATTAAAGATGTGGTCAAAAAGTCCACACAAATGTGGAAACTCATTTATGGGTGAAACACTATAAAAAAAGGAGAAGTTAACCCCTTTAAAGGTCAAGAAAATGACAAGGAAGATGATATAGTTGGGAAGGAAACTAAAAGGAAAACTGATGACAAGGCAATAGCTAAATAGCAACAAGATGAATATAGTGTGCAAGATACACAAGTGTCGAGTGTTAGTCCCCTACATGACATATTCAAGTCTAATAATACTATTATTGTCAAGGATGTCTTTGACGCATCAGGTTAGAACATTAATCCACTTACATCAAAAGACTTGAAGAAGATATTGGATCAATCTACACTACAAGACAAGCTATGTAACTATCCAATTTTGGTCAATGTAGAAGAATAAAAAAAGGTTGTAATTGAGGTCACAAGGGAAAAGGTGAAAATATAAGAACCACCTTCTATCATCACTTGAGTTACTCAAGTACAACCTTCAATTCAGAAAACAATGGATACATCTACTATGGCTGAAACATTTATTAAAATTGACATAGTTGAATAGAAGAAGACTGTAGAAGAAAAAGACATCACTATTGGACAATAGGAAGCAGGATAGATAGATTAATTTGTACCTAAAGCACAAGAACAAGGTGTTATTCATGTCATTGAAATAGATTAGGAAAAGCCTTAAGAACATGAGAAAATTCCTAAGGTAAAGGAGCAAGAAGCCATCCAAGCATTGGAAACTCTACCGACATTTGGCAAGTTCTTTAGAAGCCAAGCACAGAAGCAATACCATTGCAAATCTCAAAGCTAGGATCTAGCTCTTCAAAAGTTGAAAAGGTAGCTCACTATGGATATATCACTCTTGATGAAGAGATAGTTATACCTAAATTTTATTATGATACAATGCCATTAGACCAAATAGGAATTTTGAAACAATCCCTAGAGAAGAAGAAGCATCAAGAAAAGCTTAGGAGAGAATATAGGTAGAAACAAGCTCTTTGAGACATTAAAGATATCTTTTTAGATGCACACAATTTTCCAACTCTTGGAGAAACCAAGCCACTACTAGAACAACTGTTAGATATAGTGGAAATGTTCAATAATGAAGGCATTGACACTATTGCTGAACTTTTTGAATGGTCTAAAAAGAAATTCCAGAGCAAGGTAAATGAAAAGATATCTGGTGATATAGCACTTACTCAAGTTACATTGACTAAAAAGTTTAAGGATGTAAAGAAGGTACATAAGAATATGTTCTCATTATACTCCAAATTGTGTAACCCTACACTCTTCACCCAAGAGACTAGATATCATATTCTGAGCTTGGAGAGAAATCTCAATATATCAAGTACAAGGTTACCTCAAAACAATGCTTAGAGTGAGAAGCATTTTCATACATTACTTCAAACAAAAAGTTAATTAGCTATGATAATAGTAGAAGAGACTAGAATAAGAGCCAAATTGACAAGTATATAGGCATCCCTCACCCCACACATGGAAATACTACACAAGGAACTAGGTTATGCAGAGATTCTATTGAAGAAAGATCCTAATCTTTCTACTCTAGATGGCCTAGTACACCTTGCTGTTGAGCTTGCTATCTAGATCCAATCATTGGGTATTTCATGTGACAACTGAGATGCAGCTTTTTAAATCATAATGAAAGTCCATAAATATTTTTTGGACAAACAAACTACATGTGTATAGCCCATTTGACATTAGTGTCAAAAAGGGGAGAGATAAAGAAAGGGAGATAAATCAAAGGAAAACTATACAAAGGGGGAGTATTAATAAAGGGGGAGTAGAGAATAACGAGAAAGGAAGAAATAAAAAAGCATGAACCTAGTAATAAAGTTATATCATTGGGGTGATACACATTTTTTAGATTCATTTTTGGAAAGAAAATGCAATCAATAGATATAGATATCAGTTACGATAGAGCATATCAAATGAAAGAGTATCAGATACATCACATTGAAGTTAGAGAGGAGCATAGATTTTGGATACCAAAAAAACATATTAACTTAGGGGGAGTTATCAATTTTGAGGTATATAGGTTATTGTAAAATTTTAAAATTTTGAAGTTTTGTATATAATCCGAACCATGGATATGTTATGCTTGAGAAGACTAAGACTAATTATTTATATTTAAGTGTTTTGAAACTCATGTCAAAGGGTGAGATTGTTAATTTTTTTAACAAGTGAGTGTCAACACACATAAGCCATTTAGTTAGTTCATGTCAAACTAGTAATACATGTCAACCTCAACATGTAAATATTAAACCGTGTTGAGTTGCAATGAGCATCGAGTCACTCAAGTGTTGAGTAGATAAACCATGTTGAGTGATTCAAGCATAAAGTAAAAAGTGGATGGTGAGTAGTGTAGGTACCAAGTTAGAAGTAGAAATAAAGTGCATGATGAGCATTAGTAACTTCATATGCCAGGTGACATAGTTTTGACATATTTGTTTGTAATGGCAAAAACAACTATGTAAAACATTTTGATGTGGACTTAAGAATAAATTTTGATCTTTTGGAGATAAGGACAAATATATATGTGGATTCCCTATGTAATTAAATGCAGCCAATTAGCAAATAGGAAGGTTTAAGTGGCAAAATGGATGAATCATAGTCATAGATTCAAACCTAACCTTAAGCCACCGAATGTTTCTTAAAGAGGATAAAGCCCTAAATTTTGTATACTATACAAGGGGTGAATGATCAAATTGGAAGAGGAAAAAAGATAGTTTGTAGAGCTTTTAAGGTGACTTAGAAGCAAGAATGAATTGTTGAATCAGTTAGAGAAGAACAGAGAATAGAGAAGGATACAACATTGATACATCAGATCATGAAGGATCAATCAAGAGATTGTACAAAGGTAATTTGTTATCAAGCAAGCAAGTGTCAATTGTGGGATTTATGATGAGGCATTCTGATATGTTATTTTAGTTAAATCTCTTAATAGAGTAGTCCCAACAAGCTATATTAAATCCTTTAACAGGGCGCTTACTTAATTGTAAGTTGAAGTCCTCTAACAAGGCACACTTCTAATAGGGTGTTGAAATCCTCTAACAAGGTGGGACTTAATAGTCTTTTTAAGCTTTTAATAGGGTAGGCCTTTCATAGGGTAGGACATGATTCATGGTCAAACCATTGTAACCTTAATTGGATACACTTTGTTGGTACAATAGTGAAGATTTGTGAGTGTCATCTTGACCCCATTTTTACCTTCTCACTTGGAGGGTTTCTGGGTAATCATATATAGTGTTATGTGTGTGTTAGATTACATGTTTACATGATTAATGCATATGCTTTACATGTTATTTTAGTATATTAATGCATGTGTTGTATGAATGGTGAAAATTATGTCAGTTCAAGTTTAAATTCCTAATTTACCCCCCCACCCCACCCACCAACCCCCAAAGAAGTTCACTCTCTTACCACTTGTAATTCTAACATCACAATGCTATCAAAAGCAGTGAGTTTGACAATGAAAAGTTTTTAAGGAGATTCTTTATCCTCAAAGAATACTTATCACCCAAAGTTGTCATTTTGTAGAGGCAATTGGAGGAGTGTCTTGTAGCTAAGACTTCCTATGAAAAATTTGCCTATATTGACTTAAGCACAATTAGTGAGGCATCTTATGCACTTTAAACACTCATAAATATATCTAATATTGTCAAAGTGAATTAAAAGAAGGACTTTGACAAGTTGAGACATGATTTTGCAGATTGATTATTTAGAATGACCAGTAAATCAACTAAAAGCAACAAAATTTTTCGGATATAGTGCTTGATACCTTTTCTTGTTAGTAGTGTTTTGAGTCACCATTTTTTAAAGGTCTTTCCTTCAACTTTTTCCTATCCCTTTCTTGAAGTCTTTCGCTTATCACTTTGTGTATTCACCATCTTTTGAAGTGATTGTTTGAAGTCCCTTTTGTCCTCGATTGATATCTCTTCCCTTGAACCACTTTGAACCACTTTGAACATTGGTTCAAAGTAGTTCAAACCACTTCAACCAAATATTTTGTGCTAATGGTTTTTCTGGTAGGTGATATGCATCAACTTGGCAGAGATCTCTTTTTGAATTGCTTTGAAGCACTTCGACCCTCAATTTGAAGTAGTTCAAAGTTCTTCAATGGTGAAGGTTTGTTGGCAATATTAAAGTCTGGTGTATGAAACACTGTCATCCCGCAAGGAAATTGATGGTCATGTCAGAGAAAAATGATTAAAAGGACATTTCTATTCCTGATGTGGGAAGTCATCATTATGGGTAAAGTGGGAAATCTTTAGCTAGAAAAGGAATCAAATGTCGCATCAAAACTAATCATTACTAATACATCTTTAAAAAAATCCTTACATAGAACAACAAGACTTTCAAATGTGCAAATGTTAACAAGGAGTGATGTGTCATAAATGTCATATTATGAACTTGTACTTTCACATGTAAGTAATTTCCTTTTAAAACTTTCTCAACTTTTTTTTTTGTTTATCATGCAAAGAACTGAAAGTGTGGAGAAGATGTTATTAAGGAAGATAGAGAAAATCATTGATTTTTCAGTAAAATATAGGTGGTATACTGGCTCAAGATAAATAGAATAAGATGCCCCTTCATTTGCAAATGATGGCTCCAAGGACTAGATCTCAATCTAAATCTAAAGACCTAAAGTAACATAAAGTTTAGAAGGAGAGAATGTCAACTAAGGGATAGGATTTGAATGACGCTCTCAATTCCTCAAATGGTGTGGATGGTGATGTTCAATTCATTGAAGCTCCTAAGGTAGATTAGCCCAGATTCTTGACTCCTAATAGAGATCCCCAAGAAATGGTCATGAGCCATACTATTCATTCTTGGCTATCTAACACAATAAGAAAGAAAAGGAATTTGCAACTAGTGTCCACACTAGTGAAAGACATTGTCACTAAATATGTAGCTAGAGGTTCCAAGGTAAAGAAGCTAAAAATAGACACTCACCTCACTAAGGACCCAACAACTGGAAAGATCACTATTGAAATAGCTGCCTACAAGTAGAAAAAGGAGTTAGGGGATATTGGTGATGAAGGCTTCAAGATTACCTCTGTTGAATTGGGAACTATTAATAGAGGCACCAGCAACCATTTCTTTAAATTCTTTGCTGATCATATGTTGACATAATCTTAAAAGGATATTAAAGAGAAAAAGGAGCTAAAATGCAAGGTAATGAAAATGGCTATACATATCAATTCTCTAATTAACCTTGGTGTATTGCCAATTGTTCAAGCCCCAAAACCATTTGATCCCAATTCTGCAAGAAGTCAACAATTAATGAAGCAGATGCAAAAGGGTAGGCTGTTAGCTGATACCATGAAAGACTGGGTGGATACTATCATGAAAGAAGGTAATAAATTTATTTCAAAATTTATTAATTTTTATGCTAAGGGAGAATCATTTCTAGGAGAGATCCAAACCTTAGTTCTAGTTTGGGAAACAAAGCTAGGTCGATGTCAAGCAGTTGTTTTTCAAGTGGTTAAAGTTGAGAGGTTTGGGGTCATCAAGTTCCTAAATGAGAACCCAATGAAAAACATGGATCCATGTATGTTGTTCATTATGAAGAACAACATAGGCTGGAAGGAGTCAGTTTACAAGGAAACAATTAAAGAAGTGTAGGGCATATAAAATAAAATCACTTAAATGCATGAAGAACTCCTCAAGGATATGAAGGTAGTTAATCCTATAGGGATCCTACAGTTTAATGATGGGAACATGGATGCCGAGACACTAACAAAGAGCTTCAATGAATTTGTGGAACAAATCAGGGATGGTGAATCGCCAAGTGCCAACAATTTCACTACATTAGCAAGTATTGAATCAATGTTGTGTCTCAACAAGAACCTAATGCCATGTTAGAGTTTAAAGTTAAAGGAATTAAAATGGAAAAAGGATGCATGTAGAGCCCAATTGCTGAGCTTGAAGAATTTTCTCTCCCACACAATGTAGGAGTTTATGAATACTTTTCGAAGCTGGAAGTTGTTATGTTAGACTGTTGGTGAGGAAGAGAAAACTAGCGATGATGCTTGAGCTAAATGATTGTTTTTAGTTACTTTTTGGCACTCATTTTAAAACTACTTTCTTGTTTTGTAACTATTATTTTTTTAACCAAAATGGCTAGGTTTTGATGGAGGCCTTTTAGATTTTTATGGAAAAACTATAAATGCTAGAGCATTGAACTGATTTAAGGTTAGCAATAGATAGTTAGATAATAGATAGCTAGAAACTTTGCTAAGTAGATACTTTTATACAACAATCAAAGGATATTATATGGATGTTTTTTTTGTTGAGTGACTATGTGCATGTAGAAATTTTAACTCACACACACACACACACACACACACACACACACACACACACACACACACACACACACACACACACACACACAAACACACACACACACACACACACACACACACACACACACACACACACACACAGATATATATCATCTTGAATTTAGCTTGTAAACTTTGTGTTCAAAGTGTATGGACCATTGTTATTTTGTGAACTCTGGTTTATTGGTTCAAGATATTTGATTGTTCTTCTTACTATAAGTTCACTTCAATTAAGGTGTCTAAATGGTTGATATAAGTTTATGATGTTATTAATTCTTTATATATATATATATATATTTATACTTAGTGTATGTTTCTTTGAGATTTGGAGTTGATTCTTTACCTCACTACCTAGGAGTAGTTGAGAGATCCTTAGGTGCTTTTAGGAAAAAGTGCAAAGGTAATTTGAATTCATTGCAAATCTAATAAGGGAGCTATACCTTTAGAAAGCTCAGAGAGAAAGTCAAAAAAAATGATATTTTCTCAATTGTTGTGAGCATTTAGTGTTTTTCACACCTTGGGTATAGAGTAAATTCATTAAATTAGTTGAAAGGACAATCTGTTCACCAACAATGTTAAAGGAGGAGTATTATGTAAAGGAAAATTGTATAGATCTAAATGTATATGTAAGGGATATTATATGTCTATATCAATTTAAAGGAGTGATAAGGAATGTAATGATCCATCAAAACATGAATAAAATTGTTATTTTCTAAAGGCCATTTTGTGTAGTTACTTTAATTTTTTTTTGTTATGTATGACAACATTTTGAGACTTAGCCAATTTTTCCAAATGTTACCATCAATTCTAAAGGTGGATATTGTTGGAAATATGGCTAGATATATGTTTTGATGTTTTTCATTGATGGCAACATACATTCAACATTTCATTTATTCATTTAGAGATATAAAATTGTCGAAGTGCTAGACAATTTATAGTAGTACAATGAACAAATGTTATGTAATGCCCCGCTCGGAGATCCTCGAAAACAAGGATGAAATACAAGCAAGATAATTTTTTTTGTGCAAGTGTACATGATAACAACATACACAGATCCCAAAGATTGCAATGGATGACAAAAAAACAACCAAGTACCAATGGATCTCCAACACCACTACCAACCAAAACACAACCAGGAAAACATTAGAGTCCTACCAAGCTAAAAGACATAAGTTGACTCCTAAAAATTGGCTAAGTCTAGATTGCTGAAGCCCTGATATTTCCTAGAATCTATATCTTAGCCCATAGAGGTCTGAAACCCATCTCAAATGAATCATCACATATATTAAAATATATCTTAAGTATAAGGAATTAAATATATGTCAACTTAAACGATATATGTTAAACCTTGAAAGACTGCAACAGAAACATGCAAACTGAATTTGAAAGAAAACAACTTGAAAACCAAAATGTGGCACCAGAAGGTTGAAGAACACCAAAAAGGGTATCCAAAACAACTCTCAAAAAGTTCAGACCAAGTTGAAAAGTGCTCGCTGCCAACTCGCATAGGTTTTTACAAAAATTGCGCAATACTTTAATACATCATTAAAAAGTATCACGTGACATTTCTCAAGAAGGAGGGTGACATTTTTAGGTATTGGGTGATACTTTTCTCAAAGGTGCGTGATATTTTTAGGGTATCGTACAACATTTCTCCAAAGGAGGTGCGACACTTTCCAGTATCATGTGACATTTCTCCAAGAGGCATGCGATACTTTCCAGTGTCGTACGACATAGTTTCTATGGGCGTGTGATACATTATTATGTCGCACCATGCTGATAAAATGTCACCTATAGAAACACAAAAAGGGAAAAATAGAGAATAAAACCTCCACACTAGGGAGTACTAGATCCAAAATTTGAGGTGTGAACACTCGAACACACTACTAAAAGATGCAATCTACATCTAACCATCTAACAAGTAGTGAAGAGAAAAATACTAAAGTAAGCATTCCATTGCATGAAAACAACCTCGCAATAACTAAAATAACATCACAATGTACATAATAACCAATTAAGTATGTGGTTCCTCCCAACCACCAATAGCCTCATCAAACTATCGTGGGCCCTAGTTATCCCCAGTGCATAACATCCCAAGCCACCAATTAGATCATCGGTACTATTGTAATAGGGATGTCACTACTAAAACATGCTACAAAAGAAAAGGAAATCTAAGATACTAGTAGTAAAGCATAAGATAAACCTACTATGTAGACAACATCACCTACCACATGCTAATCATCATAATATGGAATGCATTAAAACTAACATCACCTAAACATAGTAACAACATCCCAATGAAAGCATAAGTCACAAGAAGCATACTCCATGAACCGAAGTGCCAAGTGAAACATCCAGCCACGGTCACACTAGAAAAATGGACCATCTCTGTACACCAGCCCCTAGCAGTGGTGAAGGTAGCTATGCCTCCCAACCACATGGCACACATAGGTCCACACCCATCATGCTGATGGAGATAATGATCCAACCACAACAACACAAAACAACATCCATGGCTAACACACATGCCAACCATTATGATGACTAAATGCAAGACAAAGACAATGCATAACTATAGGTCCTGGTTAGACATCTCAATGGGCTACTATTTGGGGACTGACATCATGGAGAGTCTCTTGGCATCGACAAACCCAAGCTAGTATTGGTAGCATCAACTTCCCAACGAAAGGCACACAATTCTAGGCAACATCAACTTCCTAACGAAAGGTACACAATTCCTTTTTAATTATCTTATATGTATTAACACCCAAATGTTTTACTTTAGTTATCACTTACTTAAAACTTCTTCATGCCAACCCTATGGGACAAGGTCACTAGGCTATGAGATAGAATCCCCTTCCATATACTACCCTACCCTACCCATGCTCATCAAGCAATGAGTGCTTGTAGGCATGCAAACTCCCAACCCAACCCCAATGATCACAACTTCCAAAAGTACCATGGAAGATTGGGCCCCATAGGTCACCTGATAGATGTACACATGTGTGGTGCACTACCATTATGGAGATCATACACAAGGACAGGAAGAGAATGCAAACAGAAGTCAATCAACTGAAACATAATCAAGATGACAGGTGCCACATGCATCCCAATGCAACATAAAGTGCAAACATGGTCTAACAGATCATTAAGTCCATGAACCACATTGTGCCAAGAAAACCTGAGAAAATAGGGTGGCATGCAAAACAAGGTAAAAACCCAAATTTTGAAAAAAATTCAAAATTAAAACCCATTTGGCCTTTGGGTTCAAAAACCCCAAAAAATCCAAAAATAAAAGGAATGAAATGCCATATGCAAAAATGGCTAGCATAACAACTCAAAAACCCAAACCCCCATTTCAAAAATAGGGAAAAACGTTCATACCTGACCAACTAGGTAGAACCAGCATACAGAAATGGAGGGGAACACTAGTTCTCAACCTCCTAACATACTACTACAAGAAATGAAAGCTGAAATAGAGTAAAATCAATAAAATGGGAAGGCCCTACCTGATAGTAAAATGGGAAAAATCTAAAACTTGCACAGTAAAATAAATATCCTGCCAAATCTGCTGGAAGCGACAGCAAAACATAAACTCCTCGAGCTGAATCCAATAAGACCAACCTCATGAAGATCCCATGCTCATAGCTCCCAGAATGAACAAAAGAAGAATCCTTCAGAAGAGGATTTCCAAATTGCTCTCAAAAATTAAATTTCTAAAAAGTGAGAAGTGAATAATGAATTCACTTTTCCAACACTTATTCACTTTTCAAGTGAATACTCAATTAAGGCAAATAGACAACTATAGTAGCTAAACTCTAAATCAATCCAAATTAAAACATGTTATTATCGGTAACAAAATTTCACCTAAGGAAACCCTGCTGGAAATTAAATCCGAAAAGATTTAAAAGCCAAAAACCCAAAATTGCAAAAAATCACTTAATACTTTCACGACAAACACAAACTTCTAAATGCACAGACACACTGACTAGTCTAGTCACATAATGCAAATGAGTTTAGATTTACTAATCATTAAAAGGTTTTAATTAACATAAATAAAATAAGGATACATCGACCATATAGGGATGACATTGGTAAACATGAACAACTGAATCACTAACTCCATGTGCCGCTCTCAGGGATACAATTCATGCACACTAAAATACATAATCAAGTGCAATTTCATATAATATCTAGCCAAAGAAACATGTATTAAAATACCTATTTAATCCATTTACACCACTCGTGTTCACAGAAAGCATAAAGATACAATAATGAAGTAAATAACCATAGCATAAAATTCATCTCATAACATGATCAATGAATATGTCCAATAAACCATAAATCTAGATATCCTCATAGATCTATTGTCATCTCAAAATAGCATCAACATGAAAATATGATAAACTGAATAGTATAGAAGTAAAGCATCTATGGTACTGAATCCAAGTATAACATCAAACCCTCAGGTCATCATAAGCTAAAAAATAAGAGTATCAAGTATCTCTTGAATCAAAATAAATAAGGTGAAGACTACAAAACATGAGAGGCACTACATGTTAAGTGTATAGATGACTTATTGAGATTTAGATCATGTGAATTTTAGGAAATATTCATGATAGTTTCATGATAATGTGTGTTAGTGTACACTTGTGTACAAATAGTATGATATGAATTATGACTAAAATACTAGTGTAGATATTTAATAGAGCAAGGCAAAGCATAATAGAAAATTGAGTTATACTTCATAAGGAATTAGTTTTCTTACAAAATTATTACTAAGTCATGATGAGCCAACTTTTTAGATAATAATCCATAAGTTATTTTATATTTTGTCAAGTGTGTGAAGACATAGAAGCCAATTGAGTAGTAATTTAGTAACGTGCAAGATATAAGTAACGATCTCATATTGTGTAGTTAAAATGAAGCAATGAGAAAGTTGTATGTGATGCCAACTATTGTACATAGACTTTGAATGATATGTGAGCCTTATATGATTTGAGATCTAATTTATGATTAGAGAAAGCATGAGTTATAGTTGTAACCAAGTATTGTATGTATATCTATCTTGTGAAGAACTAAATTGTATAATTGCATGTTAGGGCAGTGCACTCTTCTTGCATACATTGTATTTTTTCTACAAACTCCTAATAGGGTTGAAGAACCTCCTAATAGGGTTGAGGCTTCTAACAAGGACTCGAGGCACTATATGTACTTCATAGAATCCTAACATGCTCAATATCCTTAACATGATCCTATTGTTTAGTGAATTATCTTGTGGGTATCTTCACCACCATGGTTTTCCTTTGGCTAGGGTTTTCCTAGTTTAAAAATAATTATGTTAGTTCTCTATGTGCATGGTTATATTTACTACTTAATATTTTTGGTTTAATTTCATATGCCTGTTAGAAATTAATTAACAATATTTAGCTATGGACAAAAGTTTGTAGAATACTGATTCACCCCCCCCTCCCCCTCAATATTATCTATTTCTAACAATGGATTAAAAGAAAAAGAAAGTTTTACATGACATTAAAGACATGTTATATGATGTTTTTAGTCTTCCTAAAATGAATGAAGAAAAACCTATCATTAAGCAACTTGTCCATATTGTTGATAAGATAAAGGGTGAAGGCCTTGATTCAAATGTTAAATTATTAGAATGGCTTGAAAGAAAATTTCATACAAAGGTATTGGAGAAGATATCTAGTGCTATTGTACTAAGATAGGTTGATCTAGCAAACCAAGTGGAATGTGTGAAGGTGTTAGAGAATTTTTCTCTTTATAGACTAAGCTATGTGATATTAATATTTTCACATAGTAAGTTCAAAGGGATAATGACCAATTGAGGGAGATCTAAAACTTACATGCACTACATTAAAATTATCTCCTAGTTAAAGTTAGTCACATTTTTAGACGGTATCATAAACTCAACTTAAACTTTTTGAGATGCAAGCACAAGATGCTACCATCGGATCTATCTTGATCAATACCCAATCCATGTTGAGTCTGATCATGGAAATTTTGCATAAGGAACTAGCCTATATGAAGAGATTGATGAATAAAGACTCTCAAATGACAAGGCTAGATTGGTTTCCTACTTAATCTATTTGATGATTTAATTCCGAAACAATTTTGTTACCATGGTTTATCTTCCTTAGGAATTTCCTTTTCCAGTTATTTTTATTATTTTCTTGTTACCTTATCTTTGTAATTTTATTTTCTAACACTTGGTTAAAATAGGAATTCATATAGATGCATTGATAAATTGAATTCATCATAAAACAAAAATTACCAAAAATATATCTCTTCTATGGTTACTTTTTAAAATAGGATCAAATGGAACACATTATTCAAAATTGTTCAAAACTAGAAAAGACATCCTCATTAACATACACATATATTGTTAATTGAGTATATCTCAGTAAGTCACAACATCACCCAAAACCTTGGATTTGATCCTTCATTCAACATCAGGCAAAATGATAACTCAATAGAAGTAGCACTACAAGAAAGGCCTATAAAAAATTCAAATAATAATAACAACTTGTTGTTTGGAAATTCTAAAGCTTTTGGAAGTTCAATTTTTTTTTTTCTAACACTATCAAAAGGTGCAAAGGTGCACTATTTTGAAAGAGTGTACTTTTGCAAAGATGTGATTTCCTAGGATTGACACAAACTAGAAGATCCAGATTCCCCATCTCCACTTTAGTAAGCTTTAATATCTTCACTCAGGACACACGAGCTCCTAGAATTCAACCATTTTCACAAGCCTCATGGGGATAATATATTGCCAAGAATATTACCACTTCCATTTCAAATTTCATCATCTTCTTTAGTTCCACCCCATCATTCCACCAAATACTCCACCAATGGCCTTCTTTGCTAATTTAGTAGATTCACTAATTAACTTGCAAGGTGTACTTAAAGAGCTTGCCAAGAATCCTAAGAAATTTTCCCCAAGTTTCATCTACGAAGAAACATGAACAATTGAGGACCATATCAAGGTATAAAAAGAAATATGCAATCAAAAAATTTTTTAAGAAAAGAGTGTGGTCCTCCATTTATTCCAATACTAATTAGGAGAAGTTTACTTTAACTAGTACATGAATTTTCCCCTAGGATGTATCCAAAATTGGGTCACCTCTGAAAATTTTTTGTTTGAGAAATTTTAAAAAAATTCAACTTGGTTGTGATACATCACCAGTTCATATCAATCAAGAGGAATCCAATAGAGAACATTTCATTTTTCAATCATCACTTTCACATGACATATTGCAAGTTGGAAACACCCTATACTATACCAGTTGAAGTTGTAATCTAGATTTATCTTAATCCTATGGACCATCTCATGGCTATCTTCCTATGAAGAACACCTATTGTAAACATTGACACATTGGAAAAAGGTATTCAATGAAGCAATTACCTTTACTAAACAAGCCAATCCTAATGGAGTAGGATTGATGTTCCTAGCTCAACCTACTACAATACTATTGACATATCCTATTGGAGCCCAAATAATGCCTAGTAAATTAATTCCAATGAATCCAATTCCACTAATATAGGAATCATCTATTCTAGTTTTGGTCATAACTTATATAGGATATAAACCTCGAAAACCTACTTTCTTTGAGAAGAAGACAACCACATTTGTTGAAGTAGAAAATAATATTGTATCTAAGATTGGACAAATGAAGAATTACATGTCTCAAATTATGAACAAATTAACCCATTTGAGCTTGTCAAAAAAGGAAGAACAATAACTTTTAGAGAATGAATATAGGCCCTTACAACAACTATGGTCAAAATTACAATAAGAATTCAATAAAAATAACAATGCAAGAAATAACAATACAAGGAACAATTTCAATCCTCCAGATTGGAATAATGATTTCCAAAAACAAAATAGACAATGGAACACCCATCAAAACAATGGAAGAATCCTTGAAGATAACAACTATTAGGTTTAACCCCTGTAATGTTCCCACTAATAGGGTTAGTTAGGGATAAGTAATACCTGTAAAAATAAATGTTAGAATCAAAATAATAATATAACTAACTATATTATTCTACCCTCTAAGTTAACCCCAATCTTAAGGACATCTCCAGGTTAGGCTTCATAGCTTGCACCTACTTCATTGTCATCCTGGGAGCACAACCATTAAGATTCTTCTTGGACTGGCATCCTCTATCCAAGGCCAATGGTAGATGCATATTTTTGACAACAATAGAATATTATGGCAACATAGGTAATTCTCAACCAAGGTTGTCAGTTCAAGGTGTTAATACCTTGCTACCCTCATGCTTTAAGTCTTATAATTCTCCTAATAGGTTAATATATTATTACTTGATTATCAACCATGGCAGACATTGTAAATATTAATATATCACATACTTTATGTTTCAAGTTCACATTGGTTCTTGACCATGGAGGACAATGGAGATCTTAATATCTCATAGCTCCATGGTTTGAGTCTAATTAATATCCATGGTGTTAACCCCATGATCTAACACAATATTATCGACAATTATTGTTCATAAATAAATTCATAAACATAATTAAATAAATATAATTCATAGACATGCCTTTCTTACCTTCTTCTTTTCCAAGAGTTGCATCCTTCCATAATACAAATCCATTTCAAAAACTCACTTCCTTATTTTCCTCATATTACTTTCCTCTTCCATTTTTTCTTTTGAACTCCTCTCCTCTTCTCTTCCTTTATCCCCCTCTCTAAAATAAACTCTCCTTCCTTTTATATCTTAATTTTATGAAGTTATGTCTATTTGTTAAACATCTCTTGAATTTTCATTAATTTAGTCAATTTATATTATTCTATGTTATATTTTTTATTTACTTACTTATATGTGTTTATTTTATTTATTATTAAATTCTATTTATAAAGTTAACATACTTTCTACAACATTGTCTCTTGTATTTAATTTTATTTCTTTCTTTCTTTACTCATTGAAATTTTATTATTTTTTAAATATTATTTTATTAATAATATAGATTAAATAATTATTATTTTCTTTTTTAATATTTTAGTATTAGTTTTAATATAACTTTATTATTTATTTATTAACATTGTATTATCTAATAATTATTAAAATTCTATCTTAAAATGGGGATATGACAACCCTAGAAAAAAATAATAGTTACATACAAATATAACCAATATCAAAAAATAATAAATCACACAGAAGAGAACACCAGACACCAAGATTTAATGTGGTTCACCCAATCCCTAGGGTGCGTCTACTAAACAATGAAGCCAATATTATTACAATGTAGTGATTACAACTTGAGTAGAATATGTAATCCCTTATAGCTCAATACCACCATAAGAAGCAATTTTTACATGACACCTTATGAAAATCCCTAACCCTAAGCTCTTTTATACAAGTATTTTTTCCACTTTACAATTGAAATTATTTACAACATGTTGGCCATAAACTGTTGATAAAATATTCCAAAAAATTGTTTTCTTGGGGGCTATGCCCCTAACTATGTTGGGGGTTTTCAGCCTAGCCCCAAAACCTGTTAAGGAAATATGGAGTATCTATAGTACTTCCATGATTAGTCATCACAAACTAATAATCTCCCACTTGGGAACTAATCAGGTTCCACACTAGACAACAACCTTCTAGTTGTAGACTAATCCTATAGCTACGTCACTACTCCATGAGGCTCCCACTAGATCAAACCACCCTAGACTCAACTATTCTTTAATTCTATTTAATCTAGAATACCAACCAAAGCTGAAGAGGCGCTCAACTTCTCACTTGTCACTATGTTTGTAAACATATCTATTGCATTTTCATGTGTATGTATCTTGTCCACCTTTAACTGTCCATCATCCAAAATTGACCGATTGAAATGGTACCACAACTATATGTATTTTGTCTTTGGATACAGAGTATAATTCCTGGCAAGATGAATAGCACTCTAACTATATGTAAACAAATAATTATCCTTCTTTGGGTGTCCCATTTCTTCCAAGAAAAAATGAAGCCATATCATCTCTTTGGTTGCCTATATAGTAGCAACATACTCTACCTCTATAGTAGATAAAGCATTAACCTTTTGTAACCTAGAAACCCAAATCAAAGTTGTTGTACAAATAGTAAATACATAACCTATAATAATCTACCTAGTATTGATATCCCTTTCCAATCTAAGTCAACATAGCCTTGTAAGTTGGTAGCAGAACTCCCAAAGCGTAAACACTTACTGTATGTTCCTCTCAAATATCTGAGAATCCATTTTAATGAATTTCAATGTTCAATTCTTGGTTGACTCAAATACCTGCTAATGATTCCCACTACGTGTGTAATATCTAGTCATTTACATACCATAGCATACTAAATCATAAGATACCATGGACATCTTATCCTCCTCTTCTTATGTCCTTGGACACATCTCTTTAGTCAAATTCAAATGACCTGGTTAAGGTGTGTTGACAACTTTATCTTTCTCCAGAGAGAAACATTCCAACACCTTTTCAATATAATCTTCTTGAGATAAAATCACTTTTTTTTTGTTCTTCCTATCTACAAAAAATTTCATACCAAGGATTCATTTTGCTACCCCAAAATCCTTCATAGAAAATGAATGTGCTAACTATTATTTCAACCACTTATGTGATCCATGTTAGACCTAGAGACATACATAGCATCAATATATAAACATAAAATAATGTAGTTGTCATCATCCAACCTCTTAAAATAAACACAATTATTTGAATGCCAACTATAGTATCCATGCTCGTGCATAAAATTGTCAAATTTTAGATACCATTATCGAGATGCTTGCTTCAAGCCATATAGACTTTTCTTCAATCTTCACACTAATCTCTCCTTACCATTGACCTCAAATTCCTTTGGTTGTGTCATATATAGCTCTTCATCCAAATCACCATGAAGAAAGGTTGGTTTATCATGAAGCTACTCCAAATGAAAAATTTTAGTAGCCATAATATTTAACAGTATAGATAGAAGTCATTTTAACAATAGGAGAAAATATCTCATCAAAATCAATTCCTTTTTCTATTCAAATCCATTTACAAATAAGGTTTAGTTTTAAATATTTACTTACCTAGATCCTCTTTGTTCAACCTGTAAACTACTTTATTCTATAAAGTCTTTTTACATATAGGCAAATTGTATAAGTTCCAAGTCTTATTTTTTAGAAAGGAGTCCATTTCTTCTTTCATTTTAGACTCCCACTAAATATTTGTATCCACCTATATAGCTTCATTATAACATTCAAGTTCACTAGAATCAGTAAGTAAAATAAACTACAAAGAGGGAGAAAACCTTTCTAGAGGTCCACTAAGCCTTGTTGACCATCTAACATTCATTAGGGTGTGTGTTATGTTGGTATTTCTACACTACCAAGAAAAAAATACTTGATACCAAGATGGTAAAGATAAAAATAACATAAGTATTAGCTATTTCTCATGATTAGCTAGATGGTCTTTAGATTTGGACCCAACTTCAACAAAATCATAAAGATTTTCTAGTCTTTTGGTTTTGCAAAATCAAGATGGGTTCATCTGTGGGATTAAAAAAATTTAGATCATGATACTATCTTCATATTTCATTCATTCCATGAAATTCAATTAAAATATTCATCCTCTACAATAGATTGGTCACAATTCTTCTCAAATCTACAAGTAATTCTAGATAACAACAGCTAACTAAAACATAGAGATTAAAAGTAAACAAGTATTGACCAGCAATGACATTATTCATGCTTTTAAAATAAAATTGATTTTTATTTTAATATTATACTTGATGCTTATCCATGATTTATTCATAAGAAAATTGAACTAAACTAATTAATCAGTGCCTCATCCATTGGGATTCATAGTCTATCCAACCTTTTGACCTAATTGATTGCATTTTAATCAATATAATCAATAATTCTCACTAAAAATCATTCTTACACAAATCCTTCTTACTTTGTAGAGATGCTATCATATTCACTAAAGCATTTACTTAATCCATTAAATTAAAGCAATAATGAATTGATATACAACCTATCCTAGTTGCATTCAATTGAGAAAGGCTTTACCCCTACAACTTCAAAATAACTAATCGATAAAAATAGAGACAAGATTTAGAAAGAAAAGATATGGTGACAATTCATCTTTGTATTAATTCTCTTTGAAAATTATGTAACATTGAAATAAAACTCAAAACAACTCAAAATAAGACACCATGATCTTGGAGAATTAATGTATTTTTAGATTTGTAGAGAAAATACATCACATAAGTTGCATCAAGGATTGTATCGAATAAAACTTAGCAAAATTAAAAGTTATACAATGACTCAGACCTTGCCTCTATTCTTGGAATCTCAATTATATAACATGAGATGGAACAAGCTTCAGCTATAGAGAGTACTAAAAGCTATCCTTAAGATAGAAAGATATTTACAAAGTTACTATCATAAAAGACAAAAATTGGTGCAACATAATGTTTTTGATCATGAATATTCTCTTGTGGGACCACTTCTACCACACCTTTTTGTTGCCAAAGAGTTTATGATTGGCTTTGTTGTTGTTGTTCTTACTCAGAGTGTGTGACCATTGGAATTTCATGTGATGGGCCTTGTTCTAGTACTTGAAAGCTAAGATGAACTTGGGTTTCTCCATCCATGTCATCTTGCATGAACAGATTGAAAATCACATTTAATTGTCTTATTTCCAAGTCATTTTTTTGGGCTTTTGTGTTTGTAACTATAATTGGTTGCTTACCTCTGTCCTCTTTTACTTTTCTTGATGTGTCACTTTTTTATACTTCATCTTGTTCTATTTCATCATCATTAGTTTCATCAAGTTCAAACTATTTTGCATGGGAAAATTCTGCCATCCACTTATTGAAGAGTGTTTCATTTGGCCAATTAAATTTTTGACTCTCATGCTACTTCTTCATCACATATTCCCCTAATTTATCAATTTGAATAAAAAAATTTCTCAAAGAATCATAAAATAATTTCACTTTTACAACTTCTTTAGTTGCATTTTCTCACCATGCATTTCCCTTCTCATTTATAATCTTATCCATTCTAATATATAATAGGTCATCCAATTATTGGGTCAATTCCTCTTTATTTTTTAATTTATCATTTTTATCTATGACATGTGGGAAGAGTTCAAAGTTAATACTCTTATATTTGTCAATATAATTTATGATCCTTTTTTGCATTATAGTTCTTTTATCATCAAACTCAGAGAGATTAATGGTCAAGTTATAAGTCTTTTCTATATACTCACAAGATACACTGATGACTAAAAAACATACTAAAGTACTATCTTTATCCCTTTTACTCCATTTTTTAACAATTGGCTTTAGGACATCATTGCTTCCCTTTAGCTCATCCCACATGCTTATTATTTTTTCTAACTACTCATAGAATGTTGGCCAACCAATTTTATCAACTAAATACATGATAGATTTTCTTAGTCTATCCTCACACTGAATATCTAGCTCTACATGCAGTGCCCACAATTTACTTTTTCTTCTTCAAAATCCTCTGTAATGTAATACTAAGGTCTCTGTTGTGTGTCTAGAATTTTAATAAGAGGAGTGGCTTTAAAAGGCTCCGCTGGTGGATAAGGATAAGTGATTCTAGGCCTAACAGATTTCCCTTGGTACCCTATCAACTTATTCTCAAGTTCTATCATCTTTTTTACCTCTTTATTATATGCTACCAAGACCTTCTTGTATTTTTCATGTAGCTCTAATATTTCCCTTTTATCCCTTAGGGTTGTTGCTAGGGTGAAGTTGGTTGTTCCAACACATAGCTCTATGGTCTCTTCACTTGTAGTATCCTCCACTCTTTTTATAATCAAATTTCCTATGAATTTAGTATCATCGGGATGGGAAGAGCTAGTTTTGGATCCTTTTCTCATTGACCAAATCACTAATGTAACATGATCTTCACTAAAATTGGCACCTTTCAATTCTATCTTCATCTTCTCATTTGCATTTAATTTTTTCGTGATAGAATTAAAAACCATTGCATTAGCAATGTCCTAATTTGGCAGTAGTAAAACACTAGATGATTTTATCATTTCCCCCCCTCTTTAGGGGTAAATATTTTAAATTCTTGCATCTTTTTCTCCTTTATTTGGTTCTTTAGATCTACCTCCTCCATCTTAGGATGCTCTATTTTTATCTTATTACACCTTTCTTCAAAAAATTGAATATTGGGCCTCTATGCAAACTAATAAAAGCCTCTAGACTTAACAAAAATGTCATCTGAAATAAATTCATGGCTAGCTTGTTCTACAACAAGGTCCAACTCCTTTCGTCTGTAGTTAGAAATAATTAACCCAAGGCTTGGCATGTGAGGTTCTTGAGGATTCCTCTCTTCTAATTCCATAGCAATAATAAAAACTCCCCCTTGGGATCCCAATTTCTCCATTTGCTCCTTAGTGAGTTGTTCATCTCCTATATGTAATGGGGATTGGGTAGGTGAGTAATCCTCTATTCGAGGCACCTATTTTTCTTCTACCTTCTACCTCTTCAACATGGGATCATTAGGTCTCTCCTCCAAAATAGTATTGTTTGACCCAATTATTTGTTCTCCCTTGTCCACTATAGGACTATTATTCTAAATAACATTGTAACTAGGTCTCCTCTAAATAACAAGTTGCCCTAATCCTACTATAGGGGTAGAAGATAACCTTTTCATGACCTCTCAGGCCTTATCTGGATAAGAATTAATAAAGAATCATTTCTTCTCATTCATAGCCTCCATGATCTCTAGAAAAGTGATTATAAATTTATTTAATTTATCTGCCTTTGTCTTAGTATCTTTCAAAGGCTTATATTCCTTATCAAAACAATTAATAATTTCTGAGACCCTAGAATACATTTTCCATTTCTCCTTTTCAATCTCTTTCTCTTGAAGAGAGAATTCATTCCTTATTATGTCCTAAGGAAAGTAGAGTTGATGGTCCTTGACACTAGTCTTAGCCCTCCATTTGAAAATATCAAAAAATTCCTTACTATCATTTAAACATTCATGAGAGATAGCCATTTTACATTGGTTCAAGAATTCATACAAATACAATCAACCACCCTTGGTGATTACAAACTAGTGAGCAACTATGCAACTTGGGAAAATTGAGCCCCTAGACTGACTAGTCAATTATGCTTCTTCCAATCCACCTATCTGCCATACATTTCAGCTATTCCTACTTTCAGTGGTATTTGGTAAGTAAGTACATGGGGAGTCCCTTGGAATCCATATACTCTAAAAATTTTAGACATAGGGTAGGGTATGATATCTACCCAATTGTGGGACACCTTCAAACCAAAAAGATTTTCCATAGGCTTGATAAAATCTAGTAGTGCCTTAGGAATTATGGGATTATCCCTTAATATGAGGCTCCTCAACCTAGATTTGAAATACCTATCAAATCTCACAAAGCTAGCCTCCTATGCATCCCAATTCATGTCTACACTCCATAACTGTACTAGCAGAGATTCTCCCTCATATTCTCTATTTAAAACCCATCTCTTTTTCAAAGTAAGTAACCCCTTTAAACAAGAACATATGCATCAACAATGGATAATGGCCAAATGTTTTCTCAACTTTTCTCTTTTCAATCCCATTTAGACCTACGCAAATCTCCTCTACTAGATAAGATGCAAAATAAAATATGATATCCAATCCAAAGGAAGAGATCTGTGTCATCATATACATGAACTTTATTGACATAAAATCTTGTTCATCCTCACCAAAAACCCTACATAAAGTCATGTAAATGTTTATGGCCCTAGTAGTGAAAAATTGCTTCTTGAAAGGCTCCTTAGTTGATGATGCAACAAAGGTAAAATTTCTAATTATGGCCAGGTGTCCTCTCAATGCACTTTGTCTAACTTTTTTCCTTTTAGACAAATACTCCTTTCCAATCCCTAAAAGTCAATAATCTCATTGTAATCAATGACTAGCTCCAACCCAAAAACCTCTCAAATCTTTGATGCATTAATTCTTATTAGACACTCCCCATCTATTCTCCTCACTATCCTAGCTACTGGGTCACAATTTAGAGCTATGGCTATGAGAAGGTCTAAATCCATAAAAACCTCAGGGAATACTAGCTTTCCTAAATCAAAGTTCCAAATAGTCCCATGGGGGCAAACAATTTCCTCTTTGAGAACCATTTTTTAAACAAATAGAGTCTTTTTTTTAGAGGTAATGACATCCCTAGTCCAATTTACCTTATGATATAAACCATTTGTGATCCATAGTCTAGGGTTCATAGGAAATAATTTTTAAATTTTAGTTGACTCATGGATTTAGTTAATTATTCCAAGAAATCATCATGTATATTCCTACTGTCATATTCTACTTTCCCTGAGAAACCCTTCTTTGGAAGCATATTTGATAATAATATAAAAAAAACCAAAATTATTTGAACTACATTACAGATTGAGATGCTTGCTTCTCCTTTTTCTTCATTGAATTTTGTAGCAAATTGATGATATAGAAAGTTCTTTCACAATTCAACCAGGTTGGAAAAATCTCTTCAACAAGTTCTTAACTCTTAGAAAATTAGAAAAATGTTTGCATGAAGAAAATCTTTGAGTTCTACACTATATCCCTATTTTTTACTTTGCACAAGGAGCCCTAATTCTCATAAATGGATCATAGAGAAATAGGTTGGCACCATCCTTTAATTTTCTAAACAAGTTGTAAATCTTTTAAAGATCTGACAATTAAGGAATAAAACCTTTAATGACTCAACTTCAACCATCCAAGTTGGTTGTCAGTCCAATCAAATCTTTCCATATAAGCTTCTTCTTTCATTGCTGGCAACTTACATTGGTCCCGCTTGTGCCTCTGGACACATGCCATGCTCTTGCTATGTCACTAAGGGTAAAAAATGAGCAACTCTTGTTGGTAACATAGCAATCATCATTTATGTACCTTGAATTAGATGGTAAAAATAAAAAGATAAGTTCATTGTAAGCCAAGTGGACCCATGGTATTTCCCTTTGGTTTCTATGTCACTAGTGGTAAAGCTTAGACAACTTCATGTAGTGTCTGATGGTGTAGATCAGTAGTACATTTCCTTTAGTGTAGATTCTTAATGGTATTTGACATCACACTATCCTAACATGATGAAAAGGCCATTAATGATATGTAACCTTATGGAACCATCTTTAGGTTTGGTCCTGCCATAAAATCCACTTGACAGACGACCAGTATGTCACCAAGGGTAAAGTTCTTGTAGGTTCCAATGGTGACAAAGTGACCACCATCAATCATAGGAAGATGTAATGGTGTGGGTCATTCACTTTAAAATATTGTTTATTTGTTAACTAGGTCCCATGGCTTGGTTACCATATTACTAGCAGATGACATACAATTTTGTATGGTGACAAGGCAACAACCCTTGACCTTGAAAAGATCAAGGGTTATCATTAACTCAATTATTTTTTCAAATAGAAACATGAACCCACGAAAAAATAAAGATAAAAGCTTAGGTTAAAGAGTACTTCGAGATCTTTAGGAAATATTTAAACAATGTGAACAACTTTTCAAAAGGTTTTGAGAAATATAAAAGGGGTAAATTAAAAAAAATTCTCATGCTCAATTTAATTTGAAAAGACATACAACCCAAAATATTTTCTAGGGAAACATTTAGTGAAACAAATATTAGGGCTATTCTAGGGATAATAAAATTAAGGAACTTGGAAATTAATTTTCACAAAAGGAACTTCGAAAATTCACTCAAAGATATGTTCAAATAGGCATGAAGTGAAAATAAGACCAATAGTGGCTCTCTCTAGGGACGATGAATATGTGTGTTCATACGAGGGCTTAGAATCCCTAGGAGAAGCAGACCACATACTTAGAATAGATCTCATGAAAACTCTAAGAGAGAAATGAAATAGGAAGGAAAACTATACAAGGCCACACAAGAATTTACAATGATTTACAAAATCTATAGAAAATTGTAAACTACTGTTCATGGAATACAGGTACTTTTAGCAAAAATACTTCTTGAAGAACTATTCATGAATTGGAAGTTAAAATATATTGCCTGATAAATATTTTAGAATTTAAGAATCTTCTCCCTATGTAGCTTCAACAAGATAGGGACCTATTGGAATTAAAAATGGGAAACATATTCTTCTAAGAGGTGGGGGGGGGGGGGGGGGGGGGGGGGGGGGGGGGGGGGGGGGGGGGGGGGGGGGTGTGCGGGAGTGAATCAGTAGTTAAAACATGAACCCATAAAATTTTTCACCACACATCCATCTTATGCATTCAATAGATAAACTAAAATAACATGTAAAGCACATACATCTTAATCATGTAAACATATAAGTAATCAAACATTTGACACCAGATATGATTACATAGAAACCCTCCAAAGAGAAGGTAAAATTGAGGTGGGGATGACACCCACAATTCTTTACTATTGTAGAAATAAAGTGTAGCCAATTAAGGTTATAATGGTTTGACCATGAAACATGATCTACCCTATGAAAGGCCTACCCTATTAAAAGCTTACAAGGACTGTTAAGTCCCACCTTGTTAGAGGATTTCAACAATCTATTAGAAGTGTGCCTACTTAGAGGACTTTTGGTCATTCACTTGAAATGCCACCCTAGTAAAGGATTTACAACAGTCTGTTAGGACTACTTTGCCTAGGATATTTAACTAAGACCACCTATTTGGATGTCTCAACATAGATCTTATGATTGGCTCTTGTTGTCTAATTAAAGATCAAATCTATACAATGCCCTTCTTGATCCTTTCTGATCTAATGTGTCAATATTGTATCCTCTATCCTTTGTTCTTCTCAAATTGATTCTGGAATTCACTCTCTATAACTCCTAAGTCTTCATGAATGGTCTATTTGTGCATGAAAACTTCTATATTCTCCTCCTTCAATCCCTTAGACACTCATATTAAGTTTAATTTTTCATCCTCCTTAAGAAGACGAGAATACTTAGGGTTAGGTATGAATCTATGGTTGAGATTCATCCTTATTATTACTTAATCCTTCCCTTTTTCTTATTGGCTACATGTAATTGCATAGGGAATCCATAAATAGATTTGTCCTTATCTTTAAAGAATTGAAATATAACTTTATGTTGGCTTGAAAATGGTTTAAATAGTTTTTTGTGCAATCACAAACAAGTATGTCCAATTTGTGTTACTCAGCACTTGAAGTTATTGATGCTAAACACATATTATACTTCTATTTCTAACTTGACACCTGAATTGCTTGGCATCTACTATTTGCTCAACACTTTAATCACTTGGCATTGTCTATCTACTTAGAGCTTGAGTGACTTAGTACATTAGTGAATCCACACTCATTACAACTTGACATAGTCTTGTATTTACATATTATACTTAGCATGCATTACTAGTTTAGCATAAACTTAGTAAATTTCTTAAGTGTGTTGACACTCAACTGTCAAAACCAATCTAAGATCAATAGGACCTAGCCATATAGGATTAAATTTTCCATGCTTCTCTTTATCTTCAATCCTAGAATTCCACATGAGAACTAGATCTTCAACTTCAATCTTCTTACTCACTATCTTTCTATCATATAATGTTTTGACTTGTAACTAAAATTTTGCATTTCTGAGAGAAGCTTCCTTTCTAGTCTCAGTTAGCCCTACCAAATCATCCATTCTTTCCTACATGTCATCACATCTCATCTTCATCATACACTTGAATATAATTATATAGGCCTACTAGATTGTTCTGGGGTGTTCTTGCTTGGATTCCATACACAATATCAAAAGGTGCTACACCTATTGCTTTCTTTATTGTTACAGTGTTAGCCCATATTGCCAACTATAGTTTGGAATCCCATGCGTTTTTGTTATCATTCAAAGTCCTCTTTATTATTTTTAACAAGCTCTTATTTGTAGATTCGGATTTTCCATTCCCTTGTGGATGATAAGGGGAATATATTAACCTTGTGATGCCATATTTATCACATAATTTTATGAAATCTTCTAACCTAAAACATGGTGCATTTTTAGTGACAATCTTTTGTGGGCATCCAAACCTTGAAATGATATTGTTCAAAAGAAAATTATTCACCACTTTTTTCATAGGATTCCTTGTAGGAATAGCCTCTACCCACTTGGTAAAATAATTAGTAGCTATAGGATCCATGAATAACTAGTACTATACTTGGGAGAAATTTCACCTATAAAATTCATGACCCATTGTTGGAAAGGTTCTTTTACTTCAATTTATTTTAAAGGAGTATTTCTAGAAAATTTTAACTTACCTAGAAATCTTTGACAAGCATGACATTTTCTAACAAGTAACTAAGCATCTTTTTTAAAAGAGAAGGCCACCCAAATCTAGCTCTCATTACCTTGTGGGTAGTAGTTTCAACCATGTAGTTCCCTCCACATACTCCTCAATGCATTTCATTTAGTATCTCTTTAGATTTTTCTTGATCAATGCACTTCAATAATACTCCTTCAAAATTCCTCCACCATAGATTGTTTCTAGCAATAATTTATCTTATTGCGAATAGTATATGACATTGGTGTACCATTCATAGTGATCAATGTTACATAACCTTGATCTTAAGTCATATACTACCACATTTATCTCATTGGACTCCAAGTTTGATTAGGCCATGAGTTTTACTAGTCCTTGACCTCTTACCAATTTGGTAATCTAGATATCAATGTTGAAATCTGAAATTCTATTAACCCATCTAAATCTCCTACCAGACACTTCGTACTAGGAAAATATGTCCTTAACAATTTCACTACTTACAAATGCTATAACAATGGTACCTACAAGATAACACCTGAAAGCTTTGACAACTTTTACCAAGGCATAATCTTTTTTTTCATTTATTTCATATTTCAATTTAGTAGGTTGAATGGACTTACTAAAAAATGCAATATTTTGCTCATACCCTTCTTCATTTCTCTACAATAGAACTACTGCCACAATATGAAAAGATGCACAAGAAAATATGTGCATTGGTTTTGTATAATCAGGGGTTCTAAGAACTGGGGTATTTTTATAGTTGTCTTGAAGTCTTGAAAAGCTTTTGAAGGTTCACCATCCCAATTGATAATAGCTCTCTTTTTTAACATTTTAGATATTGGTCTACTAATCTCAACAAAATTAGTAACAAATCTGCTTTAAAAGTTGACTTGCCCAAAGAATGATTGTATTCCATTTACATTTTTTGTCTTGGGAACTTTATCAATGACAACTACTATATTAGGGTCTATCTTCACACCATCCTTTGACACTATATAACCTAATAATCTCCCTTCTATTACTTGAAATGTATACTTCTTTGGGTTCAGGGATACTCCATATTCTAAGGCTTTGATAAAAATTTTCCTTAGATGTTTAAAATGGTCCCGAGCCTTCTTAGAACATGTTGTAAGGTCATCTTGATACATTACCATGAACTTATCAATATAATCATGAAATTCTACATTCAGGGCTCTCTAAAAAGTTGTTCCTACATTAATTAATCCAAATGACATTCTCACATAGACATAAGTACCCCATGGAGTTATAAAAGCTATCTTAAATTGTTCCTTTTCATTTACAAGGACATGGTTGTATTATGGGAATCCATCCATCAAAGACATTAATTCAAAATTAGTCACTTGTTGCAGCATGGCTTCCATATTTGGAAATCCATAGTTGTCTTTCAAGGAAGCAATATTTAGGTTCCTAGAGTCCACACATAGCATTATATCCCCATTCTTCTTTCTAAGAGGAACCAATTTTGGTACCCAAGTGGAGTACCTAATTGGTTTAATTATTAACCCATCCCTCAGCTTCATTAATTCTTCTTGTATTTTGGGAGCCAAGGTGGGGTTTACTAGTCTCTACTTTTGCCTAAAAGGTTTAACATTTTCTTTGAGTGGTATGACATGGTAGAATAAGTCTTCTCTTAGGTCTTATGGTCATCATAAAACCATGCAAAAACATGTCTATACTTTCCTAGCAAATAAATCAGAGGCTTTCTAATTTTAGAAAATAGGTTTTGACCAATATAAGCCTTCTTTGAGGCTTCAGAAATACCTAGGTTTATCTCTTCAAGTTCTTGTGGTTTGTGATCTCTGATTCCAGACATCACCCTATCTTGGTTATCAAACATGCTTTCCAAAACTACTAACCCTCTGGGCACTTTATTAGTTTTTAGTTGCAAAATTTCTTTGCCAAAAATAATCTCCTTCCCTTTTTTTGTTTCAATTAGGGCACTACAATCTAGCTCTTGGCCATGATATGAATCCTCACTTGAAAAGAAATTTAAAATATATATATCATCTTCAAAGACTTTCCAATGCTTTATATTACGAGGTGTTGAAGGCCAATTTTGTACCTCAATCTATGTAATTCTAGCAAGTGATATATGCTTGGGCTTGATGGCTACATTTACCAACATATCAGCCATCTTGTTGTAAATCCTTTTCATCCAAGAAATACCAAATGCATCAAATAACTCAATTTGGTCCCATACAACATTTTGATTTAAATTCAGCCTCTTATTTTTGATGCATAATTTATCTAACTTGGGAAACCACTAATTTAGAGTGACTAATAATATGTAACTTCTTGATTCCATGATGGGTTTCAACTCTTAATCCTAATAAGAGTGCTTCATATTCTGGTATGTTATTAGTACAAGAAAAGTTCAAGGTGAATGAATATCTAAAAGTGTTCTCTTTAGGAGACACAAAAACTACTCCTACCCTTGAACTTTCTTTAGAACTTGCCCCATCAAAATACATGGTCCACAAAATTTGCGAGTCTAAACAACATTCAACCTCTTGTGCAATCATAGCTTGAATTTTCTCAAATTCTTGGATAATCAATTTTTCCCTAAATGCATTTACACTAGTATCTAGAAATCAAGTGGAATCCTTATCAATTTTATATCAAAAAATATGATTAACCCTTGGCTCCCTATCTACCCTAATAGCCTTATCAGCTATATCAAAAGTAGCATAGGATAAGTAACATTGTAGACTACCTCCCATAGTAGCACTCCATTTTCTGGATAGCAATATTCCATAATGTGGAGGAATATTAACTACAAGGACTAACATTGTTAATTCTACATCAAGGTATGTAGTTAGTTTGAAGGGTAATGCATTGATAGTACATATGATAGGCACTTCCCTAGCATCCATACTTCTAAGTCTACCTTGTTTGGTGTGTACTTTAAAACCTAGGGCTTCCATAACTTTGAAACTCATAATAATATTAGAAGCTTCTGAGTCTATCATTCAATTCTTTAGAGTTCTTCCTTTCATAATCAAACTAAGAAAAAATGGGTCAATATCCTATAAATAAGCCACAAATGAATCATTTAAGAATATTTGAGGAATTTGGTCACAATTTGACTATCTTCAACTACCATTGGGGTTTGTTGCATGATATTCTATTTAGCATTATTCCCACTATTACCTATCCTACCCAACCATGATAAGGCTGTACTCTCATGTTCATCAATTCTAAACAATTTAGATAAAGGCATTGACAATTATTTGGGACAACATAGATATCATGTCAATTGGTTTGGATATAGTAGGTTTTACAAGAATACCTAGAGCTAAAGTCTTTTGAATTGAAGGCACCACCATTTGCTTGGCATTATTAGATCCTAACTTCTACTATTGCACACTTGCCTTAACTATTTCATTTGTTTGAAATTGGACCTTCTTTTTGGGCTCCCACTTCTTGGTCTTACTGTCTTTAACCTTTGATGTCTCTACATTATTATTCTTACTGTCATCCTTCATCTTATTAGTAATACCCTTAATAAAAATGCCAAAAGGTTTACTAGATCTATTACCAACTTTCTTGCTTCTCAAATTGTAATTAATATGAACTTGAGATACCATTTCTTCTATAATTCTATCAATCTCCTCTTTAGAAGGCTTCCTTAAATTTATATGATCAACATCAAAAGATTTAGTACATATATTATCTTCATCATAGCCTTCATTATCTTAAAATATTTTTCTATGGTGTTATTAGTAAACAACTCTCTCATTAGCAATGCCAGTTTCATGTTCTTCTTGATCAGAATATTGATAATCATCACACATATTAACCATATTAGATCTTACATCATCATGATTCTTTTCTTCTTCTACCTCTTCATTTTGCACATTCTAATTTGATACAAATGATTGAGCTACTACACAATAGACTAAGGAGTGAGGTGATTCCAACATATAATACACCATGGCACGTACACATTCATGTTAAGATAATTCCTTTGTAGAGGATCTAGAGTACCCTTATCTTTCACATTTTGGGTATAATTAGGAATAGGTTTACCATATTTCCATTGAGAAGTGTATGGATAGTTCTACATTCTTGGTTTCCTATTGAAATGGTTGTTGTTTATTGGGGCCTTTTCACTAGCATTGGATTTGTGTGTATTGAAAGTTGGTGGGTTCATCTTTTTCAATAGATTTAACACTTGACCTATTGTGGCTTCCTCAAGCTTCTTATCGACAAGAGATTTATAATTTTCCTTCTTACTATTCTTAGGGTTGAACAATTTTGGTTCATCTCCCTTTCCTAGCTTACCGGATGCTTTCCTAATGTTTTCAATATTCACAACTACCATGCAAGCATTCCTTAAAGTCTTGGGATCTTTGTCTCTCAACTGATAAGCTATTTTACTATCAAAAGCATTGAAATATTTTGTAAGGAACACATATTCATTTAATCTCATTACTTGAAATAGCTTATACATTCCCTTCTAAAACCTTGCATTGAAATCAAAGGTAGATTCATTAGGGTTATTTTTTATATTGTTGAAATCATTCAACATAAAGCCAACATTAGTGTTATCTCCATACTACTCTTTGAATAATTTCTCAAAATCAATCCATGAACTAATGCTATCATTTGGTAGTCTTCTAAACTAGTCCCTTGCATCTTCAATTAATGAATGCACAAACAATTTCATAACTAGATCCTCATGTTCAAATTAAAAGTCATTTAACATATCTATGAAAATTCTCAAATTTTCCTCGCTAGTAACAACATTATTTCTAGAAAACTTCACAACTTTTTCTCTTAAGTCAAATGATATTAGATGTGGAAAATTCGGAATACCTAAGAATGGCATTTTTATGTACTTCTTCATGTATAAATGTTTCTTTTGAAAATTGACAATATTTGATGTGCTTGTTGCATTAGTGTGGTTATGGACAATACTTTGGGATTGTTGTGTTTGAATAGTAGGGATCTGAGTACTAGTGGTAGATGATGAAGTAGGGGTAGATTGAGACACATTTTGATTAGAGATTATTGGTACAAAAGTGGGGATAGGATGATCTAAATACCAATTATTGTATCCATGCTCGTGCATAAAACTGTCAAATTGTAGATACCATTACCAAGCTGCTTGCTTCAAGCCATATAGACTTTTCTTCAATCTTCACACTAAGTTCCTCTTACCTTTGACCTCAAATACCTCTAGTTGTGTAATATATATCTCTTCATCCAAATCACCATGAAGAAAGATTGGTTTATGTCATATCCCTATTTCGAGATAGAATTTTAATAATAATTATATTATACAATGTTAGTAGATAAATAATGTTAATAGAGTTATATTAAAACTTATACTAAAATATAAAAATAGGAGATATTATTATTTAATCTATATTATTAATGAAATCATACTTAGTATGATATTTTAAATAAATAATAAATAATAAAATGAAAATGAATAAATAAAGAAATTAAATTAAATACAAGAGACAATATTGTAGAAAGTATGTTAACTATTAGAGAAAATAATTATTATTTATGCTTTTACTTAAGTTTACTTAGGTTAATGCATCTATTTATTAGTTGTAGTCTAGGAGTTGTTGACAACATGGGAGTTTGTTCCTATCTAGTCGTACATATCTTCTCACCTTAATAGAGGATATCCCACCTTTTGTGGACATATGCTTAGTTTTCATTCTTATCTCCTAGCATCTTCTATCTTGTTCTAGAAGTCTCCTTGAGGTCTTTATATTTAGGCTCTCTTATTGTATTTCTCAACCAAACTCATTTTAAAGGTATATTGTCTAGCAATACATTTTTCTTTGTGTTGGTCTGAATTTTTGCATAATAAAATTCCATTGTCCAGATAAAAAAAAATTCAGATTGGGATCCATTAATGGTGAATAGGATTTCTAGCTAAGTCATATTTTTTGTTAGCCTTTGAAATTTTTTGTTAAAACCCTATGTCCCATTCCATTTAAATTTTCCTTGGTGCAAAAGTTTTTTTTTTTTTTTAAAGAGGAAGATAAGTGAATATTCTTTTCCCACCCATGTTGAGGTCTTTGTTTAATCCTTGTGAAAGAAGTTTTACCCCACCGTTGGATCCTTTTTGAATCTACGATCATTGTTAACTTGCTTTGGAAAAATGTTCGATTGTTACGTATAGTGAGTTAGCGAGTTGACGGCATGTGTCTGTGATACTAAAAAGTGAAATCTGGTGTCGAGAATTATGTTAACATGAAGTAAATTTTGGAACGTGTTATGTCCTAGGCTTGTTAGTTTTAGGAATAAATGCACATGAAGAAAACTATGAATGGTATCACCGGCGTCCAAGTTTCTCCGAAAATTTGCTAAGTCGCTATTAGAAAATCCATGCGACTTGCCGATGGCGACATAGCAAATGCCTAGATTTTGCAGAAAAGGCAGTGTCCTTTTTAAAGGTTGATATGACCATAAAAGTTCCCATGTAGAATTATAAATATGCATGGCCACCTTCTCTGACACTAGCATTAATTGGTAGGTTTTTCAATCAATGTGTGTTTTGCTTTCTGTCATCAGAATTGAGAATCCATTGAAGGTCACTATATCACTCAGTAGAATAACATCACTTTTTCGATAGCGACATAGCAAGGGCCCAATCATTGCAAAAGATGGCATTATTTTATAACTAGAAATGATTTTGAGGATCCTAAAGAAAATCTTATGCAGACTTTTCTTTTACTTCTGTGCAAGTTGTGCTTTATTTCTCGGTGTCTGTTTACTGGGAGGTCACTGTATCGCTAGCCGGATATTTAGTGTTTTTCCGGTAGCGATGTAGTGATCTGCTTGAAAGTCACAAATGTGGAAAGGCCAAGAACATGTGATGTCATTAAAATATTAAAAAAAGAGTACATGTGTGTGCTAGTGTGTTCAGCCATCTCAGTGACAACAGTATATGGACCCACTCCCCATGTATAAAGCACACAAAGAATTTTGATCATTGGATCAAACCAGGATCAAAGGCCATTGTTAACTTTCTATGGAAAAATGCTTGAAGTTTAAGTACAATGAGTTAGTGACTAAGGGCCCCACCATTGTTGTAGGAAATTGTTATCCACTAGATTAGGTATGGATCAATGATGTTTGTTAACTCGCTATGAAGAGATGTTCAAAGTTTAAGTATAGCAAGTTAGCGAGTGAGGGACCCACCATTGCTTCCTTAAAAAGTTGTTTCAAGTATTTGCCATATGATCAAAGCAAGATCAGTGGTTATCGCTAGCTCGCTATAGAAAATTTCTTGAAGGATAAGTATAGTGAGTTAGCGAGTTGATGATACGTGTCCTTGATCATCCGTGTGCCTAGTTTGAAATGCCAGCTTTGAAGGAAAGATGTAGATGGAGGCAGTTTATTGGTTTGACCGCTAGCATGCTAAAAAGAACATTGAGTCAACCTAGTTTTCATTCTTGGATCGTAGGATTTTTCAAGGATCAATGGTGCAAATTTAAAAGGAAGTGTGATGCTACTCTATTTTTCTATTCCACACATTTATGATGAATGAAAGCTTCACGTGTGGGAAAAAATAGAGTACAATACAGAAGATTTTCATTCATTCTAGTCCCACACCAACAAATATTTCATGTTTTCTGAGCATAAGAACTTTTTGATAACATTATGTTAAGCTTGGTAAAGATGTGAAGAAATCCCACATCTATTCTAGAGCAATTACAGAAGTTCAAAGAAGGATAATTTTTGGAAAATCAAGTAAGTACTCACATATAACCTCTGTGACATTCTAGTTCCCATTATTACAATCAAGATGCCTCCTAAGAAATCATATTATGAGAAAGTTAACTATATGGATAGGAATGTCCACGGTGATTTGTTAGAATTACTCCCAAGATCCATTACAGAGCCTGCACAGGTTAAAAGGTTAATTTCATTAAACCCTAGGCTTAAAATTACTGATAGCTTATATGACAAGGGGAATTGGGTTAGGGATGTAGTAACTACTCAAACTGGCCTTGTTTTGTTTAAGAAGTGGTTTTCAGAAAGGAAGTTGTTTGCCTCTCATGCTAATATCTGGAATTTTGATTTGGGAAAGCTAGTAGTTCCAAGTGTTTTCATGGATTGTGACTTTCTAGAAGACATTGCCAAAAATTATGACCAAACCATTAGGGTTGTGAGAAGAAATGATGGTGTACCTCTGGTCTCAATTAGCCCTGAAGAAATTAGAGAGGTTTTTCACTTAGAACCATTATCAGATTACCATGTGCCAATCAATTTACTAGAATTAGAAAAATAATACAAAGAAAAGAGAGATGTAATTAGGGGAGGTGCACTGAGGGCACACATTGGTACTATAGGAACTCTACCAGTAATTATTGTAGCCTCTAGAGAACCTTTTAAGAAGAGTCTTTTCACTTTTCGGGTTGTAGAGATATATAGGACCTTGTGCTATAGTTTTGGTGAAGTGAGTAGGATTTCATGCCCATTGGCGTTATGTATATGATGGTTCAAATTGCTTCTTTTGGTGTAGATATTATCTTTGATTTTGCCTCCTTTTTAGTTGAAGAAATTCACATTGGTTTGGTTGGAATTGCGAGAGGCAAAGTGGAGAAAAATTTTGGCCACTACTCTCTATTAATGCATATGTTCTTGTTCAAGGGGGTGACATATTTTGGTAATGAGATGGAATTGAACAGAGAGGAAAATGGGGAAACACTGCCAGTCTATTTGTTGAGTAGAGATATGACCTAGGATGCAAATAATGCCAGTTTTGTCAGATTTGATAGATATTTTGCTTCTAAATTGAGATGTCTCATATTGAGTGACAATCCCAGAATCCCTAAGGTACTGATGAGTCTGATCAAGCCTATGGATAGCCCACATAATTTGAAAGTTTCACATAATTGGGGAGATATCATTCCTTACTTTGTTTCTATTATTTTTAGAATCTATGGTTCTAAGGGGAGTCCTCATGTGTTTCCTTATCAAGTACCTCTAAAGGTAGGAATGGCAAAAGTCTTGTGGCAACTAGGAGGAATAGAAGAAATGTTTCTATTGAAGAGGCAACTAGGGTCAATTTTCCCTACTAGCATAGTGGCCCATTAGTTTGTGATTACCAAAGGGGGTTGGCTCTTTTTGTATAAAATTTTGGATCAGCATATGATGGCTTTCTCCCATTCCCATTTTTATGATTCTGAGGGATTTTTCAATCAGACTTTGAGGCATAGGATTAAGCTGGGACCGATCAAACATGATTCATATTATCCAAAGGACATTATAAGAAATGAATTCTCATTGTAGGAACAAGAAACTAAAAAAGAAAAATGGAGAGTTTACTCTTGGGTCCTAGAATTCATTCATTGTTTTGATCAGAATTATAGTAATTTAGATAATGCTAATATAGAGGCTGATAGAATAAATAAGCTCATGAGCAACTTCCCTACAATAATGGAAGCCATGAATGAGAAGAAACAATTTTTATTGATTCTTATCGTGATAAGGCTAGAGAAGTCAAGAGGAGGTTGGTTTTTACTCCTAATATAGGAGTTGGTCAAATAATTGTACAAAAGAAGCCTAGTTACACTATAATTCAAAATAAAAGGGCTCCTGTAGATAAGGGCAAACAAATAATGGGATCCACTAGTATAGCCCTAGAGTAGAAACCTGATGAGCCTAGTCCCAAGAGGTAAAAGGTAATAAGAGAAGGGAGGCCTCAAGTTGAGTAACATTGACCCACTCAATCTCCTTTGAGGACTGGAGAAGAACAAATCACAGGTGAGCAAGTTGAGGAGATGGATCACAGGGAGGTATTTTTATTACTCAAGCAGAATTGGATGAAGGTAACCCTTTAGAGCCTCCTCTACCAAGTCTAGACCTAACAATAGCTGATTATAGAAGAAGGGAATTGGACCCTATGTTAGAATAGGCAAGTCATCAATTTTTGGCCGATGACAATTTTGTGAAATCTAGGGCTTTTTAGCAATTTGCTTAGAGGGAAAACATGAATATGTTTGAGGAAAAGTACAAAAAATTGAAAACAAAGAATTTAGAAATGGATGAAGCCTCCATCCAAAGACAAATAAAGGAACAAATGATGCAAGAGTTCCAGAACATTACCCCTGAAGAGGGAAGACAAATGGTAAAGACTTCTAACATACTATTGTTGCCTCATTGGGATATTGCAGATGCATTAATTTTCAATTCTATTTCAAATAAATTGGAGTTGCAAGAAAGAAATAAAAAGGACTTCCAAGGCATTGCATTTATTGAAGATCAAGTTGCATTGGTCAGTTTGTCATTGAAAAGAGGATCTAGAGCCACATCATCGCAACCAGATGAATCTGGATTGATGGGGAATATACTTGTAAGAAGGGTTGTTGACACCTCCCATGTACAAGAAACATACTAGAATGTGGATTCTTCCAAGTTTCTTTTGGCCACGGCTAAGAAGGAGGAACATGCCATGTTTGAATTGCAAAGCAAGTATGAGATCGTGGTGAATGCCTACAATAAAGAGGTAAAAATGAGAATTGAGCTTGATAACAAGCTATTGGGAAAATCCATCAGGCCTAGAATAACATACCCTTGCCCCCCAGTTGAACCTTTCAAATCTGCCCCCCTCATTGAAATTCTAGATACAGCCTAAAGGCCACATTACTACACTGCTGAGGATTTTGAAGAAGAAAAGAGTAAATTGTGGGCCTTACATTTAGAGCTGGAATCTAAATATGAAGATAAACTAAGAAAAGCTCTCACATATCTGGGGGACAATGTTGAATGGCCACTAATCCATGATCAATTGGCTAGGGTGATTAATATCAGGGAGGAGTTAAAAGAAAATGATGAGGCTCTAAAGCCTATTGTGAACAAATGGGTAAGAAGGGAGAAAGCAATGACCTTTTTGTGTTTATCTGTTATAAATAATTCTCATGATCAAATTGAAAAAACCTTTGACATTGTTTCTAATCTTGTTGATTTTGGCAATAAAAGGATACATTTATAGAAGATAATAATAGCCTACTTAGACAAATACAAGAGCCAAAAATTTAGTTTATTTCCTTGTGCCTTAGATAAGAAAAACAATTTGAAAAGAAAAGAGGAATGGGCAAAGGAATTTGATGATTTATTCAGTTTAAGAATGTAACAAGTCATAAATGAAACAAGGCATGCATGGTGGGCCACCACAATAGAAGAAATGGTGAAAACCCAAATATTCTTTGATTCTTTAAAATAGGAATTCTTTGATATTGATAATGAGGCTGATTATATACTAAAAAGATAGAAGGATATTTTGCATTTTAATTGGCTAGATGACACGTTATTTGACAAGTGGCTGGAGGAAATGGCTCTTGGTGAACAGTTTGATGAAGATGAAACTGACAGTGATGATGTGTAGGGTGAGGAAATCCAAATCATTGATATTGTCCCTACTTAGGCCCAACTAGAAGAAGAAGACAAGAATAACCTGTCACTTTCAGTTGCAAGCCCGAGACCACAAGATGCTGATACAACTAAAGAAGGGGAAAAGGTATAAGTTGTTCCTACCATATAGGATAAAGGCGGTGAAAGCCTATAGGTGGACGTTAATGTTATATCATCAAAAAAAGCTTCATTGTTGGCTAATTTGGCAGTTGCATATTAAGAGAAATCAGATCAATAGCCAACTTAGCAACATCAAAACATGTGATAGAAGATGACCCCCCAAAAGGAATGTTTTGATACCCACATTTTTGTCATGTTGTGATATGTGTATGTAAATATTCCTTGTAAAAGACAACTGTTAGTTTCTCTTAGCCTAAAGCTTGTTGCATCTCACACTATATAAGTGAGATTCTAGGGCAAGAGAAGGGGTCTGAATTCTATTTTTCTAAGGGATATACTTAGTCTATTTTTGGTCCATTGTTTGAAGAAGTTTGTGATGTAATTTCTCTATTAATTCCTAAGAATACATGAGTAATAGAATGATCTCTATGTTTCTTCCTAAGGTTATCCTGAGTTTACTATAAATGTATACAATTTTCAAAGAAAATGAATACAAATTATGAGCTGTCCCTTTAATAATTCTTTTTGAATCTTATCTCCTTTTGATTACTTGGTTATCTTGATATTGTATGAGTAAAAGCTTGTGCAATTGAATGCAATCCAGTTAGGTTATATACCTATTCATCACTACTATTAGTTAAATGGATTAAGTAAAAGCTTTGGTGAATTTGATAAGGTTTCTATAGTAGTGAAAAGGATTTTTGAATGATGAATTCTGATAAGAATTGCTGATAATATTTGTTGTAAGGCAACAAATTAGATCTAAGGATTTGCTATAGTCTCTGAACCCCATGGATTAGGAACTGGTCAAATTGATTCAACTGAAGGAGAAATATGTCATAAATGGTTTTCAAAATGTAGAATTATAATCAATTTTACTTTTATTTCTTGTAGATCTTCAAAGTTGGCCAGTCATTTTTTGCATGGAATGTTTTAGCTTTAATTAGCCACTATTGCTCAGAACACCTGCAGATCTATAGAAGATTTTTGCCACATCTATTATATGGGATGTGTTTAAATTTTTTTCATGAATTATGCATCTATTTGAGGATTTGAGATGAGAATCAAAATGAAACTAAAATAATCCTCATACAGTTTTTCCTAGTCTCGAATCATCCTTGGGTATACCCACCATAGTTTTGCAGAGCCAGAAAAGTAGAAAACCACCCTTGGTTTTGTTGAACTTGGGTCCAAATGCTTTGCACATATAAGTGTTGATAGGAACTGGCTAGTCCTTAGATTATGTGAGTGATATCATTTTGGTATTGAGCCTTTTGTTGCCTAGTAGTTTGTCAAAAACACCAACACTTAGTTTGCAATATCTTCTCTCTTAGTTTGTTTAGTTTTTCCAAGCTCACCTCTTCCTTCTTTGGTTTCCCTTCAACAAGTTATTTGCATGTAGGTGATCTTGGCAAGCTGTAAAGCTAGCTTTCATCAACTTCTACATAGTATCAAAGCCTCCCTATTACTTCTAGGCTGTAGAATTTTTGAAGCTGCGATTTAGAGACATAAAACCTAGTTTGTTTATATTTTTCCTTTAATTCAAGGGAAGAACATTTTTTCAGAGCACTTTGGGCCTAAATGGACACTACCATTGACTTCAAAAGGCTTTTTATAGTTAGTATCCATATAAAATTTGTCCATTTTGGACATAGTTGATCTAGGACACAATTTTTTTTTTGCTTGGAGGCTATACAGACCCTAAAAATGCATTTATTATGACTTTTTTTCAATTTTTTAGATGTAGAGCCATGCCACTACTTCATGCTCACCATGGCACCTCTTGTGCATTGCCCAATTGTTAACATAGCTAGCTATGCCACCGTGGCAACATTGCAACACAACCATTATTGGCAAGCCTCCCACCAACCACCGCAGCCTGCGATGCTGCTAGCTTCTATAGCCACTATCATCAATTGTCTTCTTTTTGCTCCTCCCACCTACAACCTATCTACCACTGCCAACTATGAAATACATGGAAAATTCTATAGCTACCATGTGGCACAGGTGCCACATTGGCACTTGCCACATGGCTCCTACCATGTCAGTCTAATAGCTCAACTTTCTACCACATGGCACCTGTTTTTTGTTGCGATGGCCCTACAGGTGGCAATTTTAATCTTGTGATTTGCTAATGTCATCATGACATCAGCACTACATCATCACACCTATAGGCTCTCTAGGGTACTTTTTGACCTACTCACAATTTTTGGGCCATAACTTGAGCATACAGAGGTATTTTTCCAATCCAAAAGAAGTGCCAAAAGGCTAGTTCTTGTTAGAGTAAATAATTAATTAATTATTAATTATTTATTCTATTTACTTAAGCTTACTTAGGTTAATACATTTATTTAATATTTAGTATTTAATGCATGTTGTGGTGAGTTGTTGACAACACAGGAGTTTGTTCCCTTCTAGCATATTCAACCTTTTTGTGGAAGTGTTCTTGGTTGTCAATCTTATCTTCTACCACCTTCTAGCTTATTCTACAAGCTTCTATGAGGCCTTTATATTTGGGCTATCTCTTTATATTTTCACAACACATTCTCATTGTAAATACAATTTCATTATTTTTATTATTTCTCTCTCATGTCCGTTTAGGGTTTTTCGAGCCCCACCTCTTCCTTCTTGGTTTCCCTTTGATAGGTTATTTTGCATGTAGGCAATCTTGGAGTCTACAGAGTTGGATTTCATCAACTCCTATATGGTATCAGAGCCTCCCTACTGCTACTTCATTGGAGGTTTTTTGAAGCTATGATTCAAAGACACAAACCCTAGTTTGTTTATGCATTTTTCTTCAAATCAGAGGAAGAGCATTTTTTTGGAGCACTTTGGGCCCAAACAAATGCTACCATTAGATTCAAAAGGTACTTTTTAGTTAGGATCCATATAAAACTTGTCAATTTTGGCTATAGGGCTCCGGGAGGCAAACTCTTTTAGGGCAAGTCATGTGTACGAACTGTATGAATTTTTTGAATGAAAATGAATTAAAAAAAGGGGTCATAGAGTGCACCACCATGACACCACCTAGCCGCCACTACAAAGCTACCCATGCCACACTAGCACCTCTTCAATGCCTGCAGCTCCACTCAGATCTACCCCAGCCTCTGCCACCACTCTTTCTAGCAGCACTTCCTAGGTTCTGCCACCTCCACCAGCTGTATCCCCACGGTTCTTCTAGTTTTTTGCACCTCCACCCATGGATTCATCCTATGTACTGCCATGTCTAGTCTGCAGTTCAAGTTAATTCTTGCACCCACTCTGTGCTTGCATGGTTTTATTGCATCATTAGCACCTACATAGTCAGTGGTATAGGTCAACAGTTGTAGTGGATTTTTTTTATAGCTAAATGCCACTTGGCACTGCATGGGGGTGATACGTGGCACATGTGCCATGTGGAACTTTTCCACATGGCCATTTCCACATCACTTGCCAACTTGTCCATCTACCATGTGGCATCCATGTGGCACTGTCGTGTGGACCGCCATGTTGTATCTTTTCTGCGACAACAGCTGGAAAGCTATCAATTTTAATCCCATGGTCTATTGATGTTAGCATGATGTTAGCACTGCATCATGTGCCTCTTGCACATCTCCAAGGTCCTTTTTGACCTACCTTCTAATTTTTGGTCATAACTTAAGCATACAGAGTATTTTTTGGATCCAAAACAAGCACCAGAAAGCTAGTTCCAAGATGGAGATATTGATGCAAGTATTTTTAAGTTTTGATGCAGTTTTGTTGCCCATTTTTTAGTTGAAGTCCAAATCTGTGTTTTTGACTTCAGCATGCATATCTTTTGCATCCCATGTCATTTTTGAAAATGTTATATTTTTGGAAAGCTAGTTTTGTCATATTTTCAAAAATGTAGTCTATTTCTTTAGATTTTGGCCCATGCTCTTTCTATCATATTTTTGGCATTTTTACTCTATGGTGGATATCTTGGGTGTTTAAGGTCCAAAGATTGTTTTCCTGGCATGGTTTCTTTTGTTTTGGGCTGTCTTGTCTTTTGTGTCATCTTTTTTCCTATTTTGATCATTATAGACATCATTTGTGAACTCTTTTTTATACACCCTAAGATAAAGTGCCATTTTTGCATTTTAGGTACATGAACGTTGTTTTTGAGTCAGTTGTACATGCACTATTTTTATAAAGCACCATGGGAGCGATAGTTTTTTTTTTTTTTTTTAGGCCTTCTCCCTTTGTCAAGTGAGTGTCCCTTCCATAACATTAGCCTCATGTAGCATCAATGTGACTATGTCTTTATAGGTGTTTTTACCTCTTCCTCTCTCATTGTTCTTGATTTGTGTGTAGGAGATTTTTGGCCCATCTTCTCAGTTGCCTATCATCTCACCTCATCTACATTAAGGGGGGGTTACGCTATTGTTCTAATGCATCCATGGTTTGATGGTTTGATAGTGTGAACTATGTAATCAGTGGTTGATCTTATATATGAGGCAATTGTAGTGGCTTGCTACCTATGCATTTCAGTGAGATGGATCATCTACCATATAGATACGCTTAGTTTGTGCCTTCTTCTTCAATGGAGGTTCTTCATATTAGTAGTTTTCTTTTTGATGGTAGATTTTGTGGCTTCTTCATGCTTCAGTGATGCTCTTCATGATCACTCCTTATTCTTGTTCTAGGGGACATTCCCCTAGTTGGAGGCTTTTTCAGTTCTTCACTAGGTTCTTACCTCTTTTTGGGGGAGGGTTTTTTACACATGATTTTCTCTCTTTCCCCATTTTCAGAGGTTGCATCTTTTTGTATTGTACATGGGTACCTAACATGGCCTTGTTGCCAAGAACCATTCTGCATTTTCATCTTAGTTTTGCGAGCTTAAGGCATTTTCCTAAGTTGCACTTAAGGGGGTGTGTTAGAGTAAATAATTAATTAATTATTAATTATTTGTTCTATTTACTTAAGCTTACGTAGGTTAATGCATTTATTTAATATTTAGTATTTAATGCATGTTGTGGTGAGTTGTTGACAACATGAGATCTTTTTCCCTTCTAGCATATTCCACCTTTTTGTGGAAGTGTACTTGGTTGCAACCTTATCTTCCACCACCTTCCAGCTTATTCTACAAGCTTCCATGAGGCCTTTATATTTCAGCTCTCTCTTTGTATTTTCACAATGCTTTCTCATTGTAAATACAATTTCATTATTTTGCATTATTTCTCTCTCATGTCTATTTAGGGTTTTTCCAAGCCCCACCTCTTCGTTCTTGATTTCCCTTCGATAGGTTATTTTGCATGTAGGTGATCTTGGCGACTGGGGAGTTAGATTTCATTAACTCCTACAGTTCTGAGGCAAAGAAATTGGTATAGGTATTTTTAGGTATGATGTAGTTTTATTGCCCATTTTTGTAGTCAATTTCTAAAGTTCTATTTTTCACTTTGGGAAGCATATCTTATGAATCCCATTTTTGTTTTTTAAAAATATTATATTTTTGGAAAGCTAGTTTTGTCATCTTTTAAAAATACTATCATTTCTTTTAGATTTTTCCCTATGCTCTTTCTATCATGTTTTTGGCATTTCTTTCTCTATGGTGGATATCTTGGGTGTTCCAAGTCCGAGGATCATTTTCATGGCATGGGATCTTTTGTTTTGGGTTGTACTATCTATTGTATCAGCTTTTTCCCTTTTCTAATCATTTTTTATATCATTTGTAAGCATCTTTATGCAAACACACTGAGATAAAGTGTCACCCTTGTATCTCAAGTTCATGAATGTTGTTTAAAGATAGTTGTTCTTGTACTATTTTATAAAGCACCATGGTGGGGATAGTTGTTTCTATTTTTGTGTCCTTTTCCTTTTTCAAGTGAGTGTCCCTTCCATGACATTAGCCCCATGAAAATTTGGTGATCATGTCTTTATAAGTGTTTGTACCTCTTCCACTCTCTCATCATTCTTGGTTCTTTTTTTAGGGGACTTTGGCCCACTTATTTCGTTGCCTATCATCTCACCCTATCTATATTAAGGGGGGGTTATTCTATTGTTCTAATGCTTCCTTGGTTTTATGGTTCAATAGTGTGAGCTATGTATTTAGTACTTGATCCTATATACTAGGTGATTATAGTTGCTGGCTACCTATGCATTTCGATGAGATGGATCATCTACCATATAAACACTCTCAGTTTGTGCTTTCTGTTTTCAATGGAGGATCTTCAGATCAACAGTTTCTTTTTTACAAAGTTTGTGGATTCTTCATGCCTTAGTGATTCTCTTTATGATCTTCTCTTGTTCCTATTTTATGGGACATTCCTCTAGTTGGAGGCTTCTTTAGTCCTTCACTAAGTTTTCTTATCTCTCTCTGGGGGAAGTTCTTTCCCATGTTGTTTTCTCTCTTTCCTCATTTTCACAGGTTGCATTTCTTTGCATTTGTACATGGGTACCTAACATGGCTTCTTTTTTGGGACCCATTTTGCATTTCATTTTAGCTTCTGTAAGATTAAGTACATTCCCCTAAGTTGCACTTAATAGGGGTTGGTAGAGTAAATAATTATTATTTACACTTTTACTTGATTTTACTTAGGTTAATGCATTTATTTATTAGTTTTAGTGTAGGTGTTGTTGACAACATGGGAGTTTACTCCTATTTAGTCATACTTATCTCCTCACCTTGATTGAGGATATCCCATCTTTTGTGGACGTATGCTTAGTTATCATTCTTATCTCGTAGCATCTTCTAGCTTGTTCTAGAAGTCTCCTTGAGGCCTTTATATTTGGGCTCTCTCATTTTATTTCTCAACCAAACTCATTTTCAAGGCATATTGTATAGCAATACTTTTTTCTTTGTTTGCAATATCTTCTCTCTTAGTCCATTTATTTTTTCCAAGCTCCACCTCTTGCATCCTTTGTTTCCCTACAATAGGTTATTTTCATGTAGGTGATATTGGTGAGCTATGAAGTTGGCTTTCATCAACTTCTACATTAACACTCTAAATAGAAATAAATAATATATTAACAATAAAAACAAATAAGTAAGTAAATAAATAATATAACTTATAATAATATAAATTAACGAAATCTAATGAAAAGTCAAGAGATATTTAACAAATAGACATGACTCCTTAAAATTAAAATATAAAAGGGAAGAGAATTTATTTTAGAGAGGGAAAAAAAAAAGGGAAGAGGAGAAGAGAAGAATTCAAAAAGGAAAAAATGAAAGAGGAATATAATATGAAGAAAATAAGAAAGTGACTTTTTGAAAAGGTATCAATGATATTGAAAGGATGTGAACCTTTGAAAGGGTCGTAATTATGAATAGTTGTGACTATTCAAAAATGTTTTAATTATAAACTAATTGAACTTTTCTAAAGGATCTTGGTTATGAAGTGGTGTGACTTTTTGGAAGGATTATAACTATGAAGTGTTGTAACTTTTCAAAATATTTCTATTATGAAAGGTTGTGACCTTTGAGAAAGAAGAAATAAAAAGGGCCAAATAAGGATCCAAATGTTCCATGAAAAGAGGAAGATAAGAAATGTATGTTTATAGATTATATTTTCTTAATTATGGTTATGAATTTATTTATATTAATTAATCCATAGTGCCAATGTAAGGACATTGCTCACCGATATAAATGGCTTTGTGCTAGTATAGAGTTAGGACTCATCTTTATATAAATGGCTAAGATCGAATTAATGAAATCTTGCAGTGCCAATGTAAGAAGTGGGATCCTCGTATAAATGGCTATTGTGCTGGTGTGAGAGATGAGTAACTTTGTATAAATGGCTAGATGAGAACAAGACAATGGCTAGAAATAAGGAGAAAACAATATATTTCCACTTTTTAGTATTTAATCCTAACATTAATTTTTCCAGTATTAGTGTCCCAATCTAACCCTAATAGTGGGGACATTACAATTTAACATTAGGCTACTCCAAATGAAAATTTTCAATAGCCACAATACTTAACAGTATAGATAGAAGTCATTTTAACAATAGGAGAAAATATCTCATCAAAATAAATACCTTTCTTCTATGAAAATTCTTATACAAGTAACCTAGCTTTAAACATTTACTTACTTTCATTCTCTTCTTTGAACTTGTAAACTAATTTATTTTGTAAAGTCATTTTACCTATAGGCAACTTGCATAAGTCCCAAGTCTTATTTTTTAGAAAGGAGTCCATTTCGTCTTTCATTGTAGACTCCCACTAAATCTTTGTATCCATTTATATAGCTTCATTATAAATTTAGGTTCACCAGAATCAGTAGGTAAAATAGAGTACAAAGAGACACAAAACCTTTCTAGAGGTCTACTTAGCCTTGATGACTAGATCTAATATTCACTAGGTTGTATGGTATTTGTTATTATAGTTTTTGTAGATCTTGAGGAATATAATCTTTAAGAATATAATCCAACACTACATAATCATCTTCTTTCTTCTCATGTTGTTGCAATAGATCTTTTTGCAAAACTATCTCATTGAATATGACATCCCTACTTCTTACAAATTTGCAAGTTTCAAAATCCCAAAGCCTATAAAATTCATCAATGTCATAGCCAACAAATATATATTTCTTTGACTTAGCTTCCAACTTGGTTCTATTTTCAAAATCAACATGTGCAAGTTCTTCACAACCAAAGGTTTTGATAAAATAATAACTCACCTTCTTATCATTGCATACTTCCTTTAGAATAAAAAAACCCAATGGAGTAGAGGGACCTTTATTAATCAATTATACAACATTATTGATAGTCATTTCCCGCATGTTTAAGGACAACCCAACATGAAACCTCATGCTCCTTGCATTCTCCATTATTGTACTATTCATGTGTTCAACCAGTCCATTTTTATGTGGAGTCCTTGGAATAGTTTTCTATCTATGAATACCATTAGTAGAGAAATAATATTCAAAGTCTTTTCTACAATATTCACCACCATTATCAGATGTGAGACATTTTAATCTCTTAATAATCTCATTTTCAACCAAGCTTTTCCATTTCTTAAAATTTTGAAATACATCAAATTTTTGTCTAAGGAAATAAACCTATAATTTTCTAGTTGCATCATCAATAAATGTAACATAATAATGAGAGATACCAAGGGAGGATACCTGAGTTGGTCCCAATACATCTACATGCACAAGCTCTAATCTTTTATTTTTCTTTTCCTTTCCAGTCATCACAAAAATCACTCTCTTTTTTTTTTTTTTTTATACACACAACTTTCACATAAATCCATATTGACACATTTCAGACCTGGTAAAACTTTCTTTGAATAGAGTAATTTCATACCTTTCTCACTCATGTGCCCAAGTCTATAGTACCACAACACTATATCAGAATCTACAACAACTATTTGTTCTCCTTGCTCAACTATAGAAATTGTTCATGAACATTCATTTTTCTCCAAAATAATTAAAGTAGAAGGAACAACATGAAATGTAAAAAGATATTAGGTGCCTACTTTTACGCCTTTTGAAACCTTCAAGTTTTAATCATTAAAAGTAATGACACAACCCTCATCACTGAGTTTCTATGATAAAATTAAATTCCTACTCAGCCTTAGAACATGTCTTACATCATGTAGTAGTCAATGATTCCCTTTTTCCAACTTAATATTAACTTTCTGTTTCCAACAATCTGATAGGGTTCATTATCCCCAAAATGAACAAGCCTAAAATATCCTTAGACATAATCAATAAAATAATCTCTATGGGGAGTAGCATGAAATGAAGCCCCATAATCTAAAACCCAAGAATCATTAATTCTTTCTAAAGAAATAAGAAAAGAATCCTCTTCAAATTTTTTACTTACCACATTCTCCTCCTTATTTCCTTTTTTTTTATCTCCTTCATTGTTCTTTCAAGTCCAACAATCTTTCTTCTTGTTCATTAATTTCCCACTATACCAACAATCTCTCAGTCCTTTAGAGTAAGACTCTTCCTTTATGATTTTTCTTCTTGTTTTTCCACTATTTTTGGAATTACTTCCTCTCTCACTCATTTTGCCTTTTCTTTGTTCATTCAAAGCACTACCTAATTTAGATGCACCTAAGGTTTTCCTATGAGTTTCCTCACTCAAAATAATGCTAATCACATCATCATAATTTAGTGTATTAGATCTAGAATTATAATTACTCACAACCATTACCAATCCATTCTAGCTTTTAGGAAAATAGCACAAAATCAAGAGATCCCTAATTTCTTTGTCAAAATTAATAGTTATAGAATATAACTAACTAGTAACAATATTAAAATCATTAAAATTATCTCCAACAAATCCATTTTCTGTCATCTTCATATTAAATAAATGCTTCATGAGATATAATTATTTGAAGTGGAGGGATTTTCATACAACATTGTTAGGGTTTGCATCAACTCTTCTATAGTCTTTTCTTTTGTAATGTTAAATGTCACTGATGGTACTAGGCATAATCAAATGCTTCTAAGTGTCTTTCTATCTAGAATCTTCCAGTCCTCCTCTATTATAGTTCCTTGGTTCTCCTCTTTTCCTTCGAATGGCTTCCATAAATCCTTATGATAAAGATAGTCTTCCATTTTTATTTTCCATAGCTAAAAACTATGTCTATTAAAATTATCAACCTTCATCTTAACCTCATCTGGCATCGTCCCCAATCAACCATTACACTTTCCTACCAAGGATAATTGAAAAGATAACTAAGCTCTAATACTACTTGTTAGGATTAACCATAGATAGAAATAACAATTATATACAAAAATAACCAATATCAGAAAATAATTTAATAAATCATATAGAGGAGAACACAAGACACCAAGAATTCATGTTGTTTATCCAATCCCTTGGCTACATCCACCAAATAGCAAGTCCAATATTATTATAATCCTATGATTAAAACCTAATTACAACCTATGCTCCCTTACAACTCCACACTGCTACAAGAATTAATTCTCACATTACACCTTATGAAAATCCTTAACCCTAAGCTCTTTTATACAAGTTTCTTTGCCTCTTTAGTGTTAATATTAATTACAACATGTCAACCATAAAATGCTAATAAAATGGCCTCAAAAAATTTTATCTAATGATAATGGCTAATATTTCAATGGAAATCAAGAAGTGAACCAAAATTTACATGGAAATAATAATGAGCTCCCTATGTAGTTTAATACTATTCTATTGGAATCTTATTATTCTCCATAGAATTTAGGGATGGAAGAAAAATTCAGCAAATAATTTACTTTTCCATTCATTCAAGTATCGAATCCTCTACCAAAAGACATGTATTTCTTGAAATGACAATCAGAATGCTTATAATTTTTGAAACCTAAGGGAACCCATGATTGATGGAGTTCCTCCCACTTTGTAAATAATGCCTCCAAATCCAAGGACTAATAAAAATCCAATACCTACCATAGTGCCCTATGTTGGAAAACAAAATAAAAAGTAAGGAAATATGCCTACAATCCTCAAGAATCCTTCTTGGTCAACTAAAAAGTGCATTGCAATGGAAGATTCGAAAAGAACAAAGGCCAATATATCCTTGTTTGACATGCTACAAAATTGCACTGATCAAAGGGAAAATCTGATAAAGACTATCGGTCATATCGAGGAAATTCCAAAGGTAGGTCATAACAAGAGAAAACTTCTAAGGCAATGACAACCATGTATAAAGACAAGACCAAAGTGCCTCCTTTATTTCTCAACAAAATATTTGGGAGAATCCTTCACAATTGTCTCATTGATCCAAGAGCTTCTTGTAATGTTCAGAGTTACTCCTCAACCTACTAACCATATAGTGATTCCACCTAAAAAGATGGAAGTAAAATTTATTGGGGTATTGAAAGATGTTTGAATATAGTTGAGTACAAACCCCAAAATCCAAGACATTATAGATATACATGTGCTCAATATTTTAGAAACATACAGATTGTTGATGAGTAGAGAATGGACAAAATGCTTAAGAGGATGGTTCTTAACTAGCTTTCCTCAACTATGGCTACCTTGGAAAGGACTAAATAATCAAACCAACTTCAAAACTAAGCCAAAATGGAAGATGATGATCATAAAATATAACACACTAAATGAGGTAGCAATTTTTCAAGCCAATTTAGGTTCTGACAAAGTGATGGCTCTTGTCATAACTTCAACCAAGAGACTAGACAATGTGAATAAAGAATCTATGATCCCTATCCCAAAAGAAGAGGTCATGAATCAATTCATAGACAACATGGTTGTGAACTCACAATGCTTATGTGAAGAAGCAAACCCAAATGTTTTTATTCTTCAAATATTTTGTAGGCTACAAAAAGTAACTCATATAGAATTTCAGTTCTCTCATTACCAAGAAAAAATTGCTCAAGTAGTGACTTGGATAATGCAATTAAAAAATTACCAAACTCTAAGGAAGATACAAGAGGAAATATAAAGTTCCATTTACATATTTGAAGTTGTGAACAAAGTTGAAGAGGAAATAGAAGATTTTAATGCATCATATAGTGACACCTTTTAAGATGGTGGGGTTTATCTTGTCCTCCACCAGGGATGATCTAAATACTAAGGAGAAGGGATTTTGTAAAAGGTCAAGACTAGACCTCAGTAGCTATTTATCCTAAAACAAAAATTGATAAGATAAAATAATTAATTGGGGATGTTCAAAATCAACAAGAAAAATGGGAAACCCTAATATCAAAGGTCAATAATAGAAACTTGTCATGTCTAGTACGTGAAATATAACAATGGACCCCAAATAAATAGTCCATCAAGGTTCAAGTGAAAGAAAAGATTTGGAAAAATAAACAAAAGTAAAAAAATCTCAAAGAAAAACCAATTTGTACACTCAGGTTTGATGACTCTAAATGCTAATTAGGAGCTAGTGCAGGTATTGAATTAATTAATCCCAAAGGAAGGTCTTTTTATGTAGCATGTCACTTACAATTTAGATGTAATAATTATTTTGTAGAGTATGGAGACTTGATTTACAAACTTCTCTTTGTTGGAATATACAATAGAAAAGTAATTTCTAAGACAGGGGTGAATCAACACTTAAATCTTTAACCTTAAAAAGAATTCACCATACATAAATCTCATAACAAAGTATGTGAATTGAAATAAGTAACCATACATCACATTCATAGAATAAAGTAAATTCAACACATAATAAATGAGATTTTGGTTACCTAGAAACCCTCTAAGGAGAAGGAAAAACTAGGGTGGGGATGACACCACAAACCTTAACTACTTTAGTAGTAAAATGTGGCCTATTATGGATACAATTTTTTTAATCACAAACTATCTTCTACTCTGTGAAAGGTCTTCCCTATTAAATGCTTACAAGACTATTAGGTCTCACCTTGATTAAAGTATTTCAAACTCACAATTAAGTAAGCACTCAGTTAAGAGATTTCAACAATTTGTTAGGACTACTTTGATAAGATATTTACTTTGTATCACCTGTTAGAATGATCAAGAACTTGATCCTTTGGTTAGCACCTTGTTGCTTAATGTTAAATCTCCTCTTTATTTTCTAAACCTTAATCCTCTTGATCATATATGTCTTCTTTATCCTTTCACTTCTTCACTTTGTTCTCCTTAAAGTGATTATGTAATGCATAACACTATTATAGCCATCTATGCCACCATGAATGTCATCTCTTCTCTTATCATTCATTTCCTCATGCATATCTCATTGATTAAACTCCTTTATGGTTTACCTCCTTAAATAGACATTGGTGGATATGGGCTAGGCATTGACTATGGTTGATCCATATTGCCACCTAATTATTTCTCTTTTTTGGCTCGTTTCATGCTCTGTATAGGGATTCATAATATGGCTCAATCCTTATCTCTTATAATTGAAAATCATGATTATTTCAGCCAAAAATTGGTTACATAGAAGTTTTTTCCATAAAAAATAGATAAGTCAAAGACTATTCACTCTACATTAATAGGCTTTGATGCTCTACCTTCACTATGCTCCTTTATGATGTTACTCAGATCCTAAATAGCTCAACACTTACTATTGCTTGACACCTAAATCACTCAGTACACACTTTTTACTTGGCTCCTTCTTTTGGCCTAGATCTTGAGTGACTCAACACATATAGACTTCTTGGCACCTACTAGTGCTTGGCACTATCATATTACTTAGCATGTATTGTCTAGAGGCTTATGCTCAACATAGACTATGTACTTAGCTTTCACTATATCTTTTCTAGATAATGCCTAAGTGTTTTTTCATTGCCTTGTTAAAACCAAAATGAGATCAACACTTTTTGCATTAGAGAAAGATGTCAAAGGTCTCATAATTGAAGGATACTCTTAGTTGGTCATTAGATAGGTGAAATAAATTTATTCTTGTAATGATAGAAGATTACTTGCATACCAAAAAAGAGTTTGGGACCTACAGGAAGATTTTGAGGACTTAAACATAAGGTCCATTTTGAGGAAGAATAATATGGTATCCAATGGCCTTTCTTTTTTTGTAAGTGCATTGCAACTCATTGAAATAACTAGAGTAAAGAGGTTTTTACTTGAATTGGTTTCTTCCTCATTTATTCGAGACAACATTATGAACTTTTAAGTCTTCTGAGATGACCAACATATTCTCATGTTCATTATGTGGAACAACCTTTTTGAAGGATAGGAGATTGATGCTACTCCTCATGATAAACCTCAAGATGATGAGCTAGAGGATGAAGATGGAATTATAAATTTGAAGACCAATATGATTCCTAAGGGGATGGAAGGGTTGGAACATATCTTCAATAAAGATGAATCAACACACAATGAAAGAACTATTGAATAAAAGGGGATTGAAGAATGTGATTCATTTAATATGGGTATGAAAGAAGATCCTAAGATGGTGAGAATTGGAAAGGCATGTAACTCTCAAGAATGAGAAATTGTGCTTCAATTACTTATAGAATACAAAGATGTCATAGCATAGAGCTATGAAGAACTCAAGACATATGTTCCTAAAATCATCACTCATGAAATTCCACTAAAGCTTGATGCCAAACATTTTTTGTCAAACACAAAGGCTAGTGAATCCCATAATTGAGCCTTTGGTAATGAAAGAAGTCCAAAAGTTACTTGATGCTAAAATTGTCTCCCCAATCTAACATTCTGCATGGGTTAGTAACTTAGTTCTAGTAAGGAAAAAGACTAGAGAAATTCTCCTTCATGTGGATTTTTGCAATTTGACCCTAGCTTCCTAGAAGGATAATTATGCTTTCCCCTCACTTAATGAAGTATTGTAAATTATGAACAGGTCTAAAATGATGTCTTTTCTAGATGGATATTCTAGAACAACCAAGTAATGGTATATGAAGAAGAGAGGTTGAAGACTACAATTAAAATCAAATGGGGAACCTTTTCATACTAAAGGATTCATTTTGGATTGATAAACATAGGATCCACATTCAAAAGAGTGATGGACAAAGAATTCAAATGGTTGATAAACAAATGTAGTTATCTATATGGATGACCTAATCATCATGTTGAAATATCAAAGTACTCATATTGCTGATTTGAGACAAGTATTCAACCAATGTAAAAAGTATAATCCCAAGAAGTGTTCATTCATGATCACAAAACGAAAGCTTCTCAGCCATATTATTTTTGAAGTTGGCATATCCATTGATCCTAAAAGGATAGAACTGATTCTTAACCTACCACAGCCTGATTGTTGTAAATAGATGAAATCTTCAAGAAGATCAATTTTGTGCATAAATTCATTATTGGATTTGTTGAGATAGTACACCCTATTAATGAATTACTATAAAAGGGAGAAAAAACTAAATGGGTTCCTCAAATAAATAAATATTTTGAGGACATCAAATTAGCTATATCCACAACTCATGTATTGGTGTGTCCAGATTACAACTCACCTTTCAAAATCTACTCCTTTTCTTCAAAACATTCATGTGTAGGGATTCTCACTCAAAAGCAAGACAAAGAGGATGAAAGACCTATTGTAGTCATGAGTTTTCTGCTAAAGAACATTGAATTAAACTAATCCAATCTTGATAAATAATTCTTCGCTCTAATAAAGCAAGTCAAGAAATTTCATCATTGCATACTTAGGAACAAAGTATATATAATTGTGCCAAATATTTTTGTCAAAACATTACTAATGTAGAATGAGTTAGGTGAAGGATGGGGAAAATGGATGGCTATATTTCAATAGTTCAATTCAAAAATTCAACTAGTGAAGTTGGGGAGAGGATAATGACTAACTAAGATGATAGTTGATAATGAGATTAGTGCGAACAATGAAATCAGGTTTGATTAAGAAATTAGCACAAAAAATCAACAAAAGATTATAGTGTCTCAAGTGGATATTGATTAAGAAATAATTATTGATGTATGGTATCAATATATTTCTTATTATCTATATAGGGTAAAATATGGTTGATCAATAGGGTTTAAAATAAAGCACATGAAAGAGACCCTAAACCCACATTTTACATATACATATAGATTCTTATGATATGGGATGTAAATATAGGATATTAATATTTAAATGAAGAGATAAATGTAATTACCTCTAAAAAAGAGTCAGCTAAAAACCCTCTCAAACAATCTCAAAAATTATTGATTACCACGGTCTTGAACTAAAGCTACGAGATCTTCAAAACCTAGAAATCTTTTTCTTTTCTAAGGGTAGGTTGACCTTGACCTAGTTAGTGGGGAATAATTGTGCCTCAGGGTGTAATTGTTCCCCAGAAAGTCAACTTTGACATGCACTGCTCCAACAAAATTTATGTTCATCGATCTTGTAAGTTCGATGGAAAGGGCATCCAAATGTACACTTTGATTCATTGTTCCACACCTGTATCTGCAAGAAAGATGGTTTTGTTGTTTGGATGGGGGTTTTCCTTAATCAAACCCTAGTTTGGAACTAACCTTGAAATGTAATTAAAATAATATGTATAAATAAGTAAATGGAACTATTGACCTTGCTTATGTAGATATCCTTGTAGAGGATTCAAATCCTTGAATCCACAAGTATTGATGGGTACACGACCTAAGCACAAAATGGACACAATAGGAAAGGGAAAATTTTATTAACTATGAAAAAATGCTAGTACACTTAGTGCAGAGAAATGGACTCCAAAACATACCCTATGGGCTTACAATAGCATAAATCTAGAGATAATTTCTTCTCCCAGTACCTTCTCTCAAACTCCACTCTGAATTGCGTTTTACAATGCTAGAAATGTCCTTAAATAGAACCCAAAGGGTTAAGTATTAGGAATACATTCTAGAAAGTACTAGTTGGCATCCACTGAGCAAATAGAAGGCTCCAAAAGTCGCATTAGAAGTCAGCGCAAAACTAGAAGAATCTAGAAATGGTAACCAAACTTCTAGGAGGCATAACTTTTGAACCGTAGCTCCGATTGACAAACCATTTACATTTTTGGAAAGCTCTCGAAGCGCTCTATAGGCATATGGATGAGATTTTCTCATCCCCTATTTTTTAGCCCTGTACAAGGTCATTTAATGCCCTAAACCTGACTTTGAAGCATTCTTAGGAGGTCTCCAAAAACTGAAAAACTGCAATAACATTCAAACTGTGCAGTCTTTTGACCTGATTCTTTTTTGGGATATTCTAAATTAAAATTTTAATCGTCCATCCAATTTACACCTTCTAATCCACCATAATTATGGCTCAATTACATATTTCTATTTTTTTGGCATTTACACGTATCCCAAGTTGCTCAAATACTCTAACCTAGAACATTGATACTGGAACTATGAGAGTTGGAACTTTTATTTGATCCAAATGGGTATCTAGAAATGAAAACACATGAAACAAAAACTAAGTCTAAGTACATTTTTTTGGGTCACATAGGATTGCCCTTATACCTCTGGTTGCTCCTACATCAAGTATATATGCTCCAAATGTATGTAGGATGTCTCAAATCAATGGCATTATATCTTCAACACCAATCTTGAATGGATCTTGGATTAGGAAGAGGCTTGAATGGAAATGGATGAATCTTCAACAAGAGGGCTCCATAGAGCTTGAATCCTTCAATGGCTACTAATGGATCTCCTTCATGAATTGAATGCTTGACTACTTGAAGGTTTGAATGTTTCAATTCTTTATGAATAGAAGATAGTAAAAATTGTGACCATAAACTACATAAAATATTTTGATGCACTAGATAATGGTTAGATAAAATGAGAGAGGAAGGCTTCTTTATATAGAGATCTAGGACACAAACTTCTAGAGAAGGATGACATGGGAGAATTAAATCCTAATTAACCTTAAATCCTAGGAATGGATGTAGATTAAATGTGATTTAAGAATTTACCATTTCAGAGACCAAAATAGCTGACCCAAAAGTAGGAAATTAATTCTTTCTAAAATCTAACATCCAAGAAATATGGAACCTTGAAATTTTGATCTAGGGTCAAAGATGAGGTCAACCCTACCCTAGGTTAGGATCAACCTTGACCTATAAGGTTTTCCTTAACTCAAAAGTCAAGAATGTTAGGATTTTAGTCTAGAATACTAGAATAGTGTAGAAAGAAAGTGAAAAAGGGATCAAAATGAGGCAAAAACATAGATCCAACTCAAAGATGCATTTAATGTGCTTAACATTGTTATTAATTAAAGTTCACAATATAACTAAGAGGGACGAGGGGTGTGAATCAATTATATAATTATTAAACTAAATATCAACTTTAATCCAACTTAATCATGGGAGTAATGTAATCAGTAGTCATGAAAGACAAATATACATAGTGACACTAGATATGTTGACTAGGGAAACCCTTGATCAAAGGGAAAACCTCAGTGTTAATGATACCCACAATATGATATACTAATATAAATGTTCCTTGTGAAAGGATATACCTTGTTAGGAATCTGATTAATTATATTAAGTACATATGAGTTCTTGTTTGGAGACTTTGAATTCCTTTAGGAGATTCCAACCCTGTTAGGAGTTGTGGAAGGCAACTGAACCCACTGTCCAAATAGCTTTAGGATTAGATCAATGAACCCAGTATCCAATTGACCTTGGTACTATTCCTTTTAGAATAATAGATGTGAAACAAGCTTTTACTTCTTCCTCTATCTAGTACGTTAGACTTCTTCTCCTTTATACCATGTAATCAGATATGGAACTCTTTACTCAGTATTAATAACCCTTAAGGTCACTTACATGCATAGGTAAATCACTCTGTTGCTCAATAATTCACAAGTCTCATCTTCTCTCTATCTGTTAAACACGAAAAACATCTTTCCTTTATACCATGCTAAATAACAAATCCTTAAGTCAACTTCCCACTTAATTATAATACATTAATTAAATGAATACCCATTTAATTAATGTTGTCAAATCATAGTTATAAATACAATTTTACACATGCAATGTCATGTCCCTTTTCAAATAATTAAAAATAATAATTTTTGCTAAGGCAAGCAGGCCCAAGAAGGTGAAGTTTCGAAAAAAGGCGGTTAATCTTTGGAAACCATTGGACTAATAAAAGAAAATTATTATTAAAATATTTTTTATTAACCCCTCTTGGACGTGAGTTAGGGTTATGCCCTCTTTTAAGGGGTTTGGAGGCATTTTGGGCTCATTCCAGAACTTGATTTTTGCGCATTGCTTTGTTGTTCTTCAGAGGCTGCCAAACCTGTGGAGAAGGAGACCCAAGAACGGGAGTTTTCAGGTTTCAAGGAAGGCTAAGGATGGGATTTTGAATCCATTCCATGTGCATGCTCATGCAGAGTTTGCCTTTGTGCTGAATAGTGCAGATTTGTGGTTTTTTTGTAAGAGTTTGGTGTTTTCGGTTGAGTATTTCATATCAGTTTGGGTTGCTGCTGTATATCAGAAATTTAGATGTTAAAATAGATCTAAATATATGTATTTGGTCATGATTATACTTCTATGATAGATTATTAGTGCTTTTGTGGTGTTTCTGGGCTATTCTATGTTGTTTTCGAGAGCCCGATGAGCATTGTTTTTTATCCTCCATTTGGGAGCTATTGTGTAAATGTTATACAGATCTGAAAATGTCATTTTTTAGGCTGTTATTCTGCTAAAATTTCTATAAAAATTTCCACTTTTAGATTTACTAATAATATGTGAAGCTGTGAAGTTTTTGGCACTATTTCCGGCATACTCGATTTGGGGTTTATTGAGAAATTGGTGGATCTTTGAAAGATTGTTTGTTTGATCATAAAGATCTGAATAGAGGCTTGAAATATCATATAAAATCAAAAAAGGGGGAATTTTAGTGGTATCAGAGCTATGATCTTGCCAGCCTGATGGTTTGTAGAAGTTTGCATGTCAGTTTTGACAACTACCAAAATCTTGCATGTCAAAATTTATGGTTGCATGCTAATTCTAATCATTTGCATGTTAGTTCTTGGTGAATTTGGTGGTTTCATGTTGCTTCTAATCAGCTACATGTCAAAATATGTGGTTGCATCCTACTTCTAATCATTTGCATGTTAGTTCTTGGTGAATTTGGTGGTTGCATGTTGCTTCTAATCAGGTACATGCCAAAATCTATGGTTGCATGCTACTTCTAATCATTTGCATGTTAGTTCTTGGTGTTTGAAAAAGTTATAACCTATTGGGGTTACACTCTAACTTATTCGAAATGGATAGGTATAGTACAGAGTCTCAGAGGACACGATCTTGGACAATTGATATCCAGAGTTAGAACAGTAGAAAGGATGGTTATTTAGACATTCGAGATAAACTTAGGAAAATAAGTCATGACATGTCTAAACAGTTGGTTGAGCACCACCGTATGATGAATGACATGTTTTCTGACCCCACTAAGTTGGATAAGTTGACTAGATTTCTATTTGGCAGATTTTCTCATAGGGCAGATGACACAATTACCAAGAACTTGTATGAGGAGTTTGAGAAACTAGCTTATAGCCAAGCAGAGGTCTCAGATTCTACTCTGCCACAAGAGGTAGTGGGTTTGGATGATGATTATGAGGATGTTGTTGTGCATGATGGTGAGATACCTGGTAGAGATGAGCAGACATTGAGCATTCATGACTTTGCTGAGAAAGAGTACCAGGCATAGTTAGATGCTCCATCACATGAGGTTGAGGCAGGTAGTACTTCACCTGATTTGTCCAGCCAGCTGAGGGTGAACAAAGATAGTATTGTGACTTCATTATCTCATCATGATAGGATGTAGGATATGATAGAGGATCACATTTAAATGATTAAATTACAGGGTAGACATAAGGGAGTTTAGGCAAGGTCTCCTTGTGTTGACTTATAAGCAATTGGGGAAGGAATGGGAACAATGAAGTTGAGCTATTTACATCTCCTATCAGATTGTGACCATCTTTTTAGCCTTGTCAAAGACTATTCAGATGCCTTGAGGAGGAAGGAGGAGGAAGTTTATAGGCTTTCTCACGAGCTTGAGGACACTCGAGCTTCTTTGGTGAATACTCCATTGGTATTACAAGACTGGGAGAGACATGGGGATAAGCATGGCATGGAATTAAGTTTAGTTTCATCTTGCACTCCTAATACTCAGCTTTTTGTGAATGGTAGATCATATGTGGACATTGATAATGTTGCGAGTTCATCTTGCATTCACATCCAGGATATAGGGACAATGTCAGACAGGTATGTGGAATTAGTTGGTATTAGTCATATTACTCAGGTGAGGAGTTTGCTTGAGCTACCAACTGATTATAGTTTACAGATATGGACTAGAGATTGTTATATTGGCAATTGGGATTCAATTGACTAGAAATCTTTAACACATTTTGGTAGCAGTGATTTTTTGGGTGCTATCATGGATTTGATTAGCAGATTGCATGGTGTTGTCTTTTCTTGTGCCAAGAGCTTCCGATGTTGGTATTAGTTTTTATACACCAGTGTTGGGCTCTATTCATATATCTAGTCGACCATTTTTGCTGGAATGTGTTGATGATCTTTCATATTTGGTAGTGTGTATAGATGAGTCTAAGGATCATATTGGCATTGATGACATCGAGGAGGATGTAGTGGGCAATTTTGAAGACTTAGTTTCCTTGGTGGTTTCTTTTGGTATAGAGGAGTTGGATAACTTTGCTATAGTTTTTGATACTCTGTATGTTGATATGAGCTTTGGAGTTGATTTGCATGATATGGATGGTAATAATCTAGAGACCAGTAACCTTGAGGATACTCCTTTAGATAGTGCATCAGAGTAGGTTTGTAGGATACAGTCTAGCCAGTGCCATCATGTGCCTAGTCAGTTGAGAGTTAGTGAGCGAGACATTGCTATTGCTTGCCAACATTTTGATGCTGCTCGCCAATTGTTAGTAGTTTATGGATGGGGTTCTCCTACTAGTGATGAGTAGGGAGGTAGTTATATTTCCTTAACAAAGTTCCACTCTTTATGGGAGGCTATCCAGATTTTGAGATAGGATTATATGCAATTGGTAGCCGATAGAGATTATCTTATGGAGTGGGCTAGTACAACATATGATGCATTATTGGTCAAGGAAGATGAGGTGAGTGAGCTTACTCAGTAGCTTGAGGTGACTTCTGAGATTCTTGAGAGTACACAATTGGCTTTCAAGGAGTCACAATTTCATTTAGCTAAGGTGACTAGGGAGCTAGAGCAACTACAATCTTTACCAGATTTTGTAAAGTCACAAGCTGTGGTGTCTGGTGATCTGGGGATGTCCATGGTCAAGATTGTCAAAGAAAGTGGAGATGGGGATGCATCCATCCTTGATACTAACATTGGCATATCGGGTTCATCCCCACTAGAGTCAGGATCGGTTGAGTTGGGTGTCGCAACAGATTGTTGTGGTATGCCTGACATGGTGGTGACCTCTAGTACTAATGGCATGCAGACTAGAGATTTTGTATCAAAGAGCATGTGTGATGTTGGTGAGCCAACAATTGGCATGGTTCCTACTAGTAATACTTCTCCCTTGGCGATGTCTTCAGAGGTAGTAGTCAGTTCCAACTTGATTAGTGATCGATTGCAGTTAGTTACATCTGGATTGCAGTTTGAGCCACTGACTGAGATTGACACATTCTATCGACATTACATTGTGAGGTATGCTCATCAATTTACCTTTGATGACCATGTTGGTGAGATGATGATACAGAGATGTACTTTGGTTCCTAGTGCTTATAATCAGTTATGGGATAGTTTGACGCCTCGGGATGAGAGTTGTGATGGGCACAACATGGTGATAGGTTTAGTAGTTGATAGCTTGATAATACATGACTTAGAGTAGGATTTTTGGAGTGATTCTTTAGTAGGTGTTGTTATTGATTCTACTCCTTTGGCTATGACATCTCCTCACTTAGCTCGTGATCAGTCACAGTGGGTTGTATCACTTGTTCATGGCAAATTTGGTTTGGGTTCCATTTCTTGCTGTTTATCTTGTGATGGCTTTTCACCATCAAGGGTGCATGGGAGTTATGGTTATGAGACAGTGGCTAGTGATTTGCAGAGTTGTGTTGAGTGCAGGAGTTGTACATTGTGTGGATTCTCCATTATTGGTACAGTTTCATTCAGGAGCATTCATCATTTTTGCAGAGTTGGATTATACATTCTGTATAGGCCAGTGGGATTCATTGATGGTATTTACTATGTTGGTAGTTTGATTTGTCCACTTTACTTGGGTTCTGATGTTCTAAGAGTTTGTGTCTTGTGGGTTTCTGACTATGGTAGTGGTGATTTTGGAGTTTGGTTGAGCTATAATTGTCAGTTTGGTTATGGATTCCTCTTGGTTATATTGTAGAGGGTATTTCAGGAGCCTATGTTAATTGATACTAGTATAGTTAATGACTAAATTTGGGATCTAGGTGGATTGATTGGTTTATTGTTCAGCCATTGCTTGAAGACAAGCAATATTTGGGAGGGGAGGACTTGTCATGTCCCTTTTCAAATAATTAAAAATAATAATTTTTGCCAAGGCAGACAGGCCCAAGAAGGTGAAGTTTCGGAAAAAGGGGGTTAATCTTTGGAAAAAATTTGACTAATAAATGAAAATTATTATTAAAATATGTTTTTTTAACCCCTCTTGGATGTGAGTTAGGGTTATGCCCTCTTTTAAGGGGTTTGGAGGCATTTTGGGCTCATTCCAGAACTTGATTTTTGTGCATTACTTTGTTGTTCTTCAGAGGCTGCCAAACCTGTGGAGAAGGAGACCCAAGAACGGGAGTTTTCAGGTTTCTAGGAAGGCTAAGGATGGGAGTTTGAAGCCATTCCATGTGCATGCTCATGCAGAGTTTGCCTTTGTGCTGAACAGTGCAGATTTGTGATTTTTCGGGTGTGTTTTTTTGTAAGAGTTTGGTGTTTTCGGTTGAGTATTTCATATCAGTTTGGGTTGCTACTATATATCAGACATTTAGATGTTAAAATAGATCTAAATATATGTATTTGGTCATGATTATACTTCTATGATAGATTATTAGTGCTTTTGTGGTGTTTTCAAGCTATTCTATGTTGTTTTCGGGAGCTCGATGAGCATTGTTTTTAATCCTTTGTTTGGGAGCTATTTTGTAAATGTTATACAGATCTGAAAATTTCATATTGCAGTCTGTTATGCTGCTGAAATTTATATAGAAATTTCCACTTTCAGATTTACTAATAATATGTGAAGCTGTGAAGTTTTTGGCACTATTTCCGACATACCCGATTTGGGGTTTATTGAGAAATTGGTGGATCTTTGAAAGATTGGTTGTTTGATCTTAAAGATCTGAATAGAGGCTTTAAATATCATATAGAATTAGAAAAGGGGACATTTCATGCAACTTTTGTACATGTGCACTCTCTGACATCATCAGTGACCAATATATTGTCTCCAGTTAACTGTACAACCTTTCATTCATTTGTGATGAACTACAATAATCACACAATAGGAACTACTTTCCTAATACTCTATTTTCATGTGGTTCTTTTTAGATAAATAATATCTTCCATACACTATCAATTCAGGTTCCACACACTTACTCTTATAACAAAGACATACTATAGCATAACAATCACACAATACGAACTACTTTCCTAATACTCTGTTTTCATGTGGTTCTTTGTAGATAAATAATATCTTTCATACACTATCAATTCAGGTTCAGCACACTTACTCTTGTAACAAATACATACGATATCTTCCGTACACTATCAATTCAGGTTCCGCACACTTACTCTTGTAACAAAGACATAGTGTGCATTAACATATAAGTGATATATTGTTCTTAATACAAAAATCATAGTTTGCTACTCTTTTAGTCTTTACAAACTTATTACTATGTTGTCATTAATGATAAACATATTCATGAATACATCATATCAATGTTATGCAATGCTCCCCCATAGCATGAGCATTCATGCTAACAATATTCCCCTTTGATATTGATGGAAACATAGATGAAAAACATCTAATTTCCAAGAATAATGAATATAAATCTTCTTCATCAATTAAATCTTACTTTATTTTCCTCTAACAAACATTATGTTCTCATTTCTTCCCCATTAAACTACATAGAATGATTTTCATGCCACTCTCTCCCCCATTGACATCAATGTCAAAGGTAATACACAAATGGTTCAATTTCTCAATGATACAATAATTTACTAGCACGACCACAAGCTGGTCTGTTGCTTTATAAATCTATAAACATCTCAAATTTCTAGAGACACTGTTGCATATCAATTACCAATTACCAAGAGTCCTTTGTTGACTCTATTCATCACAAATACTCCCACATTGAGAAAGAATCAAGATTCAATCCAGTCCAACAATGGTGCTACGTTCCCTAGACTAATGCACTTCTGTATCTTCTATTCTAAGTAGGTAGGGGAATAACCCCAAGCATACCTTTCAGGTACTCAAATCTTTCCTTTGGTAAGGCTCTTGTGAAAATGCCTGAAATCTGTTCCTCAGTATTAACGTACTCTAGTCTGATTTCTTTCTCTGCAACTTTCTCTCTCAACACATGATACTTTATAGAGATGTTCTTAGTCTTAGAATGTAAAATAGGATTTTTAGAAATGCTAACTATACTTGCATTATCACAGTAAATGATAATAGTTTCCTTGAATGTAATTCCAATATCCTTCATCATCTACTTTATCCATATAACTTGATTATAGTTGTTTGTTGTTGCAACATATTTTGCCTCTATAGTACTCTATGAAGTGCAATCTTGTTTCTTGTTGAGCTAAGAAACTAGTCTTCCACCAAGAAAGAATGCTCCTCCACTAGTGCTTTTTCTATCTTCCATATCTCTAGCCCAATAAAAATTAGTATAAGTGCAAAGAGTAAAACCATTACTTCTATCATACCAAATGCCATAATTAGATGTCCCTTTTAGATATCTAAATATTCTTTTTGTTGTTGTATTGTTATATTCTTTAGGATTAGCCTGAAATCTTGATAGAATTCCAATGGAATTAGCTATATTTGATATATTATGAGTTAGGTACTACAATCCTCCAATCATAGATTTGTATTTCATTTATTCAACAATAGGTGTCTCATCCTTGCTAGATAACTTGCAACCAGTTACCATAGGGGTTCCAACAGGTTTACAATTTTCTAGTCCAAATCTTTTTAGCAAATCTTGCAAGTACTTAGTTTGAGAAATAAAGATACCTTTATTTTGAACAATTTTTAATCCTAAGAAAAATTTCATCTCTCGTATCATACTCATCTCAAATTCATTATTGATATCTTTTGAAAATCTATTACTAGCTTCATAATTTCCTCCAAAAATGATATCATCAACAAATACAATGATTATCAACAAACTATTTTCTATTTCTTTCAAGTTCAAGTTGTTGTTTATTGTTCCTTTGGTAAATCCAAGCTTTTCTAAGTATTTATGTAACCTTGCATACTAGGTTGTAGGTGCTTGCTTTAATTTATACAAGGCTTTATTTAATTTGTAACCCATATCCTTCTCTTCTATGAATGGAAAACCCTCTAGTTGCTCAATATAAACTTCTTCTTCAAGTTCTCCATTCAAGAATGCTGACTTAACATCAACCTGATATACTTTGAATTTTTTATTTTTTTCATATACAAATAATATTTTCACTATTATTTTTGCTAGAGGTGCATATGTTTCCTCATAGTCTATTCCTTCTTGTTGAGAAGAGTCTTTGCATACTACTCTTACTTTGTTTCTTATTGCTTCTCCTTTTTCATTCATTTTTTTTTTATGAATACCCACTTTTTTGCAATCACATTCTTGTCTTTAGGTCTAGGCACTAGTTCCCACGTGTCATTCTTTATTATATGCTCAAGTTCTTCCTTCATTGATTTCATCCAATGATCATCCTTGCTTGCTAAGTAGGAGATAATTTCCATATCAAGTCAAATTGTGATATTGCTATCAGGATTTAACTGTGTGATTTTTGAGTCAAACTCACTGATCCATGTTTAATGAGTAGTGATTCAACATGAATCCATCTCTCATGAGAATCAATGGAACACTTAGCACTCATTGGATCTAGGTGATACTCACAGGGGTGTAGTATCGCCCGGGAAGTCTTGGTGCTTCACCCCTATGAGCATCACTTAGATCTAATGAGTGCTAAGTGTTCCATTGATTCTCACAAGAGATGGATTCATGTTGAATCGTTACTCATGAAACATGGGTCAATGAGTTTGACTCAAAAATCACACAGTTAAATCCTAATAGTAATATCATAATTTGACTTGTTGTGGAAATTATCTCCTACTTATCAATTGATGAGCTTAAGGGGCATTCTAATAAATGGTTCATGAGGCACAACACTTGGTGAAGGTTTTGAAAATGGGGTTGCAAGCTTTGGGCTTAATTATGGAGGAAACTCTATAGTTAAGCACGCTCAGGCTTGAATAGTACTAGGATGGGTGACCTCCCGAGAAGTCCTAGTGCTTCACCCCTGTGAGCATCACCTATATCCAATGAGTGCTAAGTGTTTCATTGATTCTCTTGAGAGATGGATTCATGTTGAATCACTAATCATGAAACATGGGTCAGTGAGTTTAACTCAAAAATCACATAGTTAAATCTTGATAGCAATATCACAATTTGACTTGTTGTGGAAATTATCTCCTACTTATCAATTTATGAGCTTAAGGGGCTTTCTAATGAATGGTTCATGAGGCACAACACTTGGTGAAGGTTTTGAAAATGGGGTTACAAGCTTTGCATTTAACCATGGAGGAAACTCTGTAGTTAAGAATGCTCAGGTTGGAGTAGTACTGGGATGGGTGACCTCTCGGAAGTCCTAGTGCTTCAAACCTGTGAGCATCACCTAGATCCAGTAAGTGCTAAGTGTTCCATTAATTCTCATGAGAGATAGATTCATTTTGAATCACTACTCATAAAACATGGTTAATGAGTTTGACTCAAAAATCACATAGTTAAATCCTGATAGCAATATCACAATCCTTGATTGCTTCATTTGTGCTCTTTGGTTTGACTTGAGATATTAGACATAGTTCTACATTGATTTTTTGTTCTCGTCATTACTGATTTTTATTTACTTCCTATTATCTGATTAGCAGGATGATTTCTCATCATATCTTTATTTGGGGTAGGAGTTGCGGCATCAACTCTTATTTTAGGTACTACACTCTATTCTTCTCTTACTTCTTAAGTTTGCACATTATTTTACAAGTCATTGTTAGTGATGAATTCCATATTTTCATGGTTAGCCTCTAGATCAATAATAGTTATCAAAGCTATCTCTTCCTCTACTTCCTTTTTTCTTAACCAAACAATCACTCAAGAATTCTTCATCTTTATTAGAAAGATAACTCTTTCTAGCTTTTCTCAATCTCTTAGGAGATTTACTTGAAAAATGACCAAACTCTTTACATGTCCAACAAATAAGAAACTTTGTACCTTTAGGTTTTTTCTTTGTAAGAAAATCAATACCTTCCTTTATCTTTTTATCATCTTCTGTTCTAGATCTATCTTCACTTGTGTTGTAGTTTCTTTGTATGTAGCAGAAGGATTCTAGATCTATAAATTTATTGTTATGTTCTTTACACAAATCTAATAACTCATCAAGAATATTCATAACTCGTGTGTCAAAATTTCTTCTATCAGATGTAGGACTTTCTTCTTTGAATATGTTTAGCTGAAATACATTACCTTTGTTTCTTGCTCTAGTACCAAGCAATTTTCCTTCCTTTTCCTTAATGATGCATGTGTCATTACCAAAATATAATTGGTAACCCTTTTCCACAAGTTTTCCAACACTTAACAAGTTATGTTTTAGTCCATCAACGAATTAAACATTATTAGCATTTGTTTTACCATCAACTGTGATAGATCCAATTCCTAAAATGTGACAAGCTGTATTTTTCCCTACTCTGACAATTCCTCCATTATGACTTTTTAATTTGACAAATTTGCTCATATCACCGATCATGTAATGTGAACAACCACTATCAATGACCCAATCTTTCCTTTCAACTTGTGAAATTAGTGTACTTTCTTCTCTAATCTCTTTTTTGAGATCATCCTCCTTTATAGCTACAAATCCTAATTCATCTTCAGTTTTGCTTTGATTAGATTCTTCTTCTTCTTCTTCATTATCATATAATCAATTTCTAGGTCTTGTAGGTTTAAATCTTCCCTTATACTTCCTTTCTCTTCCAGGACACTTAGATGCATAATGACCACATTCATTGCATGTCCAACACTTAAAGATATTCTTACCATCTTTTTCTCTTTCCACAAGAAGAGCTACTCCTTCTTTGATCTTTTCCTCAATAGTTTTGCTACTAATAGCAATATCTTCTTGTGCTTTTGTATTCTTTGCTAGAGGTTTAACACTTAATTCATTGAATGTGGTCTCAACTTTTTCTAATTCTCCGTATTGTTTTAGATCACATTTTGCAACTTCTAATCTCCCAAGCAATGTTTCTTTGGTGAAAATTTTAGTATAATGTATTATCAGCTGAATCATCTATGTTATTATCTTGAAAGGTGGTATCAGACATTTCAAGATCTTCCATATTACTTCATCATCCAATTTGGTTCCTTCATAAGATTTGATTCCTGCAACAATATTTGATATTTTTCCAATATATCTTCTTATAGATTCATCTACCATCATTCTAGCACTTGAAATGTAGAATGCAAGTTTTGTAATCTAAGTCTTTTTGCATGTGTATCTCCCTCATAGTTAGCCTCTAACATTTTCCAAATTTCATGAGATGTTTTGATTAGTTTTAATTTAGTATAGTCACTTTTAGGTAGAGATGATAATATTTCTTATCTCACCCATATGTTGCACATAAATACTTCTCTTTGCTCCTTAGTACAACTTTCAAGATTGTCTTCTTCCACAATCTCCTTAGATACCTTGGTTACAAGCCAATATCCTAGACCCATGAACAAAACAAGAGTTTTCATCTTATCCTTCCAACTATTAAAACTGGTGCCATCAAATTTTGGACTTTCCTTTCTAGAAATATTCTCCATAGATCTCCTTAAGTTTTTACACCCTTTCTTCAAGGACCTAAAGCTCTAATACCAATTGTGAGTAATTAATTTTCACAATATAACTCTCAGGGAGGGGTGTATATCAGTTATATAATTATAAAATTAATATAAACTTTACTCCAACTTAATCATGTGAGAAATGTAATCAAAAATCATGAAAGATAGATATACAAAGTGACACAAGATATGTTGACTAGGGAAACCCTTTATTAGAGGGAAAATGTTATGCCCTTAATATTATTGTATATAGGATTATGAATAATCAACTTGTGGCTATCTTAATCCTTAATTAAGTCATGTTATTGTTATTATATCATAATTTAGATAGGTAGGCAAGCCTAGGTGTTATGAAGGGTTGTGTCTATTCAACCTAAGTATAATTAGGTATATATAGGAGGTTGTGAGTCTTATTTCATTATCATATTGTGAAGTGTGTTCTCATTGGATATATTTGGAGGTTTCCACCTCAAAGTGGCCTATTAATCTCTACTATTATCATATATTTATATAATATTTCATATTGTTTCTTCTATTGTGCAAGTTATTTCATTATGAGTGGTATTAGAGCATGATCTTTGCACCATAGAGGGAAGATTTTTTTCTCAACATTGGAGCAATTTTGAGAAGAGTATAACTTTCATATTTTAGAAAAAAAAATTAAAATATTTTTAAAGGGTTTTTGAAGAACATATTAAAGAAGCGATAGTCCAAAATTTAGAGGAATTGGAGAAAATTTGATGAAATTATTTTAGAATTACTATTTCTACACAATTTTTTGAGATCCTCATATCTCTCACATCCTGCTGAATTGGAGTATAACTTGTATTGGGTTTTTTAATACATAGTAGAGGAGCATAAATTCAAAACATGGAGAAATTGAAAAATAAAAATAAGAAAGATATTGTAACATTAGAAAAATTCTCTCTTAAGGTAGAAAAATTTCTAATTTTTTTGGGCATTTTTTCCAAGCAAGGATTTCTTGGCCCAAGTAAGTTATAGTAAAAAAAAAAAATAAATTAGAGAATTTACATTTTGTTTTTGTGATTTATTTAAAAAATATTGGTTTCCATCATGACAGGGCCTCCAACAAGATGCAAAAAGAATTCTAACTTCACCGAGAAAATCCTCTGATCAAGATTGGGAAGCAATAGCCCAATAGAGGATAGTAAACCTAATGAGGAACTTAGTAAGTTCAAGGAAGTGGTTAAGAAGGATATGTGTGACCTAGGAGGAGATATATATGATATATGAAGCATGTTAAGCACCTATATGAATGAAACAAGGAGGGAGCTCTCAAGCAATCAAGGTGAAACCTAGGATCTAGGATTTTATTAATAATGACACAAATGTTATTAATCCTACAAGATCTAGGATTTTTTTCCAATGGTGGATATGCACAAATTTTATGGCAAGGATCCTCTAACATGGATAAACCAAATGGAGATTTTTTTGAAATACATCAAATCCCATATGGACAAAAGGTTACAATGGCTTCCTTATATCTAGAACCAGATCAATTCATCTGGTATCATTGGCTTTGTACTCATAGGAGGAAAAAGGGTCTCACTGTGTCATGGCCAATTTTTATAGAAAAACTCCAAGCACAATATAGGAATAGTGTGACAAAAAACTTCTTTAGCCAACTTGCTAAGCTTCAAAAAACATGATTAGCTAAGGATTATATTCAACAATTTCAAAATCTATCCTTAAGAGTGGATACAATTATAGAGGAGAACTTGAATGATTTATTCTTGGGTGATCTCAAGGATCACATTCAACATGAGCTATGCATGATTTGTCCCAGTTTAGTAAATGAGTCTTTTATATTGGCACGTAGGGTAGAGGAGGTTCTTGATTTCTAGAAAGCATGGGGCTAATGTGACAAGAGATAAATTGAGGAGAAAAGATCAAAATGGTTGTGTTTCAATTATGATAGAAAATATAGTTGAGGACATAAATATAGTGAAAATAAATTGTTCTATATTGAAGGTCCAAGTGAGGAAGAAGAAGATAAGCCCATATCAGGGGGGGATAGGGAGTCAAGTGATGAATCACATGATTGTCAACCAATCATTTCTTGTCATGAACCTTTAGGTTTTAGTGCACCACAAACTCTCAAGGTAGTGGGTTTCTTAAAGAAGTAGAAAGTAATAGTGTTGATCGACTTAGGTAGTACTCATAATTTCATCAAAAAAAAAGATGGCAACTCTTCTAGATTGTTTCATATATCTAGCCCAAGGGTTTCAGGTTTTGATTGCATATGGGAGCATAGTTAGTTATTTAAGGAAGTTCCATAGCATCAAATTATCTATGGGAGATTATCAACTTGATACCCAAACATATGCAATATCCATGGGTTTAGTAGATTTTTTTTGGGGAGTACAATGGCTTACTACATTAGGAACAATTGAGATGAACTTCCAAGAACTATTCATGCAATTTCAATCACAAGGAAAGGTAGTGGTGCTAAGGGGATTGAAGGAAAAATCCCCATAGATGGTAAGCTCTCATCAAATGGAAAAAAATATTAAGAAAGGTATAGATGGATTTGTGGCCTGGCTATGTTTATTAGAAGTCTCTTAATCTAATGCTTTTACTCATCCATATTTACAAGCAATAATTGATTGTTACTCAGTGATTCTTGGAGATATGCCTAAATGACTTTCTCCTAAGAGGGATCATGACCATGCCATACAAATAGTTCTAGGGAGTGAACCACCAAATATTAGGCCTTTTAGGTACCCACACATACAAAAAAGTGAGATAGAAAAAATTATGGAGGAAATGCTAGAGGCGGGAATTATCGAGCATAGCCAAAGTGCTTATTCCTCACCTATTGTGATGGTGCATAACAAGGATGAAACTTGGTGCATGTTTCTAGATTATAGAGTGCTCAACAAGTACACCATTAAAGATAAGTTTCCTATTCCAGTCATTGATGATCCTCTAGATGAACTAAATAGAGCTATGTATTTTACCAAGTTAGATCATAGATCAAGTTATCACCAAATTTGTATTAAGGAGGAAGATATTTGTAATAAACCATTGTAAGCTAATGAAGGTCATTATGCATTTTCAGTGATGTCATTTTGTCTTACTAATGCACCATCTACATTCAAAATTTTGATGAATTCCATTTTTAAGAATTTCTTGAGAAAGTTCATGTTAGTGTTTTTTGATGATATATTAATTTATAGCAAGACTTGGGAAGAACATTTGTAACATGTATATCAAGCATTAAAATTACTCAAAGATCATCAACTCTATGCTAAGCCATCCATGTGTACTTTTGGTCTTAAGGAGGTGGAGTATTTGGGACACATAGTTTCACATTAAGGAGTAAGGGTGGACCCTAAAAAAATTAATGTTATCATGGTATGGCCTATTCCAAAAAGTATTAAGAAGTTTCAAGAGGGGTTTCTTGGGATTAATAGGATATTATAAAAATATTTGTGAAGAATAATGGTTGTATAGCAGCACCCCTTACAACTGTATTGAAGAAGGATTCTTTTCATTGGAATGAATCTGCTAAGGTGTCATTTGAGCAATTGAAGAAGGCTATGTGTACAACTCTTGTACTTGCCACTTTACACTTCACCAAGGAATTCATTGTGGAATATGATACTTTAGGAAATGGGATAGGAGTAGTTTTCATGCAAGAAGGTCAACCAATTGCTTTTGAGAGTCATCAATAAAAAGGTAAAAATCAACTCAAACCTATTTACAAGAAGGAAATGTTAGCAATTCTTCATGCAGTTAGAAAATGGAGGCCTTATTTAATGGGTCAACACTTTAAGGTTAAGATAGATCATGATAACCTAAAATATTTTTTGAAACAAAGTCTATCATTAGAAGAGCAACAAAAATGGGTCACTAAGATGTTGGGATATGACTCTGAAATTATATATAGAAAAGGGAAGGAAAATATTGTTGCCGGTGCACTTTCTAGGAAGTATGAAAAAGATGAAGCCTTATTGTGTGCTCTTTCAATATTACAAGAAAATTGGGTGGTAGAAGCCAAAAAAGAGTGGAAAAATAATGTAGTAACAAGTAATCTCATCCACCAAATAAAAAGTGATGCTAGTAGTTTAGATAAGTTTTGTTTAAAGGGTGATATTATTTGGTATAAAAAGTTCTTGTATCTTTGCAAGAATTCCACTCTTAAAAACAAGATTCTCAAAGAACTACATGAGTCCCCAATTGGTGGTCATTTGGGACTTTTGAATACATATCATAGGGTTAAGAAATATTTTTTTTGGGAAGAGCTAGAAGGTGATGTTCAAAAGTTTATGGTTGAATGTTTGGTTTGTCAAAGAAATATGAGGGAAACATTTAAGACACCAGGTCTCTTGCAACCTTTATCTATTCCTAGCCAATATTGGGAAGAGGTAACCATGGGCTTCATCACAAGGCTCCTCAAATCTAAAGGTCATAATTCCATCATGGAAGTAGTTGATTGTCTCACTAAATATGCATATTTTAATGCATTATCACATCCTTTTTATAGCAAGTATAGTGGAAAAAGTTTTCATAGAGAATATCCAAATGCTACATGGTAAAACTAAGGTTATTATTAGTGGTCATGATCCTATCTTTACTAATCACTTTTGGAAAGATTTATTCTCATGTTTGGGTACAAAATTGGCTCATAGTTCTTCTTACCATCCACAACTAGATGGGCAAACTAAGGTGGTTCATAAATGTTTGGAAGGATATCTATGTTTTTCACTTCAAAAAAAAATCTCAATAGGTAGATTGGCTATGCCTTGTAGAATGGTGGTACAATACTTCTTTTCATAGTTCATAAAAAATGTATCCATTTTTGGCACTTTATGGATATCATCCTCCTTCCATCACATCATCATTAAAGGTGTCACTAAGAGTTCAAGAATTAGAGTATCACTTGCTTCATCAACAATAGGTACTTTTAGGACTCAAGGATAATTTAGCTATGACACAAAATTGAATCAAACAACAAGTAGACCAACATCATAGTGAAATAAATTTTGAAGTTGGGGACTGGTTCTTCTTGAGATTGTAGCCTTATAAATAAATCTAAATGAAGCAACAAAAAAAGAAAAATAAGTTAGCTCCAAGATATTATGGACCATACCAAATCATGCAAAAGATTGGTAGTGTTGTCTACAAGCTTCAGTTACCACCAACAATAAAGTTACATCTATTTTTTCATGTTTCTTGTTTGAAGAAGGTAATTGGGCAGAATATTCATACTCAAACAATACTACCAAAACCTTATGAAGAACGAAGAATAATTTTGGAACTAGAAGGCATTCTTCAAACATGTATGAAGATGCTGAGGAACAAAACCCTTACTGAGTATCTCATCCAATGGAAGAATTTACTAGTTGAAGAGGTCACATGGGAGGATGAGGAGTTCATTCAAAAGAATCTACACTTGGTTACCATTGAGGACGATGCTTCTTTCAAGAGAGAGGGCATGCTACACCCTTAATATTATTGTATATAGGGTTATGAATAGTCAACTTGTGGCTATCTTAATCCTTAATTAAGTCATTTTATCACTATTATATTATAATTTAGGTAGTTAGGTTAGCCTAGGTGTTATGAAGGGTTGTTTCTATTCAATCTAAGCATAATTAGGTATATATAGGAGGTTGTGAGTCTCATTTCATCATCATATTGTGAAGTGTGTTCTCACTGAAGATATTTGGAGGTTTTCCAATTGAAGTGGTCTATTACTCTAAGCTATTATCAAGTATGTATATATATATATATATATATATATATATATATATATATATATATATATATATATATATATATATATATATATATATATATATATATATATATATATATATATATATATATATATTTCATATTATTTCTTCTATTGTGCAAGTTATTTAATTATAGAAAACCCTAGTGGAAATGATACCCACAAGATGATGTACTAATATAAATGGTCCTTGTGAAAGGCTAGACCTTGTTAGGAGTTTGATTAATTACATTCAATACATATGAGTCCCTATTAAGAGACTTTGAATCCCTGTTAGAAGATTCCAACCCTCCCAGGAGTTGTGCCAACCCTATTAGGAGTTATGGAATGTAGCTAAACCCACTGTCCAAACAAATTTAGGATGATATCAATGAACCAACTATTCAATTGACCTTGATATTATTCCTTTCAAAATAATAGATGTGAAACAAGATTTTACTTCTTCCTCTTTCTAGTACATCAGACTTCTTCTCCTTCAAACCATGTAATTAGATCTAGAACTTTGTACTCAATAATAGTAACCCTTAAGGTCACTTACACACATAGGCAAGTAACTCTACTTTTGTAGTGCTCCACTGCTCATAATTCACAAGGATTATCTTCTCTGTATCTGCTAAATATAGAAAACATCTTTCCTTTATACCATGCTCAATAACAAATCCTTGAGTCAGCTTCCCACTTAATTATAATACATTAATTAAATGAATACACATTTAATTAATATTGTTAGCTCACATTTATAAAAAAAAATTTACACATACAACTTCCATACATGCACACTCTCTGACATCATCAACAACCAATATATTATCTCCAATTAACTATGCAACCTTTCATTACATTTGTAATGAACTACAACAATCACACAATAGGAAGTGCTTTCCTAATACTCTATTTTCATAAAATTATCTATTGATCAATAATATCTTCCATACACAATAAATTTAGGTTCTACACACTTACCCTTATAACAAAGACATACTATAGTATGCGTTGGAAACTTCACATTAACAAATAAGTAATATAATGTTCTTAATACAAAAATCATAGTCTACTACTCTGTCAGTCTTTACAAACTTATTACTATGATTTCATCAATGAAAAGAATAGCCATGAATACATCATATCAACTCTACAATGATCCCCCATAGCATCAACATTCATACTAAAAACCATGACAATAAACCACTTACTCAGAGGGCTAAACCTATCCTAAATTTAAGTGATTCAATTTTAAGATGATATATTTATCCCCCTACTTTGGCAAGAGTGTGGAATCAATAAATACTCTTTGTAAAGTATATCATAATGAAAAGATAATTTTATTAAAATAAATGGGACAAAGAGATCCTTAAGTCCCCAAGGACTCAAAAATTTATCAACTCCAAGATCACAAAAAGAGAAACATCTCTAGAAAAGAGAGGGAATAGGGAGAGAGGAGTCACTAGCTTGCCCAATAAGATGTGTGTATCTCACTATGAACTACAAAAAGGATAGGATGGCCCTCCAAGAAAGCACTTGATAATTACCCCATAAAGTTTGCACCTTTTGGCAGCTTTGTACATGTATGTAGTGTGTCTTCTAATGACTTTTATAAAGTACCCATGGATCCATATTCTCGTATCACCATAGAATACATTTGTAAAATGTGTACATCTCTTAAGGATTTAGAACCTTATGTGTGTTACCTTCCAAGGATTTAGCATTTTTGAAATTGAAAATATGTGTCTCTTCAAGATTTAGAAACTTATGTGCATTACCTTCAGAGGATTTAGCGTACTCCAAAACAAAAGGTTAGAACAAAAATGCATAATATAAAATGACGGAGGCTATATATATACCCCCCTCCTTAAGATGGAAAAAAATACATATTATATTGATATGTTAAGGAAATAAAAGAATGAGGATAAATCCTTCTTCAAAATAAAGACAATATCCATAGACAACACCCAGTCCAAGCCAAGAAGGTCACAACTTCTATGAGGCATGGAAGGGATGAATGCAAAGAGATATCATGAAAGAAGTGAAAAAGTAACCTTTTTAAGGGATAGCACAATATTCATCTTTCAAGGTGAGAGATTTATGAACCATAGAAACCCAATGTCAAATAATGAAATAGGTTATGATCAAGGAAAAAGATTCTCAATTCAAACCATGACTTTCATGTATGATTGAATATCACATAAAAGATATATAGTGCTTAACCAAGGAAAAGTGGATCCTGAAAAGATAGAAAGGAAAGATATGGCATTCTTATCCTCTAGGAATAGGGAAAAATATGAAAGGGGACCTATTCTATCACTTACACCGTTATACAAGACAATGAGCCCACAAGGATTAGGCTAACATTGTGGACATTATGTAGAGTTATGTAATAGGAACATAAATGTTATTTATAGAAAGTAGGATTGAAATAAAACTCATTGCCACATGATATATAAATAACCTTACTCTTAATTACCTACTTATGCTTATAATATAAATCTTGATATTCATTAGTAGAGTGATCATGATATCTATGATATAAACAAAAAGGAAGAGTTTTCAAGTGTGGACTATGTTTCATTTTGCATTTAGGTCTAGTAATCATCTTAGTATAAACAAGTTTAGGAAAAAAAAACTTCTTGGTCAAAATCCTTCATAATTTTATCATGTTTTGAAGTGTTATTTGAGATTATATTAACATTAATTTGTTGTTGAGGATTAAATCCCAATCCATAAGAATGATCATGCCCCCATTCTATAAGGGCATTTGAATTCACTATATATGCTTACCACATTCTTGACCATTGAATCCTTGTTCAACTAGGAAATGATAACTAGGACCATAATAAGAATTCATATAAGAAGAAGTTAATGGAACTTTAGTAGTCACTATGTCATCATTATTAGGTTTAACCATTTCATTATGGATAGAAGTAGTGACAAGTTTTTTACGAAGAGCTTTGGAATAAAAAAATTGATTGTTTCAAACTCTCTTTGTGGATTCATAAAATCAAGATCAAAAACCTTATATTCTCCAATAAAAGTAGGATTAAAATACAAGGTTCCCCAATCATCACCAAGAAGAGCATTAGAGGAAGAATGATTATTATTAGAAATAGGAATAGTGTGGGTTTGAATATTCAAACAAGGATTTGGCATATCATCCATGTGAAGTGTATACATCTTGTTGTTATGTATAAACTTGTCTTTAAAATAAAGGGTGGAAGGGACAGCATGCATCTCATGAAAACAAGGTAGACAAAAGAGAAGGTTATAATTTAGAGGTCCAAGAATAACATGAATAGGTATATTCAAGATGAAAGGGCCTATTTTGATAGGTAAGGTAATGATTCCTAGAGTGCTTTTAGAAATGTAATTAAAGCCATGTATAGGAACATTATTAGGTTGAATAGTTGAAATATTGGCATTAATTTCTTTGATCATGTCTATCTACAAACATTAAGCCTAGATTGATTATCAATCAAGGTCCTATGAATGATACTTTTATTGATAATAATATCCACCATAAGAGAATCATATTGATTTTGAACTTCTTTAGAAGGTAAATTCTTTGGAGTAAAAAAAATTTCAAGAGCACTCAAGGACTATAGTATTCATGAAATATAAGAAGTTATTGATGCTTACTTGATTAGGAGGTGGAGTGGGAGGAGTTTCTAGAGCTTTTTGCAAGGCTTCATAGTGGGTAGGTGAAGTTTGAATAATCTTCCATAAAGAAATCTAGGCAGAAGTATTTTGCAATTGGTTTATCAAATCATACTCCTTGCTAGGAAGATGGGGTGGAGGAGGAAGAATGGGTTGAGAAGGTGTAAATTAATTAGAAACCACCATATTAGGTTCAAGGTTACTCCTTGTATGATATGTGTGAGCTATACAACCTTACTCATTGAAAGACTCTAGAGACTCCATAGATTTACATTAATAGTAATGTGAGGAAAAACTTTGATATTCAACAAAGGTTCAGGATATAACATGTCTGTTGTCACAATACTAAAAAAAATTATAACAAGGAAGTAAAGAGAACCTTCCTATATTGAAGATTCTTCATGAGGAGGGGATAAATCAATTTCTTTACTCACTGGATCATTTGCAATAATGTCATGAGGAAGACAATAATCAACACCCAAATTCAAAGGTTCATCCCAAATAGGAGGATTATCATCCCTATCAATGAAGAACATTGTAGGAGTTCCATAATGTTAGAATTTTTCAAAATAACTAAGAGGGGTGGGGGGGGGGCGTGAATCAGTTATTCAAGGTCCAAATGCCCTAATAATACTTTTTCTCTACTTTTAATGAATCCATACACTATTCATCCATCCAAACTTAAATAAACTATATTAACAAGTTACAGTAAATCAACATGTAGAGAAAAAACATGAAAGATCAACACATGACACAATGATTTACGTGGAAACCAAATTTGGGAGAAACCACCACTAACATGCTACTTGATTTTCACTCTTCTAAAGTGATGCCCTGTTAAAGGCTTACAACACACTATTAAATGTGACCTTGTTAGAGGATTTCACCAAACTGTTAGGAATGGGCCTGGTTAAAGGACTTTTGAACATTCACTTGGAATGTCACCCTGTTAAAGGATTTACCTCATGGATATTAAACCAACCTAAGTCCATAGGATTTAAACTATCTGTTACAATTGCTAGAGAGTAACAATAATGGCTTTTTTTATCTGATAGAACTTACAACATACTTTGCAGATTTTAGATCACATTTTAGTTCTATCCTTTTGCTTGGCTTTAATCACTTCAGCTCTAACTATGGCTTTAATCACTTCAGCTCTAACTACTTGTCTTCTTCTCAAGCTTTGTCTCCTTGAGTCTTCGTACTCATCATACCAATGCATCCATATCTGGGGTCTTTGTATTGAAACATAGTAACTATGCTCTCTTTCCTCCTTAGCACCTCCTTCAACATTTTATGCTTTCATGCTTGACCACCTCTCTCTCCATATCTTCCTTCAACATTTTATGTCTCATTAAATAGAAATCTGATTTTCCTTTTCTGCTGAATTCTCCCTCTCCAATTTTAGGGTTTCAAATGGATTGGGTAGGATACAATGTATCTATCCCATATCTAAAGTTTACTTGACACTTGATAAATTCTGTATCACTCAGCATTTGAAGTTTACTTAGCACTTGAAGTTGAACTTGCTCGGCTTCAACTAGGAATCTGTTCGGCACCTACTAGCTTGCTCGACTCCCTCTCTCTATTGAACTTTAGTTAGGCTTTACAGATGTCTTAGCTAAAAACCTTACATCTTTGATATGTTTTAGTGTGCCCATTCTTTGTGTCTTATAGTATGTCATCAACATACTTTTTCATCAATGGCTTAGCTGATCCTTATACTTCATTACAACATCATAACTTCAACCTTTCTCTTGGTGTACTAGTTACATCTTATTGATTGCCTCCATCTTGTCAATCAACTAACTAATAGTATTTGGATCACTAAAGAAATTCTCATTCCTACAAGTACAAAGTTTGACATCAATGACAAAAAAATGATTGAGAAAATTCTTTACCAGATTCATATGATCATTCTAACAACTTTCCTCATGATCTTTTCAATCATTTCCAACAATCTCTCTCTTTGGCATTGATGGCAAAACCAAACTGATCAATTGTTCAACTTAGTTATCACCAAGATTGTATAAGTTGTCTACTACTTTTCTTGGCTCCTGGATCACTACTGCATCTTTACTAATGATCTCATATACCTCCCTTTTATATATATATCTCCCTCTTGCTTTGTATTGATCAAGTTTCTGCATATTTCTCCTTCTTTGACATAAATTCCAAAGATGTAGTGTCTTTATCATGCAAAATATAAGCTTTGGCTTCTTGTTTTTTTTCTCCCTCTGTCACCATGGTTGTGACTAATTTGGAGTTTTTGCTCATGCTGTCATCGTCTACATCATTCTTCTGATATTTCAATGATTTATTGTTGGTGATGCAGGGCAGCTTTCTTGTTGCTTTAAACTACTTGAGTTAGGAGGATTACCCCCAACTTGCCTCTAAGATATTCATAAGCATCATTTGGCAATAGTTTGGTGAAGATGTCTACAGTTTGTTCCTTTGTGTGAATGTATTCCAACTTTACTTGTTTGTCTTCTACCAGTTCTCTGACATAATGATACTTGATTATGATATGCTTGGTTTTTGCATGCATTACTGGATTTTTGGATATGTTTATAGCACTTCTGTTATCACAATACAATATCACAGGTTTTGTTACCTCTTCTTTCATTCCTTTCAATAGATGTGTGAGCCACACAATATTTATGCAATTGACTGCTGCTACCACATATTCTGATTCTGTATTTGACTGGGATGTGCATGTTTGTTTCTTGCTAGTCTAGGTAACTAGCCTTTTGCCTAGAAATAATGCACCTCTACTTGTGCTTTTTCTATCATCAATGTTGTCTCCCAAATCTGCATCTGTATATGCATTGAGCTCAAATTTTCCATTCTTCTTATAGTATAGTCCAAAGTTATCAGTTCTTTAAAGATATCTCATTATTCTTTTTATTGCTATGAGATGATTTTCTTTGGGATTAGCAAAGAATCTAGCCACTATTCCAACTGCTAATGCTATGTCTAGTCTACTATGTACAACATATTGTAGTTTTCCAATCATGGATCTGTACATTGTTTGATTGACTTCAGCTGATTCATCATTTTTGAATAGCTTATTCCCTCTTGCCATTGGTGTGCTGACTGGTTTGGACTCCTCCAATCCAAATGTTTTAAGAATCTCTTTGATGTACTTTGATTGTGTCACAAATATACCATGTTTTAGTTGATGTACTTGCAATCCAACAAAAAATTTGATTTCTCCAAACATAGACATTTCAAATTCATGTTTCATTTTGTCAGCAAAGCCTTTGCAAAGCACTTCCTTTCCACCAAACACTATGTCACTCACAAAGATTTCAAATACAATTTTATCTTTACCTTCTTCTACTTTGATGTACATGTTGTTGTTATCCTCAGTTCTTTCAAATCCTATTTGCACTAGATACTTGTGAAGTCTCTCATACCATGCTCTAGGTGCTTGTTTCAAACCATAGAGTGCTTTATGTAGCTTACAAACCATATAATTGTTGTTCTCATCAACAAGTCCTTCTAGTTGTTCAATGTAGACTTCTTCTTCTAGTATACCATTTAAAAAAGTAGACTTTACATCCATCTGATAGACTTTAAAATCTTTATATGCAGCATATGCAAGTAAAGTTCTTATTCCTTCCATTCTAGCAATAGGGGTGAATGTTTCCCCATAGTCTAGTCCTTCTTCTTGAGCATAACCCTTGCATACTAGTCTAGCTTTGTTTCTAGTAATCTCACCATTCTCATCTAGCTTGTTTCTAAATACCCATTTGGTACCAATCACATTCTTAACTGGTCTGGGAACCAAACTCCAAGTTTTATTCTTCTTTATTTGATCAATCTCTTCTTCCATAGCTTTATACCAGTCATCATCTTTTAATGCACCATATACTATCTTAGGTTCAGATCTGCTAATCAAACATGATTCATGTCTTAGTCTATTCCTTTTCATTGGTCTTACATCTTTGTCACCAATTATCTGTTCAGCAGGGTGATGTCTTTTTACATATTTGGATAATCTTAGTTCTGTCCTTGTTTCCATGTTTGATATTTCTGATTCAAGGTCACTATGTAATGAATTTTTAGGTTGTTCTTCATCTCTTTCATATGTACTGACTTCAGAATCAGATTGTGCATTTCCTTCATTTTGTAACTCGACTTCTGAATGCAACTCGACATTCACTAGTTGTGAGTTGGCTGAAACTAAGACTTGTTTTTGAGTTTTAATTTGATTGACATCATCCTCATCAGTCATTCCTTCATAGGAATACACAAAGATTCTGTATTCATCCATTCATTTTGTTTCTTTAGCTTGGAATTTTGAATGTTCATCAAAGTTTACATTTGCACTTTTCACAATTTTATTAGTGTTAGTATTCAAACACTTGTATGCCTTACTTCTAGTGGAATAAACAAGGAATATGCCTTCATCACTTTTTGCATCAAATTTTCCATTTCTAGTATCTTTAAGGATAAAGCATTTGCAACCAAATACTTTGAAATGTTTTACATTGGGTGAGTGACCATACCATAATTCAAAAGGTGTTGTATTTGTACCTTTTTTGACTTGTACTTGGTTTGGTGTATGAATAGCTACACTTACAGCTTCTCTCCAGTATTTTAGAGCAACAATCTTTCCATCATTAATGTTTTGGCATAGTCAACATAGATCTATTTCTTCTTTCAGAAATTCTATTCTGTGGAGGAGTTCTAGGAGCTGACATTTGTCTTTTGATTCCTTTATCATTACAAAATATCTCAAATTCATTTGATGTGAATTCATCATCTCTGTCTGATCTTAGGCATTTCAAGCTCTTTCCTATTTCCTTTTCAACTCTAGCCACATACCACTTAAACATTTGAAAAGCATCAGATTTTTTCTTTAAGAACATAACAGTCATCAACAAACAACATTATGTATTTATCTCCTTTATAGCTTTGTACTTCCATTGGACCACATAAGTTAGTATGAACTAGTTCAAGTACTTCTTGGGATGTATAGTTTTTGCTTTTGAAACTTGACTTTATCATTTTTCTTAGCTCACATTGTTTGCACATGATATTATCAGGCTTCTTCAATTTTGGTAAACCTCTGACTTTCTTCATTTTACTGATCTTGACCAGATTTTCAAAGTTGACATGACATAACCTTCTATGCCATAACCATTCATCATCAAATTTTGCAATAAAACAAGAAACATCATCCATATCAAGTTAAAATAGATTACTCCTTGTTTGATCTCCTTTTCCTATTAGTTTACCATCAGTATCATAGATCTTTGCAATTTTGTTTCCAAATTCTACTTTGCATCCTATAATGCCAAACTGTGAGACACTCAACAAATTGTAGTTTAATCCTTCAACATAGTATGCATTATCACATGAAATTTTCTCTGTGGGCTTAATGGAACCTTTTCCTTTGATTTGACATGGAGCATCATTACCAAATCTAACACTATTTCCATCATACTGAGTAAAGTTAACAAACTTACTTTTGTCTCCTGTCATGTGATGTGAGTATCCACTGTCTATGATCCACCTGTCATTCTTGTTCATACATGTTACTAGTACTGTGGGCTCTTCTTCATTAGATTGGTCCTTCATGGCTACATAAACAACTTCATCATCATTATCATCAAAATTTTCTTCAACAATATAACACTTCTTACCTTTGTCTTTGTAATCTCTCCTATCATCATCTCTTCTGAATTTTTTTTTGTTGCCTTCCTTGTAATCCTTTTTTCTGTGTACGTCTGGTAGCAATATGACCTACTTCATTGCAATTGAAACAAATGATAGGCATCTTACCTTTAAATTTTCCTTTGCCTCTATGAAATCTTCTAGCAAGCAATGCTTCCAATTGTTCCACATCTTCCTCATCAGTGCTACTGTCATTGGATACATATTTAATTTTTCTTCCTTTCTTTGATTTCACCTGTTTAGCATCTTTTAGTGATAGCTTGGCCTTAAATGCAAATTCAACATTCTCAGGTCTGTAGTTGTCAAAGTTAGATAACTCAAATGCAGTGATTCTACCTATTATACCTTCAAAACTTAGATTGTTTCCTAGTACACATCTTAGTTCTTGTATTGCTGATACTTTAATAGCATAGATAGGGAGCAAGGTTCTTAAGAACTTACTATTAATAGTATCTTCATCCAATTGACCATTCAAGCATCTTATTGCACTTACCACTTCCTTTATTCTTGCGCCATACTAAGCAACATTCTCATTTTCTTCCATTTTCATATCATCAAACTTTCCTCTGTGACTTTCTCTTTTTGCTCTTTGTACATTATGATCTCCTCCATAGATGTCTGATAGGGCTTTCCACATTTTGAATGTAGTGTCACATCCTTTGATATCATCAAATTCAGCATAGTTGAGTGCAGAGGCAATCTCCAACATTGTCTGATTATGTTCCTGCTTGTTTTTCATGTCTTCTGCAGTAAGAGTACCAGTTGGATCTACATGTTTAGTGACAATTGAATTTTGGGCATAATCTCCTATGGATCCAAGATGTAGCTTCATCAAACTTTTCCATGCAAAAAATTTGTCTTTTTTGAGCTTGGGAACTTCTCTCTTAGGCATTTTGATCTTTTCTACTTATAGTCCCTTTAAACTGAATCAACAATTTAGCTCTGATACCAATTGTTAGAATTCTTTAGAATAAATGAGAGAGGGGGGGGGGGGGATGAATCAGTTATTCAAGGTCCAAATGCCCTAATAATACTTTTTCTCTACTTTTAATGAATCCATACACTTTTCATCCATCCAAACTTAAATCAACTATATTAACAAGTTACAGTAAATCAACATGTAGAGATAAAACATGAAAGATCAACACATGACACAATAATTTTCATGGAAACCCAATTTGGAAAAAACCACCAATAACATGCTACTTAATTTTTACTCTTCTAAAGTGATGCCCTGTTAAAAGCCTACCTTGTTAAAGGCTTACAACACACTGTTAAATGTGACCTTGTTAGAGGATTTCACCAAACTATTAGGAATGGGCCTGGTTAAAGGACTTTTGAACATTCACTTGGAATGTCACCCTATTAAAGGATTTACCTCATGGCTATTAAACCAACCTAAGTCCATAGGATTTAAGCTATCTGCTATAATTGCTAGAGAGTAAGAATAATGGCTTTTTGATCTGATACAACTTACAACATACTTTGCAGATTTCATATCACACTTCAGCTCTAACTACTTGTCTTCCTCTCAAGCTTCGTCTCCTTGAGTCTTCCTACTCATCATACCAATGCATCCATATTTAGGGTCTTCTTATTGAAACAGAGTAACTATGCTCTCTTTCCTCCTTAGCACCTCCTTCAGCATTTTATGCTTTCATGCTTGACCGCCTCTATCTCCATATCTTCCCTCAACATTTTATGTCTCCTTAAATAGAAATCTAATTTTTCTTTTCCGCTCAATTCTCCCTCTCCAATTTTAGGGTTTCAAATGAATTAGGTAGGATACAATGTATCTATCCCATATCTTGTTCTTATTAAAAACTTCATCAGTTGTATCTTTTAAAAAACGTTCTACATGGTGTTCTATGCCACCAACTCATCATTCTTATCTTCCATTTAATTTACAAACTTCTAGATAACAACCTTGTAGGCTTAGATCTGGAAAATCTTCAATTTTCAAAATAATGTAGCAACTTGACATTATTGATTTACTGGTGCTCAACACCTCTGTGTTACTTGGCACTATTGGTTTTTTGATGCTCAACATCTATTTCTTGGATATCTCAGCACCTAAATAAAATTGTATCACTTGGCACCTGAAGTTCACTCGGCACTTGATAAATTCTGTATCACTTGACATCTAAAGTTTACTCGACACTTGATAAATTCTATATCACTCAGCATCTGAAGTTTACTCGACACTTGAAGTAGAAATTTCTCAGCTTCAACTAGGAATCTATTCGGCACCTACTAGCTTTCTCAACTCCCTCTCTCTAATGAACTCTAGTTAGGCTTTACAGATGTCTTAGCTAAAAACCTTACATATTTGATATGTTTCAATGTGCCCATTCCTTGTGTCTTATAGTATGTCATCAGCACACATTTTCATCAATGGCTTAGCTAATCCTTGTACTTCATTACAACATTATAACTTCAACCTTTCTCTTGGTGTACTAGTTACATCTTATTGATTGCCTCCTTCTTGTCAATCAACTAACTGATAGTATTTGGATCACTAAAGCAATTGTCATTCCTGCGAGTAGCAAGTTTGACATCAATGACAAAACAATGATTGAGAACATTCTTTACCAGTTCCATATGATCATTCTAACAACTTTCCTCATGATCTTTTCAATCATTTCCAACACATAAATCCCTAAATATTGATCACTAGAGAGGGAAGAAGGTAAATTATAATGGTAAAGTAGGCTCATAGAAAGGAAATATATTAGGAGAAGAGTTAAGATCAATCCTCAACTCATCTCCACAAAGAGAAATATGATGGAGAGATAGATTAAGGTCATCTTCTTTGGCTAATATATCCTTACAAGTTAATTCAAAAAACTACAAAGAAATGTCACATGCACTAAACAAAGCCTTGCTAGGTGTGACATCATTCAATGGTAAGGTAAGAGGAGAATGTTATGTAATCCCAAGAGTTATAGAAAAATGTTTGGAAAACATTTGAAAGAACTTGTGCAACATGATAACAAATAAAGAAATGCATAAACAATAATCTAGATGCATTCAAATGAAATTTATATGTATGAAAAGGAAATAAAACACCATTAACATAATAGAGCATCTAATTCCACAAAGCATAAAAAAAAATGTTTTTATATTTTTGAAGAAATTCTATAACTTTTTTATATTTTTGAAATATAAATGCAAAAGAATAAAATAAATGTAATACTCAAAATTATAGTAGGGAATCTAATTCTATAAAAGAGAGGGGGTAAGCATGTCAGGTTCACCAAAATGTATACAATAAAATATGGTTGATGAATAGGGTTTAAAATAATACACATGAAAGAGACCCTAAACCCATATTTTACACATCCGTATAGATTTTGATGATATAGGATGTAAATATAGAAGATTAATATTGCAATGAAGAGATAAATATACTTATCTCTAAAAAAGAATCGATTAGAAACCTTGTCAAATGATCACAAAAACTATTGATATGTGTGATTGTAGATAAAAAATGTGAGATCTTCAAAACCCATAAATATTTTTCTTCTCTAGGGGCAGGTCGACCTTTACTTGATTAGTGGGTCACAATTATACCTTGGGGCACAATTATGCCCTTGAAAGTTGACCTTGACCTTCACTACTCTAATGAAGTTTTTGTTTGCAGATCCCACAAGTTTGAAAAAAATGGTATCCAAATATGCTCTCCAATTCACTATTCCACACTTATATTTGCAAGAAAAATAATTTTTTTTGTTGGATGGGGGGTTTTCCTTAGTCAAAACCATGTTTTGAATTAACCTCAAAATATAATTGAAATTTGAATATGTATAAACAAAGTAAATGGAACTATTCACGTTGCTTATGTTGAAGTCCTTATAGAGGATTTGAATCCTTGAATCCATAAGTATGGATGCTCCAAATGAATGTAGGATGTCTCAGATCGATGGCATTAGATATTCAATACTAATCTATTGGAAATATAAGGTAGGAAAGGTTATTGAGAGGGGAGGGGTGAATTAGGAACCAATAAAACTTTATCTTAGTTAACTCATCAATTAATCTTTCATATAATATTTTGATCTAATTTCATGTATGAAAGAATGAAAGCAATAAAATATTCATAACACTTTGAGACAAGATATTGTGACCTAGAAACCTTCCAAATAGAAAGTAAAACTAGGGTGGGGATGATATCCACAAGCTTTAGTATTGCAATATAAAGTTGGCCTATTAAGGCTTATAATTGATCACTTCTAGTGATCTACCCTATTAGGAGTAGTAAAGGTTGCTAGGTCCACCTTGTGAAAGGATTTACAAAACATACAATGAAGTATTCACTCTGTAAAGAGATTTACCAAAAGATTGTTAATGGTGAAATTTGATTGAAAGATCATTGATGATAAATATTGTTATGAGGGTGATTGTTGTGTGTTTCAATCATTATTTTGTCACTAATGTCAAACCTAATATTTGGTGTAAGATAATGTCTTATAGATTCAAGTACTATCACTTAGTTGATTGATGAGGAGAATTTGATTAATAAGATGTAACAAAAGTAGCTACGGGAAAGGTTGAGTTATGATTATGTAATAAAGTACAAGGATCAGTTAAGATAGTGATGACATGATGTATTTATGATCTACTTAAGGTTACAAATTTTGTCTACACTAAGAAAGCTTAGAAGAACAAGTTAAACAAAGTTTGTCTACCAAGCTTGATAGAGTGGATAGTAGGAGCCAAGAAAATTTAGTACAAGCTGAGCATAAAGTCAATTGGAGCTAGGTGAAAGAAAATTTTAGTGGATGTGAAGCAAGATAGTAAATTTTGAGTGAATTTTAGTTGATGCCGAGTAGTAGCAAGATCTGGTTGATGCCAAGTGATGTAGTATGTGCCGAGCATCAGAAGATTGATAATGTCATGTTGTTGCATTATGATAAAAATCATAGATTCACCAAATATAAGCCAACAAGTTTGTTTTCTTGAAACTTGTGAACTAGGAGGAAGACAAGATTGATGAGGTAGAGGCACATAATTTTATATAAACCATTTTGAAGTTAAATTCAAATGGATTCTAGGAAGAAGTTTCTAGAAGAGATACAAGATATGGGGTAGATACATTGTATCCTACCTAATCCTTCTAACCCTTAAATTGGATGATGGAAACTGCCAAAGTATCCTAATTTCCTATTTATAGGAATGTTTGGTCATGAATCATTGTTTTCAAATGCAAGAACCCAAGGAGGAGAAGGAGTTACAGAGTTTTTCTTCATCAACTAACCAAGAGGAGAATTTGTATTGCATACTAAGCAAGTGTGACGCCTCACCCCAACCATTCGTAGCATAGTTGATACCTTATTATTTTGATACTTATGACTCGATACGTTGAGACACTATCGGATACACTGAACATATTATGTTATGTTATTTCTTGTTGTGTGATGTTTTACTTCCAGATATTTGATTTCATCATTTAATGATTGATGAACATATATATATTGATGAAGTAAGTGAATGTAAAATTAACACTTTGATTATGAAATTTTAATGATTGAGAATATGAGTAGAATGAGAGAAACCTTGATTAATTGAAAGATGTATGTTTTAATTTATGTGATTTCCCTGATATGTGTGTGTATATATATATATATATATATATATATATATATATATATATATATATATATATATATATATATATATATATATATATATATATATATATATATATATATATGCATGTGATTTTCTAGAACTACTGATGTGTGCAATGAGTGTGTAGGATATTTTAGTTGAGAAATTTGATAGAGGAATGGAATTGATCCCTATGTGCCTTTCGTGGAAACCTTGTTGTTCATATCTTAATTCTATCGTGAGATGTATGAATGTATCTTTCTATAATTTAGTAAATGTTAATATTTTGTAATCGTGTTCTTATAGTGTCACTTGACACTCATGAATTGTATATGCATTCCAGCATGCTAGTTAGGGTTAACTGTGTAACCTATTGACGTAAGTTAGAGTTAGTGACCTTTTTGCTAATCTATTTTTAATCAAGTTTAGTTACCCCTAAACCAGATTAGTGCTTGATTTGCTTTTTGGAGTTGTTAGATAGTCTTAAAAATTCCTAGCATTTGTTTGGTCCCAAATCAATTCCTAAGGCCTTAAATCATGAAATCTTAATACTTAAGGGGTAAGGATATGGGTTGGGGGCATTTTCCAACCCCCTAGCCCATTTTGTTGACTTATGAGGTCACTCAAAATGTCTATTTTTTCCTTAGTGCAAAAATTGAAAGTTGTTACCATGGGTTGAATAACCTCAACCCCACTTAGAAGTTAACCTTAGGTTTAGTTGAGTTAGAAATCTCTAGATTTTTAGGCAAGTGGGGAAATTTATTGCCCTTTTTAGGTGGTTGAGTTTGGATCTTATTTAGAGGTATTTTTGAGAAGTTTTGGTTGTTACCCAATCTCTACTTTTAGAGAGAAGTCTTTGAAGATTGAAGGCAAGGAAGAAAAAGCTCTTCCCAATTTTTTCATTTTACCATAACCTCTTTGTGAAGGTAGGTGTTCTTCATCTCCTTTGTTCATGTTTTTCACATTGCTCATGTTGTTCGTGCTTGCTTCATGCTTATGTTATTTTGTTGTTAATTGGTATGTTTGTATGTATGTTGGGTATGTTTGGGAAGGATTGAAAACATGCTTTCTTGAATGCTTTTCCTTCATTTTTTTGCTTGAATTTCAAAGTTTTCTTGTATTGGTGTTTTGGCATTACTCACCCTCAGATAGGGTAGAAGTGGCCAATTTTGAGAAAGGTCTTCAGTTGGACTCTAACAGTGTAGAGTCTCTTCTCAGGACAAGAAGAGGGAGAGAGGGTAGGGTGTTATGGGCCGCTACCTATCGGCACAAACCATGTAGGAATTTTGGCATAAAAGTATGGAAGAATGGAAGTTCTTAAATTATAGCCTTGATTGGGCACCTGTTTTGGTGTTGTGTCTGACATCTTCTATTGGAAAAATCCACCTTTCCCTAGTTTTGATTCAATGTTGAATCCTGTTGTGAAAACCCAGTATGGAAATGAAGATTTGATTTTCTTCCTTGTTATGTTTGTTTGTAACCTAGTCAGTTTTCATTCCCTCCATGACCTTGGCGATGTATTATGTAAATGAAATAGATCCCTTGTTAAAGGCCATGATGGAAATTTAATTTGATTGTTGAAAACCAATTATCTTTGTGATTAAAATCCTGTGTAGAAATGTATTTTAAACTTTTGTTGTAGTGGAAACGATGTTGGGTTTTCTTACTGGTTCTTTCTCGACAGAGCCTTTGAATCAGGTTGTCAATAAAATAGTGTTTGAGTGATATCGTTCTTATAAGATTTTCATATTTTCTTTTTAGTTAAAGGAAGGAATATCAAGATAAGATAGAATGATGATGTTCAATTTTACAAATTTCAAGTGCAAATATGTTAAGGAAAATTAACAAATAAGTGAATAAATGATATTATTTTATGTATGGAATGTTGATTCAATTTCGTAGTAATAAAAAAAAAAATCAATCTTGTAATGTTGTTTAAAGAAATTGTTCAAGTTCTTGGCTTAACTATGTTTTAGCACAATTCAATAGTATTAAATATATATATATATATTTCTCCCTTGTTAGAAAAACACATTTTTTTGAAACATCATCACTTAGACAAAATAGACTTAAAAAAAATGTGTCCCCAAAGAGTAAAAGCTCTATGTTTTTTGTATGGCAAATGTTTTAACCTTTTTGGATGCAATAGAGCATGTTCCTTCTTTGATTCTTTTGAAAATTCCTTGCTAAATTAAATTAATATCTAATATGTTATAAACAAATAAATAATTGCATATAACTAAATATCTATCCTAAGCCATAACTACCTCTTGCATTCTTCTAAGAAAGTTGCATAAAGAGTAAGGGCTGTCATAAGTCGCACGTACCCTGGTCAATCTGACCATGTCATTTCTTGCAATCAACTTCATGTGGAATTTTGGGTGGGGTGCAGATTTTTATGGTGGTAGTTTTTGTTAATAGTTTGAAAATTCTTATTCTCCATCTGCCTTGGTTAGCGAATGATACTTCATAGGTTTGCATGGGAAATTTGGGGAAGCACCTGTATGAAAGTGGCATGATGTGATGCAAAGATGAGAACCCAAGCGCCTAAGGTGGAAGCTTTTTTTTGGTGTACATGGAGAGGAGGGGACAAATCTGCATGTGGCAGGCTTGGTTAGCGCCTAGCCACCTTGTGTAGTGCGCTTCCTCTTATGGGATAGCACTTAGGAGATGGGACATGGGTTGGTGGAAGGTTGATGTAAGTTTTCACCAAAGTCAATGCAATTTACTTTATTAATAAAGACTCCATCCATTTCCTTCTACAACAAATTTATGTGGGAGAAGACAGTCTGCTCATTGCAATTAAAGGATTCCAAACCTTCTACCATCCACCCCCATGCAATTTTACATTGCCAAGCATATTTGGTGAATGGTGGAAAATGTACTCCATCCTTCTCCCTTGAAATTTGTGCTTTGGAATGTGCTTGGGTTAGTTTGGTGCCCACATGGGTGGGAGAGGAATGTGGGTATTTTGTTTTTGAAAAGTTTTTTTTGCTTGGAATGTGACGTGCGTAGTTGGAGGGCAGGATTAAATTAAAATGTAAGTTGCGTATTGTTAGGTTAGTTCTAGGATTTAGTTGTAGGTTAGTTTATTGAATTAAAGTTACAAAGTTAGTTTAGTTTTATTATTTAGCATTAGTATTAGCATGTTGTAGTCAGTTCCTATTAAATTAGTTTTAACTTACACATTAGTATTGTTTATTATTATTTTTATAGTTGTGTATGGGTAGTAAATTTTAAAGTGTAGTTTAAGTATTAATTAGTTATAATTATCTTTTCTTTTGTAATAAAAATTGATATGTTTTAAAGTTTTATTTATAGGATAGATTGAAGATTTGAATGTAATTTATTTTAAAATAAAGTTGAAATTTGTTTATTTAATTTTATTAAAGCTTAGAGTTAGATAATTAAAATTGTTATGTCATTCAAGTTTTTAAGTTAAGGTTAGTAGGTAGTGAAATGATAACAATTCTTGTCGAATTATTTTTATAAGTAAATCAAGTGATAGGGTGTCAAATCTTTTAATTAATTGAAAAATTGGATTTTTCAAATTAAATTAATCATTTGTATAACATATGCTCAGATTTAACAACCCATTCATACTTTTTGTTATTAAACATGAATGGAATATCAAGGCTCTTGATTGTAGAACCATTTTGATGTCCTCATTGGATTCCTTTTCTAACTAAATTAAACTATTCAAGTTTAGCGAAATTATTTATTTAAAAAATAAAATAAAATAAATTGGTGTGTTTTTTTTTGCCTCATATTTTGCGCATGACAACAAGGCTTAAGGAGATTTATGCTTGAAAAGTCAACAAAATATTATAACAACAAATTAAAAGGCCAAGCAGAATGGAGGACTAAATATGGATCTATAATCTACAAGAGAGGTTGTAAGTTGTGTCAAATCAAAGCTCTACTATTACTCTCTAACAATTGTATCTTTCTAGGGTCAATCCTTTGGAGTAAGGTTGACTTAACAATCATTAGTAAATCCTTTAATAGGGTGGCATTCTGAGTGAATGGCCTAAAGTCCTTTAACAAGGCTCACTTTTAATAGGTTGACTGAAATCCTTTAACCAGGTCACATTTAACAATGTGTATTGTAACATCTAACAAGGTTGGCCTTTCACAGGGCATCACTTCAGAAGAGTGAAAAAGAAGTAGCAATTTACTGGTGGCTCTTCCCAAATTGGGTTTCCATGTTAAATCATTGTGTCAAATGTGTTGATGAATGTGTTGTGTTTCATACTTTACATTTCTACAATTTGATAAGATAGTAACCTACAAGTTTTAAGTATTCACATATTCATTTGTATACATGCATGAATATGAATGTTTTATGGGTTTTCTAGGATAAGAAAATATTTATTTGTACATCTAGACCTTGGATAACTAATTCACTCCCCTATCTTAGTTAATTTAAAGAATTCCAAAATTTGATATTAGAGCCATCTGCTTAAAAAGACTAGTTTGAAGGTACTAGAAGTGCAAAGATCAAAATGTCAAAAAGATATGTACCCAAGCTTAATAGAGCTAAATTCCCTGCATGAAATTTTTTGATGAAGCTACACCTTGGAAGACTTGGAAATCATGCATAATCCACCATTTTAGTGGAACATGTTGATCCAATAGGAGTCCTAACTATTGAAGATATGAAAAAGATGAAAGAACACAATCAGATGATGTTGGAGATTGCCTTTGCCCTCAGCTATGCTAAATTTGACAATATCAAAGGATGTGATATTGCAAAGAAGATGTGGGATGTGTTGACCACCATCTATGGAGGAGAAAAAAAATGTTCAAAGAGCCAAATTTGGGAGTCTTAGAGCTAAGTTTTATGACATGAGAATGGAGGAAGGTGAGAATATTGCTCAATATGTTGCTAGGATAAAAGAAATTGTTAGTGCAATAAAAGGTGCTATTGGTCAAATAGATGATTATATTGTATTAAGTAAAGTCTTGAGGAAATTATTTCCTATTTATGCTATTATACTTTCTATAATTCAAGAATTGAGATGTATACTAGGAGATAATCTAACCCTTGAAGGTCTAGTAGGTAGACTCACTACTTTTGAGCTCTCTAACTTTGACGATTACAAACCATTAAGTCTTGAATCTACTTTCAAAGCTAAATTTTTATTGAAAGATTCTTATGATACAAAACAAAAGAGGAAGAAAAAATAAAGTATGCATCAAGTAACAGTGATACAAATGAAGAAGACATCTAACAATTGGAAGCACTACTGGCAAGAAGATTCCATAGAGGTAAAGGAAAATTCATAAATTACCCATCATTTATTTTAATATCAATGAAGTTGGTCATATTTTTGCAAGATGTACATGGAAGAAGAGCTAAAAAGAAGGAAACAAGTACAAAAACATAAGACAAGATGACAACAAAGATTACAAAGACAAAGGCAAGAAGTCGTGCTACATTGCTGAAGAAGGAAACAGAGATAACTTTGATGAACATGATGATGTAGTGTATGTTGCAATGAAGGATAAATTTGATGAGGAAGAGGAAATTTCACTTTTGACATGTGTGAACAAAAATGACAAACGGATCATTAATAGTGGATGCTCACATCACATGACCGGAGACAAAAGTAAGTTCATTACCTTAACTTGTTATGAAAGAAATAGTGTAAGACTTGGTAATGATGTAGCATGTTTAATAAAAGGAAAAGTGTCTATCAAACTCATAGACAAAATTTCATGTGACAATGCTTACTATGTTGAAGGATTGAATTATAACTTGTTAAGTGTGTCACAACTAGATTGAATTTGGGATGGAAGGTTGAATTTTAAAATAAGATTGCTAAGATATACGATATTGATGGAAAGCTAATTGAAAAATGTGATCAAACTAGAATTAATCTATTCTATCTAGATATAGAGGATGCTACTTGTCTTGTTACAAGATTTGATGATGTATGACTAGGGCACAAAAGGTTATGTCATGTTAATTTTGATAACTTGGTTAGTATCTGTAACATGAAGAAAGTTAGAGGTTTTCCTAAGTCAAAGAAACTCGATAATATAGTATGCAAACAATGTCAGCTAGGAAAAATGAAAAAGTAAAGCTTTAAGAGTAAAGCTTATGCCTCTAAAGAAATATTAGAAATTGTCCATACTAACTTGTGTGGATTAAGTGAAGTGCAAAGCTACAAAGGATATAAGTAAATTATGCTATTTGTTGATGATTACTCTAGAATGATGACAATCATGTTTCTAAAATAGAAATCTGATGCTTTTCAAATGTTTACATGGTATTTAGCAAGAGTTGAGAAAGAAATAAGTAAAGATCTAAAATGCTGGAGATTAGATATAGGAGGAGAATTCACATCTAATGAATTTGAGATGTTCTATATTGAAAGAGGAATAAAAAGAAAAACATCAACTCCCAGGACCCCTCCACAAAATGGAATTGTTGAGAGAAGAAATAGGTCTATAATGGACTATGCTAGAACACTTATGATGGGGGAATATTTTTCTTTGAAATACTAGGGAGAAGCTATAAATATAGTTGTTTACACTTCAAACTATGTGCAAGTCAAGAAAGGTACTCACTCAAAACCTTTTGAATTATGGTATGGATATCCACCTAATGTAAAATACTTTAAGGTATTTGGAAGAAAATGTTATATTCATAAAGATGTTAGGAATGAAAAGCTTGATGCCAAAAGTGAAGAAGGAATATTCCTTGGTTACTCCACAAGAAGTAAAGCTAACAAGTGTTTAAATACTAACACTACCAAAATTATGGAGAGTGCAAATATGAATTTTTGAATTTATAGAAGTACATGAGGCTAAACTTATGAAAGAACTAGAAGAATACAAATCATTTGTATACTTATATGAAGGAATAGCTACTAAAGAAAATGTTGGAAATCAAGTTGATAATCAACAACAAGTTTCAGTGGCTATCAAGTCACACCTTGACATAGATACTAAGATACAAAGATACTTGATAGATATGTACACAGTGACACTGAAGCTGAGTGATAAAATGTAGATACAAGAACTAAGCCAAGACTATCTAAATATGTCAAAAGACATCATCTTGAAGATCAAATCATTGGAAAAAAAGATGCTAGGCCAATGACAAGAAGTAGAGTGAGAAGTGAATCAAGTTTTTTAAGCATGAAGGAATCTAAGACAATATAAGATGCATTAGAGGATTATGACAAGTACAAGGCTATGGAAGAAGAAATTCAACAAATAGAGAAGAAAAAAATATGGAGCCTAGTTCATAGACTAGAAGAAAAGAATGTGATTGGCACCAAATGGTATTCAGAAACAAGCTAAATGAAAATGGTGTAGTGACAAGAAAAAAAGGAAGATAAATTTGCAAAGGATATGCACAAGAAGAAGGAATTGATTATGGTGAGACATTTTTTTCCTATTGCAAGAATGGAAGGAGTAAGAAATCTACTTGCTTTTGCCACATACAAAGGTTTCAAAGTCTATCAGATGGATGTTAAATCTACATTTCTAAATGGCATATTGGAAGAGGAAGTCTACATAGAACAACTAGAAGGATTCATTGATGTTGACAATAAGAACATGGTATGAAAATTGTTCAAAGCCCTATATGGATTGAAGTGAGCACCAAGAACATGGTATGAAAGACTTCATACTTATCTTGTGAAGATTGGATTTGAAAGAACTAATGATAATAAAAATTTGTACATGGAGATAGAAAAAGAGGAAGGTATTTTGTTGTCTGAAATATTTGTAGATGATATCATATTTGGAGGACAAGATGCTTTATGTAAGAACTTTGAAAATTAGATGAAGCAAGAATTTCAAATGTCTATATTTGGAGAGATCAAATTCTCTATGGGATTACAAGTATACTAGATGAAGCATGGTATGTATATCATTCAGTCAAAGTATATCAAAGAGATATTAAAGACATTTGGATTAGAGAACTCCAAACCAATAAGTACACCTATAGTCACATGACTCAAGCTATCAAAGAATGATGATTTAGTTGAGGTCAATCAATTGTTATATAGATCCATGATATGAAAATTACAATATGTAATACATAGAAGACCTAATATTGCATTGTCTATAGGGATAGTTGCAAGATTCCCTACTAATCCAAAAGAGAATCACTTGATGATAGTGAAGAGAATAATGAGATACTTAAAATTAACTAAAGAGTTTGGTTTATACTATAAAAAGAATTAAAATTTTGAACTAAGAGACTACATTGATGTTGATTAGACTAGAAACATTGATGACACAAAAAGCACCAGTGGAGGAGCATTCTTCTTAGGCAAAAGAATAGTTACATGGACTAGTAAGAAGTAGAGTTGTACTTCCCAATCCATTGCTGAAGTAGAATATGTTTTTGTTGCTGCTATCAACTACAGAAACATTTTATGGATCAAACAGTTACTTAAGGGAATGAAGAAAGAAATCAAGGAACCAGTACTGATACTTTATAGTGATAATACAAGTGCTATTCATATATTAAAGAATATAGTAATGCATACAAAAACAAAGAACATTGTAATCATCATTATGTAAGAGAATTGGTTCAAGATAAAGAGGTCAAGATGAAATATGTCAGCACAAAGGAGAAAATTGCTCATATCTTCACAAAAGAATTACCTAAGGATGCTTATAGTATCTAAGAGGTAAAATAGGGGCGATACCCCTATCAAAGGCTATGTAAGAGATAGGGGGAGTGCCATACATCAAATAATCTAATATTCATATAATACAAATTGATGCATTGAATCTTACTTTAGGAATTACCTAAAGTAATTACAGAGATGAAAAATTTAATCCAGTTATAGGCAAGGTGACAAATGGAGAAAGTAAAGAACCTACAAAAGCTTATAACTGCATATGTTGAAAATGCCAAGTGTTTGGTATATGTCTTTAGCATTGTTGTTAAAGAGGGAGAAATAGTAGAAATTAATCAAAAGCTAAAGACGGAGAAATAGTAGATAAGAAAAGAAGGAGAAATTAGAAAGATTAGAGAGGGAGAAAGCAATCAGAGAAAGAATTAGAAAAAAGAGGGAGACATTGATCAAAGCTTTAGAAGAATTATTATTATAGGGAGATATTTTGTTGATCAATTTAGTATGAAAGAGAGGCATAAGAAGGAACTTAGAGGGAGTTATAAGAAAGAATTTTTGTAACCTAATCAGAATATGGACATTGCTAATAGAGGGAGAAATTTCAATACAAGTTTTCTTTTAGGTATTATTTTACTATTTTAATGTAGTTAGTTTGGTTGAACAAGATGTTCATCATTTAATTGACTTGGTGGATCAGTTTGGTTTGCCATCAATGCCAAAGAGGGAGATCATTGAAATCTGATTGAAAATATCATTGATGAGAAAGATTATTATTTGTTTCAATAATTGTTTTATCATTGATGTCAAACCTAATATTTACTGGTAAGACAATTTCTTATAGGTTCAAGTACTATCACTTAACTGATTGATGAGGAGGTTTTGATCAACAAGATGTGACAAAAGCACCTAGAGGAACTTGGCTAAGTTATGATTATATAATCAAGTACAAGGATTGGTTAAGATAGTAATGACATGATGTATTGATGATCTACTTAAGGTTACAAATGTTGGCTAGCCTAAGAAAGTTTAGAAGAATAAGTTAAATAAAGCTTGTCTACCAAGCTTGACTGAGTGGATAGTAGGAGCAGAGCAAAGTTAGTACAACCCAAGTAGAAATTCAATTGGAGCAAAGTGAAAGTAAATTCTAGTGGATGTCGAGCAAGATAGTAGATGCTAAGAAAATTTTAATTGATGTCAAGGACAGTAAAATCTAGTTGATGTCGAGTGATATAGTATGTGTTGAGCATCAGAATATTGATAATGTTGAGCTATTGCATTATGAGAAAGATCGTAGATTTGCCAAATATAAGCCAACAAGTTTGTTTTCTTGAAACTTGTGAACCAAGAGGAAGATAAGATTAATGAGCTGGTGGCACACAATTTTATGTAAACCATTTTGAAGGTGAATTCAAATGGATTCTAGGAAGAAGTTTCTAGAAGAGATACAAGATATGGGGTAGATACATTGTATCCTACCTGATCCATCTAAATCCTAAATTGGATAATGGAAAATGGAAAAGTATCTTAATTTCTTTTTTATAGGAATGTCTGGTCATGGAGCAAGGTTATCAGATTCAAGAACCCAAGGAGGAGAAGGAGTTAAAGTGTTTTACTGCATCAAGTGGCCAAGAGGAGAATTTGCATGACATACTAAGCAAGAAGGCTTAAGGAGATTTATGCTTGAAGGGTGCACAAGCTATTAGAACTGCAAAGTGAAAAGGCCAAGTAGAATAGAGGACTAAACATAGATCTATAATCTACAAGAGAAGTTATAAGTTGTGTTAGATCAAAGCTCTATTGTTACTCTCTAACAATTGTATCAGTCTAGGGTAAATCCTTTGGAGTGAGGTTGACTTAACCGTTATTAGTAAATATTTTAATAGGGTGGCATTCCAGCTGAATGGCCTAAAGTCCTCTAACAAGGCTAACTTTTAATAGCATGATTGAAATCCTTTAACTGGGTCAAATTAATAATGTGTATTATACATTTTAATAGGGTTGGCCTTTCATAGGCATCACTTCAAAAGAGTGAAAAAGGAGTAGCATGTTACTAGTGTTTTTCCCAAATTGGGTTTCCATGTTAAATCATTATGTCAAGTGTGCTGATGAATGTGTTTTTCTTCATATTTACATTTCTACAATTTGATAAGATAATAACCTATAAGTTTTAAGTATTCACACATTCATTTATATACATGAATGAATATGAATTTTTTATGGGTTCACTAAGATAAGAAAAGTTTTATTTGTACATCTAGACCTTGGATAACTAATTCACCCCCCCTAGTTATTCTAAATAATTTTAATAGTTAATTCTACCCTATTAAAGCATTGTATTGATACACCTATTATGAGGAACTAGTGGCTAATCTCTAATTTGAAACTCTGATTTGCTAGTTGAGATTCCTTGTAATGTAATGATCACCTTGTTGTGATAGATAAATCTTTGTTATCTCTTATACTACTTATAGCCTTCTTAATTCATACTTCTTCTTATCATATATTTTTCACACTCGTGTATTTTGATATGATACAATGTATTACATATATACTAATCCAAATCCTAACTTACTATAGTCAGCTACAATACTAGTTTCATCATAATTCATAAAGTCAGCCCAACTACTATCATTAGAGTTTTGAAGAAAAACTTGGTGATGTTGTGATACTCAACAACCACTATCAATACTTGGCATCTACTAGCATTTTATTGAAAAAGAGGTTGACAAAGAAGCTTGTTCTATACTAATCACTTCCAAGTAACTTGAACTCAGTCAACACTGTGTAACTTGGTGAACACTAAGAAACTCAACATATACTGAATCACTAAATTGACACTTCATGGCTTAGTCAACACTGGATTCACATCACTAAAAATATGAGCTTGGTAGAAATTATAGAATATAGTTAATACTAAATAACTTAGTTAACACTAGGTAACTTGTTTCACAGTACAAAGCTCAATTAACACTAGAGTTTTCATCACTTCCATTGCATAACTCTATAGATATTACTATGCTCAAGATGAATTGTATATAGACTCTAAAACTCAGTAGCCACTATGGAACTTGGTAGTGACTATATATTGAGTTCTTGGCTTAGGAACAACTATAGTACTTGGTTAACATTGTTGAATGGAAGATAAGCTCGGTAGCAACTATATAGCTTGGTAGCAACACAACCAATTGACTAAGCATAAGCCACTAATAGAAAAATTGAGCTTAATGTCAATAATTTACCCATTTTGAATTAGTGACAAAAAAATTTATTAATTAAAATTTGAAAGAGTCACAACATTCTTTATCATCATCTTGTGTTCTCAACTCAGTAACTTACTCTATTTTTTTGATTTTTCAAAATTGCTTTTATAAAGATGTTTCTTCTTATCTGTACATGTATCTATATAATACTATAATACTCCCCCATACATGTATTTCTTCTATACACATACATGTGGAATATTGTATCCTTCTTCCTTTCTATATATATACATATTTCATACTATATATTGTACTTCTCACCCTTTTTGACATAAATGCCAAAGGTGTATATTGTCAATATGTTAATACCAAAATGTGACAAGACTTTAGAATGTACCTTCAACATGAAAACCATTATCTTGTCCCAATTCTCTTGTAGGACTTTTCTTGCATATAATGCAATCTAAACTTCTACTGATCGTTCCATCATGTGATCAGCTATAGAGAAGTTATTATCATGGATAAGTGTTTTAGCATGTGCAATGTGTTTTTACAATACATCCATGTTTGGAAGAATCATGCCCTAGATTTCTACAAGATTGGCCTTGATCTTGGCTTCTTCCCTTAGTAACTCTACCTACAAATTTGTTAGATATCTAATCTTGTAATAATGGGTAGAACTATAACTTGGGTCAAGTGATAGCTACTATGCACTTTGCTTCACATCTTCATCTATCTTTAATATTTTTTCCTTGATCCCTTGAGTGAAAATAGATGTGTTATTAAACTGAAAAAATAATGAAATGACATTATTAATAGAGGTTTCTAGTGAACCAAGAATAATGGCTAACCCTACTTGATGTATTGTAATATTTTGTGCAACTTGTTCTAATGCTCTTTTTTCAAACTTTCTTTTAGCTCTTTGAAGGAGCTTTTCCTATCCACTAAAGTCTTCATTGAACTTTTCAATAATTTTTTCTAATTGATCAAGAATAGGTTGTGCACTATCAACCTCAACACTGAGAGTATTCAAAAATACATCTTTCATATCTTCAAGAACTAATGTTCTCTTCCTCTGCTCTTCTCTAAGCTTCTATTGCTTGGTTATCTTTTGCAATAACTCTCCTAGGGTATTCATTTGATCAGGGTTGAGGATAGAGATATTTCAATTTGTAATAACTATATCCTCAACTAAATCAATTTCCTCCTCTTTAGCCCTTTTTTTTAACATAGTGGAAACAATTTGTTTTCACTTAACGAAAACTTTAGTACTTGGTTGAGACTTGTTCTCAAACATCATTTTACTAGCTATAGATACATTCTAAATAGAAACAACTATAGAAATTGATTGTATAGAAAAAAATTTAGAGATGGCACTAATAATAGAAATACCTTGTCTCTATATTGACATGCCTAATGATGGAGGAACTTGTAGCTTAGTCAATGAAGTGTTGGTCACTTATGTCAATGCAACACTCTATTGAATAGGTCCAAAGCTTTGTTGGGTGCTTGGTGTAGCAACAACTACCACAATTAACTCAATAGAAGATTTCTTTAAGCCAGATGACATTAAGATTTTTTAGATAATGAGGAAATGAAGCTATTACTACTACTATAATATTCTCTACATCTATTTCCTCAATGCTTTGAAACTCTAGAAGACTTCCTCCAATAGCTTCATGTTAATCCTCATCATCAAATTCATCATCTTTAGTTTCTACATTTTCTTCCTCATCATCACCTTCCTTGTCATGAACATCGACAAAATAGTCACTAGGCTAATGCAATTGGTAGATATTCTTCCATATGTTAGTGAAATATCTTACCATAGATTCAATGTCTTTCATCAGCATATGAAATGTACTAAACTTAAGTGCAAGGATCTTTTCATTTATCTTCAATATTCCATCTCTTTTTTGCTAAGAATCAGTAGAAGTTGTCTTAGAGTATACTCAATGATATCCATAGTAGTCTTCTTTGCATTATCCCATTGTGGATTAATTGCTTGTAGTAGTGCATCTAGAACTTGTTGAGATATTTCATTTGGTGAATACTTCCATTTTCCCAATTTGGATAAGAGAATATCTTCAATTTTCTTCTTCTCCTCAAGGTTCCTTGTTTCATATTTTAGTGATTTGAAACTATTCATACTAGAACCTTCTTCCATCTTCCTTAACCTTTCTTAAAGTGTAGGAGCTCTTCAAAAAAGACAATTTGCACATATTCTTCCTCTTCTCGTAACTTTAATTTCTTTTGGTCATGACTAACCTTCTTGTGAACATATTAGTAGAGGATTTGGTAGGTTTGGTTATGATAATCATACCTTTCTTTTTGAGAGGATCTTCCTCCTCAAATTCTTCTCCTTCTTCTTCATCCTCTACATCATCAACTTATAGATCATCTCCTTTACCTTCTGTTAGAAATTTTTTTAGCTTTGCTATCATTTTCTTTCCTTTGTTTACTACTTGAGGAAGTTTAATTTTAAGCTCTATTCTTGAATTTGCCTCATCATAAGTCCTATATATGAAGTTTTAGGGTCCATAGGCTCATTTAGCAGACCCTCTATGATACCCTTGGCATCATTGATGTTAACCTCATAATCTAGAGGTTTAACCCATGCCACTCTAGGTCAGAATATCTAAATATATACTTTATCACAGTCTACCATGAAACATACACCATCCTTGTAATCTTCTAAAAGTTTATTGGGGATCCTAAATCTATTAGTCATCTTCTCTTTGAATGTCTCAAAGTAAATGTCCATGATACTATCAAAATTTTCACCCATCTCTGCTATATACTCATTAATTTGATATAGAATAGGGACATCCTTCCTCCATACTATTGTACCTTTGGACTGGAAAACTTTCTTTAAAAAGAACAATAAACAAGTCAAGAGTGATCCAAACTTACATGGATTGTTCTTTTATCCTCTAATGCTCTCTATGTTCTTGTTGAGTTGATTCAATAGTAACTTGTTAAGGTTGAAGGACATGTTGTTCTTCACAATCTTGTATGAAAGATCAATAGCTTCACATGACACATTGTTTAATCTTCTAGAACAATAAATCTTGTGTGCAATTATATGAATGCCAATATTTAACTCCATGTTAGTGGTTCCACTAATCTTCATTCTTCTTCTATCCCACTTGGCAAGAAACTTCTTGGCTAGTTCAACTCAACCTAGGGTTTTGGTTCTCTTTTCTTTATTTAGAAAATCCTAGTAATTCTATGAATCATTTTCTTTATTATCTAAATAGGTTATTCCAACCTTAACTTCCCATTGTGTACATGGCTTAGAGCCTATAGTTGAGCAAAAGAAGTACAAATCCATGATTGGAGGTTTGCAGTATTCAACTCACATCAAACTAGATATAGAAAGTGTAGTTGGAATTATAGTTAGATTTCAAGCTGATCATAAGGAGTATCATTATGCAATATTAAAGAGGATATTCATATATCTAAAAGGAACATTTTACTATGGAATTTGGTATGACAGATCAAATAAATTTACTTTGTGTGCATATACTAATGAAGATTAGGTAGGTAGTATGGATGATAGAAAGAGAACTTGTGGTGGAGCGTTCTTTGTTGGAGGAAGATTGATTTCTTGGCTAAAAAGGAAGCAAGATTGTATATCTCAGAGTACAACTAAGGAAGAGTATGTTGCAGTAGTGAATAACTATAACCAAGTTATGTGGATGAAACAAATGTTGAAAGATATCAAGATTGAGTTGGAAGAACCTATTATCATCTACTATGATAACACAAGTATAGTAAGTATGTCTAAGAATTGTGTATTTCGTTCTAAGACTAAGCATATATCTATTAAGTGTTGAGAGAAAAGGCTCTAGAGAATAAAATTAGATTAGAGTATGTGAGTCCTATAGATCAAATTGCAGATATTTTCTTAAAGATAATTTTGAGTACTTGAGAGGTATGTTATGGGTCATGCCCCTTATTGCTTTAGATTAGATGATGTAAAGAGTGCATTAGTCTAGTGGTATAGAGCACTATTTTTAGACTAGACTGAATATTGATGCTTCCTTATGGGAGAGTATCTATGATGTGCTAAGTCATTGAGGACTCATGGTATTTGGTATTAGTATAGTGTCTTTGGACACTTGAGCTAATTGAAGAGTTGAAAAAATAATATGTAACAATTGGTATTTGTCAATTGGTATTGTGTATTTATATTGTCACCTTTGACATTGATGTTAGTGGGGGAGACAGTCTACATAAAAACCATCTTCTAAGCAATGGGGAGAGAGAATGCGAGGAAATATTATGTGAAACACCTAGTGAGATTTCAATGGGGGAGAGTTATCTCTTTAGGAATATTTAGAAAGATTCATGTAAGTGTGTAGAAGGAATATCTCTATGAGAGAGATATCCATCCAAAAGGTATTAAGAGTTGTTTACTATGAACAAATGTGTCTAATCATAAAAAAGGATGAGGAGTAGCAGCAACAACAAAGAACTCTTTAGTATTCCTAGAACTTAGATGTTTTTCATCTATATTTCCATCAATGCCAAAGTGCGGATTGTTAGCATGAATACTAATGATACCACATTGGGTGAGTATCTTGAGCATTGGAGAATATTGACATGTTGCATTCATTATTGTGTCTATCATGGATGCCAACATAGTATGGTTTCTATAAAGACTAGAAGAACATCAATCAAAGATCTTATTAGTATAGATAATACTTTTATTTTCTAGTGATGCATAGTTAATGACATGTTCCAAAAAATTTCTTGATGATGTGGTTAAGTTCATAGAGTCTAATTTGAAGACATATGATAGTTATGTTTGATTTACTAAGAGAAGTATAGAAATAGAGTATCTCTTTGAGTGTTTTTGATGTTTGCACTATATTTTTTAGCCAATATATAATGAGGTGATACACATTGAGAAAATGAAAGAGGATAGTCAAATAGAAACATCAGAAAGTGCACATGTCCTAAAGTCACATGTATGAAGTTTTTGAATAGATTGTTAGTTGACAATTCTATTATAATTGTAATTAATTAAATATCTTATTTTAATTAATTGGAAAATACTTAAGGCCAACTCAAGGAATTATTATGAAGATTTGGTTTAACAAAAAGATGTTTTCCTTGATTGTAAAAAGGATATATCAATTATCTATTGAATTATGAAGTATGAGAAGGAGTAGAGCATTTGGTAAATGTGTGTAAATGATCGAAGGGATTATTGGATGTGTAGTTCATTATCTACTTACAAGATCAAAAGGTGTAAAAGTACAATTGATAGACCAGAGACAAAGATAGAGGAAGGAAGTACATTTTAGTTCTATTATTCTACAAGGAATAATATAGAGATCATTTATATAGTGGGTTCACTGGTCTTAACCTTGAAGTTGTTTGGGCACTAGGTCCAACTACCTTCCACAACTCCTACTAGGGTTTGAATCTCCTAACTAGGATTCAAAGTCTCCTAAAATGGACTCATATATACTAAATTTTGTAATAGACTCCTAACAGGGCCCATCCTCTAATAAGGAATATTTATATTAGTACATCATCTTCTAGGTACCATCCCCAATGGGGTTTTCCCTGTGATCAAGGGTTTTCCTAGTTAACATATCTACTATTATTGTGTATGATTTTATGATTTTATTATTGTGGTTTATGTTTATATTGATCACATGGTTAAGGGTTATTAAGGTTTATAAATATGATAATAGTTAGATAACTAATTTAATGCCCCCCTCCCCTGCCAACCACCTCTCCTCAGTTATATCAATGGACTATATGTTCTAACAAGTTAAGTGTAACTACATGATTTAGTTGTTGAAGACTAGTCACATCAGCATAAGCTTTCCAAGAAGGTCACCTATGTTGAATAATAGATTCAAAAAAGGAAAACAGAAAGTTAAGCTTTAGAAGGTAAAGGTGCAAAAGATAAAAACATGGAAAAAGAGAGAATATTGTAACACTCAAGTGCAGATGAGATCACATCAGTAGAAACTATCCAACAAGGTCACCTACACCTAGTAATAGATCTAAGAAAGGAAAAGAGAAAGTTAATATTGAGGAGGTAAATGTGTAGATGATAAAAACATAGAAAAAGAGAAAATAGTGCAACATATCAAGTGTAGATGAGGTTGCTTCATTCATTGGATCAAGTGATCACATTAGCCCCCAATAGGTAATTAAGAGTTATGTGTCAAACTGATCCCAGGAAATATATTGTAACTATTTAATGTAATTCCATATGTTGCTATGTGATATTTCATGTAACAGAATCACTGGTAACGCCTAAAAGAAATAAAAGTAAAGTTATTAAGAAAGTGCAAAACTATAATGTTGTAACATTGCAATAAGGGTTAAAAGCATGTAATAGGGGTGGTAAGAAGTTATAAACCACAAAAAACTATTATAAAATAATTTTATGGTAATTCCAAAGAAATAAATGAGAAGAAAGATAAGAAGGAAACATTTTGGATCTATTTTGGAGCTTATCCTTATTGCTGATTTGACTAGTTTTTGGTTTTTTGGTCTGTTCTAGGTCTTGTACAACCATGTATAGCCTAGAAACCATGTAAAATAAATATATTTGAATATTATGATGAATAATATTATTTCTCCTTTTTATTTGGATTACTTTCATTTGGTTTTGAAGAAGTTATGCATATTTTAGTGAAAGTGGTTATTTAGAAATTACAGATGCCCTAATAGCAGTCATAATGTAGCACTTCTTACTAACACATATGGAACTATTATGACCTCTAAATGGATTCATTGGATGTGTGTGTGTGTGTGTGTGTGTGTGTGTTTGTGTGTGAATATAATTTTATTTCCTTTTACTTTGAATTGTTTTCAACTATATTTGTGGAAATAAAGAATGTTTTAGTGGAAACTAGGTTTTTTATATCTTCAATGGAGCTGTAGGCATACATTGGAATGCATGTGATGATTTATAGATTAAAAGAATGAATGGCTTATAGATGTGAAAACTAGACTAAAAAGTAATTAATATGAAATAAGTTTAGGATTATTTGGTTTTGTATTGTGAAAGATATTGGATGCCCTAGGAAGGGTTACCAATTTTTCTTTTGGTTTATTACAGTGAAAATGTGTCCCAATATATAGACCATAAGGTTTAATTAGTGTACTAGATTGTAATAATATTTGGATATTTTTTAATTGGCCTAGCTCTTAAAAATTAATCCAATTTTTTTGGAAAAAAATATTCAAGAACAAAAGCTATGAATAATACACTGTCGAATATAAGTCAAACCATGTGAATGGTGAAGTGTTGATTAACTTGGGTTGAAATATATTTAGTTTGACCTCATGAGATGCCTCTCAGAATGGGATCTATTTAATTTAATTTTAACAGATAAGTATGCATCCCATTTATTGATTAGTTTCTATGATTATCTACATTATATTTGTATCAGAGCTCAGAAGATTTTGAGTATGTAGATAGAAGATAATCTACACTAGGTAGTGTTGGGTATATTGATTCTTGCTGTGAAGTTACCTCGTTGCAAGCGTAGGTTCACTCACTATAGATAGGTGGACATGGAGGTCTACCAAAAAGGCCATAGGATATGATCCAAGGAAAGAGGAGATGGTCCATTATGTGTCACCGAGAGACTAGAGAGAGAGAGAGAGGCAAGAGAGCACTTCCAGGTGAGGGACAAGAGTTTCTATTTGTAGTAGCATAGAGGAGTGGACTTTAGATGAGAGATTCACCTTGGAGGCAGCCAACATAAAATCCATCAATAAAAGTCATAGATTAAGTGAAAAAGAGGGATTAGTAGAGGCATCAATCTACTGATGAAGAGAAAAAGGCAACAAAATTGTTTACAAATTCTAACAGAGCATTTCCATGGGACATGGAAATATTTCAAGGTTGGGAGCATGATGGAGGAGCACCTAGTATTAAAGATATTGTAGATTATCCCAATAAATATTGTAACCATTTAATGTAATTCCATATTTGTTATGTGATATTACATGTAATGGAATCAATGGTAATGCCTAAAGGAAATAAATGTAATGTTGTCAAGAAAGTGCAAAACTATAAAGTTATAATATTGTAAAAAGTGCAAAAAGGGTTAAAAGCATGTAATATGGTTGTTGGGAAGTTATAAACCACCAAAAACTACTACAAAATAATTTTAATGGTGTTAGAATTGCTTTAGAATAATTGAGAGGGGGAAGGGGGTGAATCAGTTATTCAAGGTCCAAATGTCCTATTCAAATTTTTCTCTTAATAGAGTGGACTAATCCAAGAATTCACTCTTCCAAACTTTATCTTGTCAAATTAGCAAGTTACTATAAATTTAACATGAAAGTATGACACAAGAAATCAACACATAACACAATGATTTACATAGAAACCCAATTTGGGAAAAACCACTAGTAACATGCTACTTAATTCTCACCCTTCTAAAAAGTGATGCCCTATGAAAGGCCTACCCTATTAAAGGCTTACAACACACACTGTTAAATGTGACCTCATTAGAAGATTTAACCACCCTATTAGAAGTGGGCTTGGTAAAAGGACTTTAGAACATTCAATTGGAATGCCACCCTGTTAAAGGATTTATGAATGCTTGTTAGGCCAACCTAAGTCCATAGGATTTTCAAATCTAATACAATTTCTAGAGAGTATTAGAAAATATTGACCCAACTTCAACATACAACTTATCTTGCAAATTTGAGATCACTTCTTAGCTCATATCCTTGTCTAGCCTTCTATCTCTGCAACTCTTAACTGCTTGCCTTTTCTTTCAAGCTTTTTCTATTTGTGTCTCCATACTCAATGTACCAAGGCAATAATCTCTTCATAACCACTCTTATAAGAAGAGCCCCTGTGCTCTTCCTTCTCCAAGATGTTTCCTTCTTGACACCCTTTCAATAACTTTGTAGCAACAAGACCAAAAACACTCTACTTCTTGGTCTATAACTTCTTAAATAAAAGTCTTGGAGTTCCTTTTCCTGCTTGATTCTTCCATTTTTCAATTTCAATTCACATGGATTAGGTAGGATACATTGTATCTATTCCATTTTCTATTTCCTCTAGAAAATTCTTGAATAATTCATTAGAATTCGTCCAAAAAAAAATGGTTCACATAAGATTTTGTGCCAACAACTCATCATCCTTATCTTGCAACTTGTTCACAAAATTCAATGCATCCACTATGTCAGCTCAGATTTGAAAAATTCTTCATCATTTGAAATAATGTAGCAGCTTGGTACTATTGAAATACTAGTGCTGGATACATACTGTGTTACTCGACATTAACTATGTTTTTCCTAATGCTTGGTGCTTGAAGATTACTCAACACATACTGAAATTTTTTTGATGCTTGGCACCTGATCTTTACTCAGCACTTGAAGATCACTCAGAATCAACTAAGAATTTTGTTACTTGGCTTCAACTAACTTGTTGGTACATACTAATGATCAAAGTTAAAGCTTTGTAGTCAACCTTGTTACAATTTCTTCCTCTAATTTACCTAAGTGTGACCACCTCTATATCTTTGATTTTATCATCAATACATTGCTTGACCATTGTCTTAACTAATTCTTACACTTCATTACAATATCATAACTCAACCTTTCCTTTAGGTGCTCTTGTTACATCTTGTTGATCAAATCCTCTTCATCAATCAACTAAGTGATAGTGCATGAATATTTTAAGCCAATATCATCCCTATATAGTAGGTTTCACATCAATGGAAAGACAATGATTGAAAACAATCTTTTACAACAATCTCCCTCTCTGATCTTCAACAACAATGAGGTTTTCAATCAGATTTCTAAAAAATGGTTGTTGCAAAGAAATTATTGAGAAGAAAGATGAGAAGGAAACATTTTGGATCTATTTTGAAGCTTATCTATATTGTTGTTTTGATTGGTTTTTTAGTTTTTATGTTGGTTATTTATCTGGTAGGATCATTTATGACCTATAAACCATGTGAAATGTATATATTTGAATATTAGGATGAATAATATTCTGTCTCCTTCTTTTTGTATTAATTTCATTTGGTTTTGAAGAATTTACGCATATTTTAGTGAAAGTGGTTATTTATAGATTTCAAATTCCCTCACAATAGTCATGTTGCAACACTTCCCACTAAAACATATGTAAGGGTTATGACCTCTAAATGTGTTAATATAATTTCATTTCATTTTTTTGAATCATTTTGAATCACATATATCAAAGTTATGAATGTTCTAGTGGAAACTAGGTTTATAATATTATTAATGGAGTTGTGGGCATAGATTGAAATGCATGTAATGATTTATAGATTGGAAGAATTAATAGCTTATAGATTCAGAAACTAGACTAAAGAATACTTAATATGAAATGGGTTTGGGATAATTTCATTTCTTATTGTGAAAGATAGATTCCCTAGGAAGGGTCACCAATTTTTCTTTAGGTTTATGAAAGTCAACATGTGTCTTGGTATAGAGACCATAAGTTTTAATTGGTGTACTAAATTGAATGGTTATTTGGATATGTTATAATAGGCATGGCTTTTAAAAATTTGTCCAACATTTTTGGGAAAAAAAAAACTTCTAGGAACAAAAGTTATGAATAATATACACTCAAATAGTAGTCACACCATGTGAATGGTGAAGTATTGATTAAATTGGGTTGAAATATATTTATTTTGACCTCATAAGATGCCTCTAAGAATGGAATTTATTTAATGTATTTTGAAGAGATAAGAATGTATCCAATTTATCAGTTAGTTTCTATAATGCTTTACATCATTACTTCATCCATCAGTTCCAAGAATCTGAGTTCTAAAAATATTATATCTGCACGAATTAAGATGAAATGTATTGGTTTGAATTTGGAATAAATCTATAGTTTTATTATTTTTCCTGTTGTTATCGAGCATGAAAATTTTTACATTTTTTGTTGAGTAAGAATGAAATTTTAGTTGTTGTTAAGTGATGGAATTGTGTTAATATTGGTTGATCTCTCTATGTTTCCTAAGCATAGTTGAAAACATGTTCAAGCTGAGTGAGTGGAAAACCCTATGATAGCTGACCTTATAGGTGTATAAGAATTAAGCATTTATTTCCAAATATTAATGGTTATATAGTAGATTTTAGATTCATTTTCATTTATCAAAGATGGAAGAGTGTATGAAGAGAACAAGGAAATTTGAGGAGAAAGATTCAAGTGTTTGTGAACTAGATACAACTGCTACTCATTATCATTTGTTAGATTCAAAAGGTATTTTAGTAGTGCTGACTTACACTATTTGAAATTTTTGCAAGCCCTAGTTAATAAAATGATGTTTAGATCTTCCAAATGTTAGGATGTAAGGGAAACAAGTTTTTAACATGCAATTAATTATAAAAAAGGTTAGACAACTACCCTTCTGAGCTATTCTTGAGATAGCATACAAGGGAGACCCATCTAGTCCACTATCAATGATACCACCAAAAGTGTTAATGATGCAAGATGTGAGATGCTACTACACTAGAAGGATAGGAGAAGTAGGAGACATGGAAATAAGAGATACATATAGAAAATTGTGTGAGAATGGAATGTTGAAGGAAGAGTATAAGATTCTTGAACAAAAAGTGTTAAACCATGCCCTAGATTTTCCCCAAATTTTTAAGAATGAATGGATACACATTTTTTTGAGCCGTATTCATAATGATTTCATATGTTTTGAAAATGGACCTGTTAAGATCACTAAAAGGACCATCCACCAAGTATTATGGTATCGAACCTTATACATACCTAAAACTATTCAGAGTGATGCAAAGGATGTAATTCAAAAGAATATAGGGATAGTATGGAAAAAGAGAGGAATGTCCATAGAAAAAATTTTGGATCCCGTAATAGAATTTGTAGTGAGAGTGATTTCTCACAAGTTATTTCAATCTAGTAGATTGAACATTATGTCTTGCATGGCTATAGATTTAGGATACAAGATAGTGAAGAAGGACCACACTTATGACCTAGCTGAGTTACAACTTCAATAGTTATTATAAAACTTGGAGGCCATAAGAAAGATGGAGTGTAGATTTAAAGTTTGATTCATACTTGTCTGCATATCCTTCTATGTGTAGAATACATTCCCAACCTTTGGTCAAATAGTATGGGAGACCAACATGCTAGTTACATTATAGATTGCAAATATAATTGAGTAGCTTGGAAATAATTTTGAAATAGTAATGATGATAAACTTTGAAAACTTTAAGAAGTATATGTAAAAGAGGCTAAGGATTCATGTATCACTAATTAAACAATATTACAATGATGTATGCTTTGTAGTTGATGTAGACTACACATATGTGCAAGAAACTATTCCTAGGTTTAGATGGTTGAAGCCTTTTCCATATGAATTCAATGTTGAAGAGGCATCTAAAACTATTACAAGATTACTAGAAAAAGAAATTGATAAGAGTACCACCTCATATGGAAACTATGAGGAAGCAAAGTCTAGGATCACAATTTACTTAAAGATAACTACTATGATAAGAAAGAAAAATAATCTTTTATTGAGGAAGAAGAAAATTTGGTGAAGGGGAGAGGAGGAAGAAGAAGATGATGAAGATGATGATGGAGAGGAAGAACTAGTTCAAACCCCTTTGGAAATCACTGTAGGCTAAGGAGAAGAACAAGAAGAACATGATGAAGGTATTGAGGAAGGAAAAGACAAGGAAGAACCTAAATAAGTAGGAAAAAAGAAGAGGAAGGAAAATGAGCTTATAGTTAAGAAACCAAAGAAATTTGTAAAAAAATAATAGCCACCAATACCAATTACTAGATCAAGCACAAGGGAAACTATTAAGATAACCAAAGAAGCTGAGAAGCCTAAATGAAAAAGAGTTATTGTTGTTATAGAAGAGAGTGACCTTGAGAAGAAAAATAGGAAAAGTATGTTTCTCCAACTGAGCGAGAGGAGTAGAGGACATAATCAAATGAAATAAGTCAATTTGAAGTGGTAAGTCACAATCCATAATCAAATGTAGACAACTTGTATGAAAACATAAAAAATGATGCAGATTTTTTTGGCTTTGCACATGTTGTATTTGATAAGTTAGGTAAGATTGGTCAAAATAAGGTAGAAGAAGCAATTTATGAAATGGTATCTACATTTAGGACCACACCAATATAAATTGCCAACTCATTACCAAAGAGTCTTACTAACAAAGTTGAGCAAAAGTGGTAGTACAGTTTGACAACTAAGAGATAGATAATAGACACTACTATAGGTAGAGTAATGCCATCTTTTGACAATGGAATGATGATAAAAGCCATGAAAAAATACAAGGGGATATTTTCCCCCAAATATAGAGCCTTCAATATTTTACAAAATAAAGTTGAAGAGGTTATAAAATAGAGCATCCAAATATGGAAAGTTATTTATGGGTTGACAATAGAACAACATAGTGATTAAGCACCTAAGGAAGTTAGACATGAGAAAGATGGTCAAGTGATAGTAGAGACTGCAAAAGATGTATCTATCAAGGATGGTCATCCAGAAGACACTCAGAATAAATAAGATGAAGAGGCCATAGTTCAGGACAAGTGGGAGGATGGTCAAAATGTACCTAAGGTACACTTGTCAAGTGCTAAGCCCCCTCATATGGGCCAAGTGAATCAATGAGACTTAATAAAAATCAAGGATATTCTTGACAACTCAACTTAGAACATCTATCCTCTAATAGATGATGATTTAAATAAGATTATGAAGATTACACCATGTGAGCTCAATTGTGCATCAATATTGTATTGGTGAGAATAGAAGAAATTAACAAGGCAAGAGTGGTATCAGTAGGGGAGAAGAAAATTAACACATCCAGTGTGCCTCCAGAAATAAACACTATAAATGAACAAAGTGCAAGCACTGGATAGCAAGGTATTATTACAATACTAGTTGCATTAGCTCTAGTTCCATTCATTTCATATAAGAAAGCTTTACCTATGATAAAAAATGATGGAATAGAATTCAAACTAGGTAAGGAAGAAAGTTCTCCACCTATTTCATAGACTTAAGGTGAGGAACAAAAGGAGGAAATCCAAGATGATAAGACTAAATAGTTTAAGGTGACTACTGCTACAAAGGAAAAAGTTTCTAGATAGATTCTAGTTACTCTACCAGTTTCTATTATTCCTTATAGTAGTCAAGCCCTCTAGAAGCCAAGCACTCATGCAACACCATTGTGAATATCAAGGCCAAGTGTAGAAACATGTAGAAGATCAAATTATACATCATATGGGGATGTAAGTCTTGATGAGGTGATTCAACTACCCATGTTTTATCTCAACCCAATCACCATTAAAAAAATGAACATCCTATAGGAAGCTCTAGTGAGGAAAAAAAACTAAGAGTTTCTTAGAAGGGAGTACAAGTAGAAGCATGAGCTACATGAAATAAAAGAGATATTTCTTGATGCATTCTGTCTCCCAACACCCAATGAAGACAAACCAATTGTTGAGAAACTAGTGAATATTATTGATAAGATCAGTGATGAAGACCTAGATAGAAACACAAAACTCTTACAATGATCTAAAAGGAAATTTCACACAAAAGTACTTGAGAAGATAGCTAGTTCCATTAGACTACGACAAGTTGATTTAGCAACCAAGATGGAGAGTGTGAAGAAGGTGTTGGACAATATATTTTCTCTTTACACAAAGCTTTGTGATGTGAATTTATTGACACAAGGACTTTAGAGGGATATTAAATAGCTACATGAAGAACTAAAAACAAAAGGTAATTCTCTTAAGTTGTACCTTGGTTAAAGCCAAGACCATTTTCAAAGGTTATTATCTACTCAATGTCAGCTAGCTATGTTACATTCACAAGATGCAAAAATTATAGCTACCTTGATCAGTATTCAATCCATGTTGACCAAGAACATGGAGGTGTTGTATAAGGAACTAGCCTATGATAAAAATTTGATGAAGAAAGATTCACATCTTTCTACTCATGATGACTTAGTAGACCTTGTTGCCTAGCTAGATGTCCAATACCAATTTCTAGAGGTAGCATGCTACAATTGGGATGCAACACAAAAGATCATCATGGAGGTCCATAAAACATTTTTGGGCAAACAAACTATCAATATACCACCCATGACATAAGTGTCAAAGAAGGTGGAGAGAAAAGACAAAGGGGGAGAGAGAATAAAAAGGGAGAAAAAGAATAAGTAGGGGGTAGACACCAATAGAACATCAAATATTTACTCAATAGGAGTATAACAATAGTTGAACAACAAATATTTACTCAACAGGAGTAAAAAATTTAGATACAAAAAGGAAATATCAACTCAAGCCGAGTCATGAGTATTAATGGATAGGGTATGATAGTTATGTCATTACTTTTGCAAATTTTGTAGTTTTGTATAAGAGATGAATAGTTATGCTCATAGTTAAGGTATATATGCATGAAAAAGTGTTTTTAGCATTCATGTCTAAGGGGAAGATTGTTGATTTGATTTTGATCTTCACAAGACAATGACAAAACACTTAAGTCATTACTTAATAGAACTTAGGTCATGCTAATAAGTAGTGTATGTTGAGCATAAGTTGCCAGATAATACATGCCAAACAAAATTCATAGTTAGTGTTGAGCATTAGTATGTGCCCAATAGATGCTATGTACTAAGTCACTCAAGTGATAAGAAATATAATACATGCCAAGTTATTCATGTGTTGATTAAATTAGTATATGTCAATTCATTTAGGAGTTGAGTTACAACATTAAGGATAATATAGATGCCTAGCATAAGATCTTTTAGGTGTTGAGTAAATAGGTTTTGGCATAGTTATTTGTAATGGAACAAAATACTATATAAACTATTTTCTTATCCCTATGCAATACATGGAAACAATCAAGAAAAGGGATATATTAAGAGACAAAATGGATGAATCACAATCTTTGATTTCTACCTGAGCCTAGTTCACCTAAATCATCTTAAGGAGGGAAAACCCAAAAAAATATGTGTGTCAAGTAAGAGGTTTGAATGCATGTATGAGAGAAGAAGGATAAATTCTAAGAGAAAAGAGAGAGTATTGATGGTGACTATGGAGTTTATGGAAGAGATATGAATTGTATAATCAATTAGAGAGAATAGAGAAGAGTAGTTAAAGGATAGAGAAGACATATTTGATCAGAAGGATCAAGCATATACTTGGAAGGAGGAGATATGATATCTAGCAAAAGAGTGCTAATCGAAGGATCAATGTTAAAGAATTCTAACAAGTGAATCAATAAAAATCTCTTAACAAAGTAGTTTTAACATACTTTTGCAAAATATTTAATAAGGTACACTTTTAGCAAGGTGTTAAGATCCCTTAATAGGGTAATATTTAATAGTCTTTGTAAGCCTTTAATAGGATAAATCTTTCACAGGGTAGATCATAGATTATGATCAAACAAATTTATAACTTTAATTGGATGCACTTTACAACTGCAGTAGTGAAGATTTGTGGGTGTCATCCCCACCCCAGTTTTACTTTCTCATTGGAGTGTTTCTAGGCAACCAAATATCTTATGTCATGTGGACCATTTATTTTATGTTATGGATGTTATGATGTAGTTAGAAATTTAAGTTTACATGATATATGATGAGATGCATGTGTGATGAATTTTTTATAGTTAGAATTTTGAAGAGTTGATCCCCCCCCCCCCCCCCCCGTTTGTATTTAGTTTCCCATTGCCATTTCCTACATTAAAAAACACTATCAATAATCTACCTATAACTCTTGCTTACATAAGACATCAATGCACTTGTCTCATCTTAATTAGAATCATCCTTCATTAAACCATAGATAACTTCATCATCATGGTCATCAGATTCTTCATTGGATTCCTCTTTAGCAATGTAGCAAGCATTCTTTCCCTTTTCCTTATAATCTTTTTTTTTCTCATTCTTTTGCCTCTAATTTTTTCTCCACTTCTATTATTCTTCTTTGGACACCTTGTAGCAATACAAACAACCTCATTACAATTAAAACATATGATAGGTAACTTATGTTTTTATTTTCCTTTGCCTCTACAAAATCTCCTAGCTAGCAATGCTTCAAGTTATTTTACAACATCATCATTTGTATCACTGTAACTAGAAACATGTTTAACCTTTTTATTTTTCTTTTATTTAGGCTCTTTCAATGAAAATTTATCTTTGAAAGCATACTGAACATTTTTAGTTTTAAAATTATCAAAATTAGAGAGTTCAAAGCTAGTGAGTCTACCCATTAGTCCTTCAATGTAAAATCATTACCAGTTGTACATCTTAGTTCTTGTATGGAAGATAATCTAATAGCATACATAGGAAAAATGTTTCTCAATACTTTTCTAATCATAGTCTCATCTTCAATAACACCAGTTGCTCCTCTGATAGAATTAATATTTTCTTTAACTTAGGCAGAATATTGAAATATTTAATCACCTTTTTAAATTCTCATTCCATCAAACTTACCTCTGAGACTTTTAGATTTGGCTCCTAGCACATTATTATCTCCTCCATAGATATTTTCCATAGAATCCTACATCTTCTTATCATAATCACATCCTTTAATGTCATCAAACTTAGTGTTTCTTAGGGAAGATGGAATCTCCAACATTTCTTGATTGTGTTCTTTCTTCTTTTTCAAATCTTTAGTATTAAGGGCTCTAGCAAGGTCAACATGCTCAATGGTAATGGTAGATTGTGCATAGTCTCTAGATCCTCTTAGAAATAGATTCATCAAACTCTTCCATGTAGGGAAGTTCTCCCTGTTAAGATTGGGTACCTCTCTTTTGGACATCTTGATATTTTAGCTTTTAGTACCTTTAAACTATTCCTATCAAGAAACTAGGCTCTAATATGAATTATTCAAATATTTTAGAATAATTAAGAGGGCATGGGGGGGGGGGGGAGGGGGAAGGGGGTGTGAATCAGTTATTCAATGTCTAAATGTCTAGATAAAAAATTTCAGCACTTGACAAAATCATATCCATATATCTCCTTATCATGTATTATGCATGCATCTAATAATTATATAGCTTAGTAGGTCACTTTCCTAGGTCACAATATCTTTGGAGAAATGTAAATATTAAACACCACAAAATCATTCACACATTCTGACACAAGGATTTTATGTCAAATCCCAATTTTGGAAAAACCACCAGTAGCATGCTACCAATTGTCATTCTTCTAAAGTTGTGTCCTGTGAAAGGTCAACCCTATTAAAGGTTACAATACACATTATTAAATGTGACCTAGTTAAAGGATTTCAATCACCCTATTAGGAGTGAACCTTGTTAGAGGACTTTAGAACATTCTATTAGAATGTCACCTAGTTAAAGGATTTACAAATGACTTGTTTGTCAACCCTAATCAAAAGGATTTATCCAAAAATGTTACAATAATTAGAAAGTAATAATAGGACTTGATGAAATAACAAATCACAACTCACTTGTAGATTATAGATCTTTTTTTCAGTCCTCCATTCTGCTTGGCCTTCATACTCTTCATCTCTAATAGCTTATTCATCCTTCAAGCATCCATCCTCTTAAGCCTTCTTGCTTTGTATGCCAATTATAGAGTCTTGTATTTAACCACCATATGAAGCAACACCCTAGACTTATTATCTTCATTAGATTCTCACAGATGCCAACTATTGCTCCTGGCCTTGCATCCCTTTATAAAGAGAATTTAGGTCCTTTTTCATTCAATCATAATAGTCCATTTTAGGGTTAGGTTAGATTCATCAAATCCTCCCTCTTTCCATTTTGTTCTCTCTAGAAACTTCTTCTAAAATCCCTTTTGAAGTTTCCTTAAAATGGTCTATCTTGAATTTTGTGCCTCTAGCCCATCAAGCTTATCTTCCACATACTTCACAAAATTTGAGTAATCAACTTTGTCAGCTCATATTAGTGAATATTCAATCAAACTCTTACTATTGTCACTCAAAAATATCTAGCTTCTATTGGAATTACAATAGGAAAGGTAAAATCTAGGGTGTATGAATCATTGCTTCAAACTTTAACCCATAAAATATTTACCACACATCCATCTCACATATTCAATAATTAAACTGAAACACCATAAAAGGCATATACATCTAAAGAATGTAAACAAGCAGGCATTCACAAGTATATGGCACAGGATATGATTACCTAGAAATCCTCCAATGAGAAGGTAAAAATAGGGTGGGGATGACATCCAAAAATCTTCATTATTGTAGTAATAAAGTGTATCCATTGAAGGTTACAATATTTTATCATGAAACATGATCTACCTTGTGAAAGGTCTACCTTGTTAAAAGCTTACAAATACTGTTAGGTCTTACCCTGTTAAAGGATTTTAACACCCTATTAGAAGTGTGCATGGAAAAAGGACTTCAACTCACAATTAAGTAATCACCTTGTTAGAGGATTTCAATACAAACTATTAGGACTACATTTTTAAGAGATTTAACTAATTCACCTGTTAGAATGTCTCAGTAATGATATGGTGATTAGTGCTCTATTTCTTGATGATAGATCAACTCTATATTGTTATGTACTTGATCCTTCTTGATCAGATGTCTCTCTGCTACCTTCCTCTATTCATCTTTCAATTGATTATGCAATGTAATTGAGATCATTATATCTTGACCACCGTGAATGTCCTAGTTTGCACATGCAATTATTCATTCATTCCCTTTCATCCATAAAAAATGTATGGTTCTATCCTCCTTAAGAAGACCTAGGTGACTTAGGGTTAGGTATGAGTCAATGGTTGTGATTTATCCATATTTCCACTTAAACCTTCCCTTTATTTGATTGGGTGCATGTAATACATAGGGATTCCCACTTAAGACTCACCATTATCACCAAAATAGAGTAATTCAATCCTTAAGTCAGCCCAAAAATGGCTTACATAGTAGTATGTGCCAACACAAACAACTATGACAAAATTATGTTACTCGGCATCTATAGTCAATGGGGCTCGGCACTAACTATGACTTCAATGTTGTCACTCAACATCTAAATGACTTAACATGCACTTCTTTCTTAACTCCTAAATCACTTGGCATATACTATCTTCTTGATACTTGAGTGACTCGGCATATGAATGACTCGATACTCACTATTTACTCGACATGTTCTAACTTGTACATTGTGCATGACATATGTTACTTGTTTGATAGGAACTAAGTAAATGACTTAAGTGTATAGACATTCACTTGTCAAAACTAAATTTAAGATTAAAAATCTCCCCCTTTGAAATGAGTGTCAAAAAAAATTGGTCATAAATTAATACTCTTATTCTTACGAGAATAACATAAGTGATTATTTAGCTTTTATATAAATTTTCAAAATATCATAATTTTGCAACATGACTTATACCTCAAAATATTATAACTCCCTCTGAGTTGATTTATCTATTATGTATTGTACTTTGTATCAAAATCTTTCTCCTACTGAGTAGAGTTTCCTCAACTAATACTCTTTCTTTGTTTTTTCCTTTTCTCTCACTCTATTTTCTACTTTTCTCTTACTCTATTTCTACTTTTTTGTTAGTCTATTTCTACCTTTCCCTTACTCCCCCGTCCATTCTTTATCCCCCATACTCTTACTCCCCCATTTTGATACTAATGTCAATGGGTTATACACTAATAGTGTATATGTCCAAAAAAGATTTAAGGACCTCAAGTATAATTTTAAGAGTTGCATCCCAATTATCACAAGCTACCTCCAAAGACTTAATTTGGATGGCCAACTCAACAACAAGGTGTACTAAGCCATATAATGTAGAAAGATTGAGGTCTTTTTTCATAAGTGTTTCTACATAAGTCAGCTCCTTGTGTAAAATCTCCATGTGAGGAGTCAATGTTGACTAGATGCTAATTAGTTTAGCCCTAATATTAGCTTCATCTGCATCCAAAGTTACTGACTGACTTTAGGATTGCAAGAGAGTCCTAAAATGTTTCTCACTTTAAGTTGGATTCATGGGCAATTTTGCACCAGATGACTACATTCAACTTTCCAAGATGAAGATGTGATTCATTATCTCCTGTGTGAAGAGTGTAGGGTTACACAGTTTAGTGTACAAATAGAAAATGTCCTCTAGTACCTTCTTCAAACCATCTATCTTTGTTTCCAATGCAACCCGTGTTACTGCAATTTCACTAGATATCTTCCCATCAACTCTATGTTGAAACTTCTTTTTATGCCATTTTAATAATTTGACATTATTATCTAGGTCTATGTTACTTACTCTTTCCACTATGTTGGTCAATTGTTCAATGATAGGCTTTGTTTCATCTAGAGTAGGTAGACTGAATGCATCTAAGAAAATTTCTTTGATCTCAATCAAAGCTTGCTTCTACCTATGCTCCCTTCTAAGAAGTTCTTGATGTTTATTCCTTGCTAGGGCCTCTTATAGTATACCCATCTACTCAATTGTTATTGCTGCATAATCAAACTTAGGCAATACAATTTCTTCATCTAGGATAACACCTCCATATGTGAACACCTCTTCTACCTTAAATGAACTAGGAATCAACACTAAGAATTGAAATTATGTAGCATCTATGCTCAACCTCTAAAGAGTTTGACTAGAAGGAGATCCTGATGTTGGTAATGTAACCAATGCTTGAATTTCTACCTATTCCTTCAGCTTGGGTGTCAAAGATGTCTCTTGAGACTTGTCCTTTTCTTCTTCTTTTATTTGATCTTATGCTAGAGGTGCAAGTGTATCTACTTGACCTATTTGGCTTTCTATCCCATCATTTATTGGTGTTTTGTCTTCTCAACTGTTTCAAACTTATCTTTTTCAAATTCTTCGACATTTTCTAAGACTAAAGTTCCTTCCATGAGTGTACTAATATTGCATCCTATTGTCTCCTTCCTTGACATATAGGTATGGGTTGTGAAGGTTGTACACTTGTGACCCATATCAGTACCTCCCTCAATTGTGCCTTATTCATTTTCATCTTGTTCATCATCTTCTACCTCAATAGGTTCTTTTTCGTCTATCTTTGGCTTTGGCTAGTCCATATGTAATCTTCCACATTTATTTGGGCTTTAGTACAACATCCTCTATGTTGTTTTGTAATATGCTAAATGCCCTATATTTAGGTACAAATCTCATAGCATATCTTTATGGATTTAGATATTTGTGCCTTGCTAATTTTTGGCATAACTTGAGTGATTTTTATCTCCCTAATTTTCTTCTTTATGTCTAAACAACAATGCCATTTCTACTCAACTCTATCATATAAATTCTTAGTTATGGAGTTTGCAATTTTTAAGGGATTTTTCTTAAAAGTAGCCATCATGGTATATATTTTATACTCTCATTTATTCTTCTCAATCTTTCCAAGTTTATCAAATTCAATGTGAGAGAAACTTGACAATTCAACATTATTTATAATGTTCTCACATTAATTATCTAGTTCTAAGGAGGGACTATTAGTCACCACTTGTAATTGGTTGTTGCCATTAGATTCAATCTTTTCCTCATCAGATTTAGCTTGAGTAGTAAACTTTCTTCTTGGTTTTTTATTTGCTTCACATTCATGCTCTTTAGGTTTGGCTACATCTTTATCCTTCTATGTAGCTAGTCTTGTGCTAGCCCTTGTGATAGGTGTTGTTGTTTTAGGTTTCCTTGGTTTTGCAACCTTCTTGGGTTTTTTTTCTACTTGTGTCTTTGCCTTTCTTTTCCATTTATTAGTAGAAATAGGTGATTCCTCATTTTCCTCTCCCTTAACACCTTATATAGTTTTTCTTTCTTATTCTTGTTGATCCTCTCCCTGACCTTGTGCCAATGTTAATGGTGCTTGAGCTTGTTTGTCTTCTTCTTCATCATCATCTTCCTCTTCTTCCTTTTCCTCGACTCCTTCACCAAATTTTTCTTTCAGTTTCTTTACCAATTTGTTCTTTTTCTTTATTATAGAGGTAGTCCTTAATTCCATAGTGATCTATGATTTGGCCAATTCATAATTACCAAATGCTTTGGTGTCTTTGTCCACTTCTTCTACAAGTAATGTTGTGATTGGTGCAGAGGCCTCATCAACATTGATCTCATATCTTAATGGCCTCAACCATCTCACCCTAGGAATTGTTTGTACATATGTTTGATTAGTGTCAACTAGAAAGGAAACATCATCATAATGTTTCTCCACTAGTGAGACTAGTATCCTTAATCTCTTCTTCATAGATTGTTTAAAATCTTCAAAATAACTAGTCTTTACTGACTCAAAGTTAGCACCTAATTATTCTATAAATTCTCCTATCTATACTGGAATTGATCTATTTTTCTTCCATGCAACCTTACTAAATGTAGCAAATGTATTCTATACATAGAAGAAAATACATACCAAAATAGATCAAAATTTACACTGCACACTTTCTATTTTCTCTTATAGCTCCCAAATTTTCAAACAATTGCTGCAAATGTAACTTGAAAAGATCATAAGTATGATCTTTTTCTATAATTTTATAGCCCATGTCCACTACAATGCAAGGTACATTGTTTAATTTGTTTGACTCATAAAACTTGTGTGTTATTACCCTCACTACAAAACTTATTAGAGGATATGCGATTGTATCAATTGTCATTCCCCTTTTGTTCCATACAACCCCTATGTTCTTTTCAATGACTTCCTTTAACTCACTTCTCATAGTCTTTGGCCAATCTAGGGTTGGATACCTTTTTACCCTATGAAATTTTTTCTTTTGGATTCTAAGTAGCCTATTTTTTAACGATACTAAGCTATCATGAATTCTACTTACGACAATTCGTATCCACTCAGTTTTGAAAATAGTTGGAAAATCTAAGGCACAAGTTAACCATTTCTTCTCTACAATATTGAATTATTCCTTCAATACTCTATTTTCACATAGTATCCCATATTCTTCTCTAATCTTTATGTTACCTATACTTCCAATCTTGTAAGTATAAATATTTCTATCATCTTGAATCATTAAGCTCATGGTGGTATCATAGATAATGTACTGGAGGGATCCCACTTATATGCTATATCTAGAATAGCCTTGAAAATAGGTTGTTTTATCTAATTGCTAATTAATTAAATATTTAAAACCTCTTTTCCCTCTACACCTTTCCCTTTGGAAGAACTAGGTACCATCACATATATCTAGGGTTTTCAAAATTTGAGACTGCATAACTTAGTACAAGATAAATACCTTATAAATCCTAATGAAATTATGTCAAATAGCCATTTATATCTCTTGCAAATTCTTTAGATGAAATTCTCCAATTTTTCTTTAGCTCTTTGTGTTATTTATTGAATTAAAATGATGTTAAATTAGTAGAAATCAATCAAAAAATCCTTAAAAAAACTACAATTAATGATAAGTTCTTACACAACTATAACCTCAGCATCAACTGATTTCTAGCTCACTCAGCATCTTCATGTCTTTCCACTTTCTCAGAAACCATTATGAGATCAACCTCAACTAACTAATTTCATTATCTTGGCATCCATAAGAGACTTTTTATGTTCAAGACTAACATGAAAATTTGACAAAACTTAAAGATTTTTCTTTGATTTCTAATAACACTTTGCATCTTTATTCATGCATATGTGATCTGTTCAAAATTAAATCCTTGGAACTAATTTATGGTGTCTCTTTTAAATATTAGTCCCACATACCTCTTGATTGCTTAGTTTGATAATATGTGACCACCTAACCCATTGGGTGAAGTTATCCCATCTGTACTTGATGTGCTACAATCTTCTTTTCTCTTCCATGTCTTGTTTATCTCATCTATGACATTTTCAATATCTAACCTGCTTTTTCCTTTATTGAACTCATAACTTGGTGCCTTTGACCTTGTTGAACAATATTGACTGATGTGACCAGTCTTCAAAAGGCTAAAACATGTGGTTTGACTCAACTAGCTTTTGTAGTCACTCCTAAAGTGTGTCCTAATATAGTTTTCAGAAACATGTCCATACTCTTGATAGTAGTGACAACTATAGCTTGTGTTAAAATTCTAATTATTAGATTTTCAATTGTATTTTACCTTTATCTACATGTTTGATGACCACTGTGGTTTGGATTTGTACTCAAAAGCTTTATGTCCATACTTCTGATAGTTATAACAATATCTTTCAAATCTTTGAGTTTGCATGGTCTCTGTTCTACATTTATGTGCCTGCTTACCTTGTTTGTTGCACTTATGGTAGTGACCCATGCTCTTCTACATCACATTCTAATTTAGAGTCTTGTTCCTGGACACATTAGTAGTATGTCCTTTCTTACCACAATTATGACATGTAGGTTTGGATTTCTTACCTTTCTTTCTTTCTTTAGCACTTTTGGATAATTCTCCTTCTTTAGTACTAGTGTATTCCAATATACATGTATCATTGTTAGATCTAGGGCATCTGATCAATTGTTCAAAGTAATTGATAGCTTCACTAGGTTTATTGAAAATTTCAACAAACTCCTTTTCCCTTTTTAGATCATTGTTCAACTATTCATTCTGTAACTACAATGTTGTGATTTAAATATATTTGGAATTTAGTTCATTATTTACAATCATCATTTGACCCAATGTTTCTAATTGCTTGTTAGCAATCTTAGTTACTATTGGTCATTTTTTCCTACTTGCCAAAATTTCCATATTTGCATTTAAATGTGGTAACATTCATGTATTTAAAAATTCAAATAAACAATGCAAAAATACTTCATGTTAAACTTTACATTATGATTTATTTCCTAAGTGATTATGCACTTTAACATTCTATGGGCCCACAACTTCCTTGTCATTAGATCATTCATCATCGATGGTAATCACTTTTGTTAGGAATAGGATGTTGACCTTGGATGATTCCTATTCTTATTATTTGTTTTGTAAATTTACTTCTTGCAAATAATGTAATTAAGTGTTAGTGTGCATGTCTAGTTGGCATGTTGATGTGTCACTCCACTTGCATGTGTCGACATCGATTCCTATGATGCATAAAAGATATCTTTGGAATATTTTATTGTGTAAGGAAATCATGACTGAAATAGTTATGATGGATTCCCATGATGCGTAAGAGCTATCTTTGGATGATTTAATTGTGTGTAAAGAAATCATGACTAAAATAGTTATGATGGATTCATTTGGCACATAAGAGCTATCTTTGGAAGATGCCCTAACAACAAAAATTGCATTATATAAGCACTTTAAGGGTTGTAGATAGTGAGGAAGAGAGTATACATATTGTATGATTAGTTTCTACTGGATAAGTCTTCCATGTCCCAAAAGAGGTTGCACTGTAAGTGTGTTGTAACCTTTGAGTTGAAGATAATACATTGTACAAGCTTTGGGGGGGGGGGGGGGGGGGGGAGGGGCGTTTGTTTTACTGAAAGGTTTTCCCCACCAATATATCTCTATGTTTATGTGGTATTATTTCTCTACCTATTTTTGTATTCATGGTCGACTATAATATTATCATTTACATAATATTAAATTTGTAATTGTAAGGATTTTAAAAGAATTTTCAGAATACTTTCCTTAAGAGATTAGTGTAAGAAGCTATTTTTGCACTTGGGTTTCCTTACAAGTGGTATCAAAGCTTGATAAAATTTTGGACCTAGTTGTTGGGTAGGGTTTTTTGAGCTAATCTCAAGTTGAGAGGGAGTTTTTTGTAGAGAATTATAGATTGAGATGTCTAGTTCATCATATGGAAAAATAGAGGTGGAGAAATTTAATGGTAGTAATTTTGAGTTGTGGAAACTCAAGATGGAAGACTTGCTTAAGATCATGATCTATGGGAGGTGACTTCACTTGATGTGAGACCTACAAAAATATATCAAGTAGATTGGGATCTCAAGGACAAAAAAGCTAAGGGTATCATTAGACTCTATCTAGCTGATTCAATACTCTTCAATGTTCTTGATGAGGAAACCACAAATAGTCTATGGACATGGCTTGGGTCTGTGTATCAAGCCAAACCTCTAGTGAACAAGTTGTTCTTGAAGAAGAAATTATATTCTCTAAGAATGGAGTTATGAGGACTTGTTATTGGCCATCTAAATTCTTTTAATTTACTAATTGCACATTTAACATCATCTTGTGTCAAGATAGAGGAGGAGAATCGATGTATGGCCCTATTATGTTCCTTGCTAGATTCATAGGACCATCTTGTGATGGCTCTTAGAATTACTTTAGTCACTTTTAGAATGAATGATGTGGTGTCTTTGCTATTATTTGAGGATACAAGGAGAAAGTCATCAAATTTGGCTAAGGAAGCTCTTTCTATTGATAGTAGATCCAGTGATAGAGGCAATAAAAATGACAACAAGTCTAGAAAAGGTAGATCCAAATCTTGTGGAAAATCAAAGACTCGTGGAAAGTCCAAGGAAAAATGTTGGAACTATGATAAGACTAGGAAATTTCATAAAGACTATAAAGAGCCAAAGAAAAAGAAGAAGGCCTCAGATTTAGGTTCAAAAAATCTCAAGAAGATGGTGATTCTTTAATTGTAGCCTTGGTAATGCATGCATCTAATGATTTGTGGTTAATAGATTTGGGTGCTTCTTTCCACATGACATCTCATAAAGGTTGGTTCTCAAAGTATGAAGTTTTTGATGGTGGAAAGGTGTACTTGGGTAATGATTCTCACCTAAAGATATTTGGATGAGGATGGGTCACTATCAGATTCCCTAATGGACAAGTAAATGGGATCAATGGGGTAATGCACATCCCTAGTTTGGCAAAAAACCTATTATCTAAAATTATATTGAATAATGTAGGTGTGCAAATTATTTTTTCTAAAGATGGATGTAAGATGATGAGAGGAGCCATGGTTCTTGCTAAAGGTACTAGGAGAGGTACTCTATTTTAGCTTGATGCATGCATTTTTCAGTGCAATAGTTCTTATGTTTCAAAGAATAGAGAAGCTATCATTTCATCCCCAAAATTTGAATGAGTAGTAATGAAGACTGTGTTATTGGTTCTAATGGAAGTGTAGCATGTGTACTTAAGGGTGCAAACACATGAGAAAGAAAGCTTCCTATAGAAAAGACAATGTTCTGGAATATGAGATTTGGCCACATCAGTGAGAAGGGTCTTAGAACCCTAAAGAACAAGAACCTCATTGAGGGATTAAATGATTGTATCCTCAAGTTTGACTTCTATGAACATTGTGTCTATAGTAAAGAAAATTTTGTTCAATTTTACTCTAGTTGTCAAAAATCTTCTGATGTTTTGGATCTTATTCATTCTAATGTATTTGGTCTTGTAAAAGTTCCTTCAATCTCCAAGTCTATATTTTGTGTATCTTTAATAGATGATTATAGTAGGACATGGATTTATTTCCTAAAAAGTAAGACACAAGTCTTTAGTCAGTTCAAGGAATTTAAAGCCCTTGTAAAGAATTAGACTAGTAATAAGATTAAGTGTATGAGAACTGACAATGGTGGTGAGTTTTTCTTAGTAGAATTTGAATAGTTATGTAAAGAATGACGTATCAAGAGGCATAAGACAACTCCTTATGCTCCACAAAAAAATGGAGTTGTAGAAAGAATGAATAGGACATTGATGGAGAAGGCTAGGAGTATGCCTCGTAGAACTAGTCTTGAACAAAATTGTCGGGCTGAAGCTATGACCACTACTTGCTATCTGGTTAACTGATCTCCTACATCAGCTCTTGTTGGTAAGACGCCCATGGAGGCATGATCTAGTAAGAATCCTTCAATTAGAAATCTTCATGTTTCTTGTTGTGAAGCTTATGTACATGTTCCAAAGGAGAAAAGATCTAAGTTGGAAAACAAAGTTGTGAAATGCATTTTCATTGGATATGGTGTTGGCATTAAAGGATACAAGCTTTGGGACCCTATGACTAGTAAGATGTTATATAAAAAAAATGTTATTTTTAGAGAGCTAACATCTTCTCCTATTATGCTACAACCAGATGAAAAAGAGAAGAAGGAAGATATTGTTCAGTTGTCTCCTACCCTTGAGAAGACTAAACAAAAAGACCATGTTGGGTCTAATGATGAGGAGATCTCTAGTAGCTTTGATAGTTCAAAAGAAGGGGAAGAACAATGTCAAAATTAACCCTTGAGGAGATCCACAACAGTAAGAAAGTAGCCAAAAAAGTTTTGGTTATTCTATGTTACATTCTAGTTGTGCCTTTGCCTTGATTACTAACATTTATGAGCCTAGATTTGTGAAAGAGGCATTAGATATGGAAGATGTAGGTTCCTAGATTGAGGCCATGGATGATGAGATGGCTTCATTGGATAAAAACAAAACTTAGGACCTTGTACCTTTTACTAAAGGATAGAAACCTATAGGTAGCAAATGGGTGTTCAAGAAGAAATTCTATATAAATGATAAAGTTGAAAGGTACAAAGCTAGATTGGTTTCGAAGGGGTACACATAGGTAGAGGGAATAGATTATGGTGAAATATTCTCTCCTATTGTAAACTTGACATCCATTAGATTTCTATTATCTCTTTCTACATCGTATGATTTAGAGATAGAATAGATGGATGTGAAGACAACTTTCCTTCATGGTGATTTGGAGGAAGAAATTTACATGTCATAGACTGAGCACTACATTGTTAAAGGTAAAGAATCTTTGGTTTGTAGATTAAAGAAGTCTCTGTATGGTTTAAAATAATCTCCTAGGATGTGGTATCTTAAGTTTGATGCCTTTGTGTTGTCAGTTGCATTTGTAAGATCAAAATTAGATCAATGTGTTTATTTCATATTTGAAAATGATTTCCTTCTTATTGTTGCATTATCTGTTGATGATATGTTGTTAGTTGGGAAGGGTAAGGGTGTGATTTCTGATTTTAAATATCAATTTTCAGCATAGTTTGAGATGAAAGATCTTGGGGCAGAAAGGTACATTTTGGGTATGGAAATCAGTAGAGATAGATCTAATAGAAAACTTTGGTTGAGTTAGAGTAAGTATGTGAAGTCTGTGTTGGAAAGGTTTAGCATTGCCTATTGTAGACCATTGTGTGTTTCTATTTCTATGGGAACAAAGTTATCTATAGATGATTGTCCAAAATCTCCTAGTGAGGTGGAGGACATGAGTAGTATACCTTAGGCTAGTGTAGTTGGTAGTCTTGTGTATGCTATGGTCCATGCTAGACTAGAAATTGCCCAAGTAGTGGGAGTTTTGAGCCAGTTTATGGCTACAACCTATGGTTACTTTGTCCACTACAGAAGCTGAGTACATGGCTACTACTCATGCTTGTAAGGAAGCCATTTGGCTTAGGAGATTGTGTTTTGATATTAGTGTTGATGTATGACATATTACTATTTGTTGTGATAGTCAGAGTGTTGTTTTCCTTGTAAAGAATCCAACTTTCCATGCCATAACAAAGCACATTGATGTGTAATATCACTTTGTGAGAGATATGGTGGAAGATGGAAAGGTAAATTTGGAGAAGGTAGATACTATAAAGAATGTTGTAGATGCATTGATGAAACTAGTAGGCACAAAGAAGTTCCAATGGTGTTTGGGGTCTATGGGTCTTTCGGCCTATAGTGGTTAATTCTTGTTATGTTCTTGTTGGTTTTACAAGGTGTTTGAAAAGTGGGAGAATGTTAGGAATAAGGTGCCTCAACCTTGGATAATTCGTATTTTTATTATTTGTTTTGTAAATTTATTTTTTGAAAATAATGTAAATAAGTGTGAGTGTACATGTCTAGTTGGCATGCTCATGTGTCACTCCACCTGCATGTGTTGACATCAATTCCTATGATAGATTCCTATGATGCATAAGAGCTATCTTTGGAATATATAATTGTGTGTAAGGAAATCATGACTAAAAATGTTATGACAAATTCCTATGACATGTAAGAGCTATCTATGGAATTTTTAATTGTGTAAGGAAATCATGATTGAAATGGTTATGACAGATTCCTATGACGTGTAAGAGCTATCTTTGAAAGATGTCCCTGGTGCAGGAGCATGTCTGCGACAGGAAGACAACCTACAATATGACTAAAATGCAGGGCACAAAGAAAATATCAAAAAGTTTTGAGTTTAAAATCTAAAATTTGAAATTTTTGTGTGTGTGAGTTTAGAGTTTTATGTTTTAAAATAAATGTCCTTTTTTGTGTGGTGGAAATGTTTAGGTGGCATTCTTATAAGCCTACCTAACATTATCCACTTAGGACTTAGTATGAGTTTATTTTAGATTATTTTGGGTGTGTTAAAGGTTTCTAATTTTTGAAAATGTTTATGGGAAAAATCAAAAGGAAGAAAATGATGAATATTCCTAAAGCACCATGTGTAGTCATTCAAAATGTAACAACCACAAGAAAGCTATGATGGATTTTTAGGAGTTACATCAGAAGGTGAATATTCCTAAAGCACCATGTGTAGGCATTCAAAATGTAACCGCAACAAGAAAGCTATGATGGATTTTTGGGAGTTACATTAGAAGGTTTTTCAAAAAGAGAAAGAGTGCATATTGTAAGAGTGATTTTTGAAGAGCGATTTTTGAAGAGATTTTTTTTTTGGGAGAAAGTGAATAGAATGAAGTTCTTGAGTTTTCTTGTAATTTTTTGAAGTTTCTAGTGTTGTACAGATGTGATTGTGTAGTATTCTACATACATTTTTCTATTTGTATTTAGATCAACATCTTCGAAGAAATCTGAAAATCAGATCTTAATAGTTTAATATTTTCTTATTGTTCATTTTCTATCAGCCGGATCTCTTTGTTGTTTTGAGAGTGGTCTTTGAATGGGAGTTTTCTAAAGATCCTCCAATGATCTTTGTCAGCCATTGGAGGATTCCTCTATAATTTCATGTATTTATTTATTTCTGTATTGTTGTCTCATATCAGGTTACAGGAAAACCCAGTTGTAATGCAAATTTGAATGGGTAACATCTTCATGTGTTGACCCTCATTTCATTAAATTTCTATGCATTTGCTGAAATTTGCATTCATACATTTGAAGCCTTAATTCAGGAATTTGATTTTCTAAAAGTTCTAAAATCCCTCTACATCATATTTGGTATCAGAGCCCAGAAAAAGATCTAGGTAGGGAAAGGTGATTTTGTATTTGATTTTGAAGTTATATGGGGTTCTATGGAGGAAAGAATCAAATCACATATTTGTTTATGAATGCTGAAGGAGAAGGGATCCAAAGGATTTTTGGATTGATTTGTGATTAAATCACTTAGATGAATCAAAGGAATTAAATCACTATCATTTGAAAGAGAAATATCTAAAGTTGAAACTATTGCATGGATGTCAAGATTCCTTAAATCTGAAGCTTCCTGATTTCGGGCAGTGTGGTAGAAATATTTTCCTTATTTTTTCATGAAGTATTTCCTTATTATGCATGATATTTTGAGAAAATATCATTGAATATACTCTCATCTGGTTCAAGTTTGGTTCATTTTCATTTAGAAATGAGCAAGTTATGCACAATTTTGTGAAGCTGGTCTGTTCAGATTTTAGATTTATAGTCCAAATAAAAATTTATAGCAGTCACGTATGGTTTCATAGAGACCCAAAAATTGGTGGGAGGATATGTCATTATTTTTTGAACAACTATAATTCTTTCCAGAAAAATTTATCTTGTGATTTGAGGAGTCAAACAAACCCATTTCTAAAAACTGTCCTATTTACTGTCACTATTGCTACAGGAAGGCAATAGTTTGGAAAGTCTTTTCTTTCTTGATTTTCATGGTGTCAAGAAGGAATTTGGTTGAAAGAAATTCAATTTTAATATTTGAAAATAAATTCCTAGCTCTAAAATCAGCAGCATTGAGTTGGACAATTTGTTTTGGTCATGGTTAAAGTATGGTTAGTTTTCTTTAGTTGAGGGGATAAGTGTTTGAGAAAATTTCTATCACTGTGAAGACACAATTACCACTACTTGGAGTCAATGAGTGAAAGAACAAGACTGATCTTTTGGGTGGAATTTTTTTTGTTTTGTTTAAGTGTCCTATGTTGTTGAAGCATTCTATGTTCATGTAGCAGATTATGTTACTGTAGAAAAATACAATGTGCAGATTGTGAAAGTTTCCAGATTGATGAGTTTGAGCCTTTGAAGCAACCCTTCGAGTTGAGTATATCCATGAAAGGTTTCCAAAGTGTAGCTCTACATCATAATGGAAGAAGAAGAAGCAGAAAGAAAAAGCTATAGCCAAAGACATTCTATATTCCAAACAAAGTGCAAGTGCAAGAATAAGGTATGCAAAGTTATAGTTGACAGTGGTTCCTTTGAAAATATAATCTCAGTAGAAATGGTTGAGAAATTGAATCTTCCAAGATTACATCATGATTTACCTTATAGAGCATATGAGTTAGGAGATGAACAATGGATTGATGTGTTTGAAAAGTCATATGTTTCTTTTAATATTGAACCATATTTTGATACCATTGAATGTGATATTATGCCTTTAAAAGATTGTCACTTGATTTTGGGAAGAGCATGGCAATATGACAGGTCAACCATATATGATTGTAGAGAAAACACATATACTGTCAACAAGAATGGGAAGAAGATTCTTTTATTTCCATTGAAGGATGATACAACATGGAAGGAATCAAGAAGTATAGGTCTTATTGATAGGATAGCATTTCCAATGCATGATGAAGTGAAAGAGGAAGTGAAAAAAGTTTTGGTAGAGGCAAATGAAACTACAGAGAAGGCAGCCATAAAGAGTGTAGATGTATGTGAAGTTGGTACAAAAATCTCAAAAATGATAGATGTGAGTTGTCCTTTGGAAGGGAAAGAACATGAAGAACAGAAAGAAGATAAATTGCAGCACAAAGTAGTGCAACAAGTAAATGTTGATGAGAAGAATAAAGAGGAAAGTCCTATGGGATTTGAGTGTGATAAAGTTATGGTTGGAATAGTAATGTGTCCTTTGAAAATAGAAATGAGTACAATGCTGAAAGGTACTCCTATGAAAGAGAGTTTGGAGGAAAATAATGAAGCCTTCAAAATGCATGGTGTAGTGAAATGTCAAGAGCAATGGCATGAGGATGGAGATAAAGATTGTGTAGCAGCAAGTTCTAAAGAAGAATCTGATTTATGGGAAGAGTTTACAGCCATCATGGGAGAATGGCAAAGGAATGGTGGTAGTATGGAGACTCAACATGAAGAAGTTTCCAAAGAAGAGGTATCAGATGATGTTATGAACAAAGAAGATGAGGCTGAATATATTTCTGACAGGGCAACAAATTATTTTCAGGACATAAAATTCAGAATAAAAATTCAAGTGTATGCAACAATAATAAAAATTCAGAATGTGATGAAGTTACAAGTGTATGTAGCAGCCATACAAATTCAGAATATGATGAAGTGGATGCATAGTGAGCAGCAAATAATTTTTATCTTACCAATGGAAAACAAACCAAAGGTAAAGATGAAGGAGAAAGAGAAAATTCAAAGGATACAAGTTCAAGAAAGGCCAAGTATTCTAATGGAGGAAAAGTACAAAGCAAAAGTCAAGATGAAGGGATCCATATGTTTTTCTAATGCTTTGTTTTGCAGGTGTTTCCAAGTGACTTGGAAACTTTTGAAATTTGGGAGTATGGTGCAGGAGCACATCTGTGACAGGAAGGCAACCTAAAATATGACTAAAATGCAGGGCACAAAGCAAATATCAAAAAGTTTTGAGTTTAAAATCTAAAATTTGAAATGTTTGTGTGTGTGAGTTTAGAGTTTTATGTTTTAAAATAAATGTCCTTTTTTTTGTGGTGGAAATGTTTAGGTGGCATTCTTATAAGCCTACCCAACATTATCCACTTAGGACTTAGTATGAGTTTATTTTAGATTATTTTGGGTGTGTTAAAGGTTTTTAATTTTTGAAAATGTTTATGGGAAAAATCAAAAGGAAGAAAATGATGAATATTCCTAAAGCACCATGTGTAGGCATTCAAAATGTAATGACCACAAGAAAGCTATGATGGATTTTTAGGAGTTACATTAGAAGGTGAATATTCCTAAAGCACCATGCGTAGGCATTCAAAAAGTAACTACCACAAGAAAGCTATGATGGATTTTTGGGAGTTACATTAGAAGGTTTTTCAAAAAGAGAAAGAGTGCATATTGTAAGAGCGATTTTTGAAGAGAGATTTTTTTGGGAGAAAGGGAATAGAATGAAGTTCTTGAGTTTTCCTGTAATTTTCTGAGGTTTCTAGTGTTGTACAGATGTGATTGTGTAGTATTCTACATACATTTTTCTATTTGTATTTAGATCAACATCTTGGAAGAAATCTGAAAATCAGATCTTAATAGTTTAATATTTTCTTATTGTTCATTTCCTATCAGCCGAATCTCTCTGTTGTTTTGAGAGTGGTCTTTGCATGAGGGTTTTCTAAAGATCCTCCAATGGTCTTTGTCAGCCATTGGAGGATCCTCTATAATTTTATGTATTTATTTATTTATGTATTGTTGTCTCATATTTGGTTACAGGAAAACCCAGTTGTAATGCAAATTTGAATGGGCAACATTTTCATGTGTTGACCCTCATTTCATTAAATTTCTATGCATTTGCTGAAATTTTCATTCATGCATGTGAAGCCTTAAGTCATGCATTTGATTTTCTAAAGGTTCTAAAATTCCTCTGCATTAGTGCCAATAATGAAAAGTGTATTATATAAGCACTTTGAGGGCTATAGATAGTGAGGAAGAGAGTGTGAGTAGTGTAATGGTTGTTTCTATTGGATAAGTCTTCCATGTCCTGAAGGAGCTTGCACTATAAGTGTGTTGTTAGCTTTGAGTTGAAGATAATATATTGTGCAGGTTTTGGAGGGGTGGAGTTCTTTTACCGAAAGGTTTTTCCCCATCAGCATATCTTTGTGTTTATGTATTATTATTTTTGTATCTATTTTTTATATTCATGGTTGATTGTAATATTATTGTTTACATAATATTGAATCTATCATTGTAAGGATTTTTTAAAAAATTGCACAGTACTTTCCTTAAGAGATTAGTGTAGGAAGGTATTTTTGCACCTGAGTTTCCTTACAACTTTAACACTATACAAAGCTCTGCAACCTTTATTTCACATGACATAGTGATGGTTTGGTGGCCCCCTTCAAGTCAGAACATATCTACATTTTGTTGGTTTCCCATTGGCTATGGTAATCACTATGCAAGGTGGGTCTTTTCCTTTTTTCTTCTAGTTTATCAAGCAACTCCTCAACATCAAATCAAGGATCAGCAAGGGCAGTCACTTTATCACTATGCAGAGTTGCCCATTCTTTATTTCATGTGATAAAGAGAAATCATGACATGTGTCTATGTGGGTCTGAGCCTCTTTAGTGGTATGTCGTACTAACTATGTTGATATGTCAATGTCATGTTGGGTGGGCCATAGGGTGATAGGGTGATGTGTTAGATTGAACTTGTGTGTGATAGGAATTTCATTGGCCAAGCTTCTAATATGTTGATTTCATGTGCCACATGTTCTTAGTTTCTACCATCTACTATCTAATGCAAACAAATTAAGTGTGGTTACAATGTCACTATGGGAAGTTACTCAATATTTAGTCATAGAGACAAAGTAATGAGATGATGTGGTATAGTGGGCCCTTCCCTTTTGTGGGTGCAGTGTGATGTGGATGAAGTGTTAGATAGGTTATCAAAGGACCCCATTTCTATTGGTTGGTACACAAGCATGATTAATGATTTTTTTGGATTGTTAGATGAAGGGAGATCAACATCTCGCACCTTGTCACTATAAGAAGTTTCTCAATATTTAGCAATAATGACATAGTGAGAAGGGAGATCAACATCTCACACCTTGTCACTATAAGAAGTTTCTCAATCTCTAGCAATAATGACATAGTGAGGATTCACAATGTGTCCCAATAGGCCTAGTTTGGAAAATGCAAATAGGTTGACATTATAGTTAAGGGTTAATGGTGTTGTGAGTTGTCACTGTTAATTTTTCAAGGGTGATTTAATTAGCTAAATGATATGGTCAAACTTGTGAGGACTCCATGAGGTCGTTAAAGGAAATAATATAGTAAGTCCACATGGAGGATTTTGGTTGCATGACTAGGTTGACCTTCTAATTTTTCTGATTGATGACCTAGAAATAGGGAAAGATTGGGTTTTCTTGCATGATTTGATCTTCTTGACTAGTTTCAACCACCTTGAAGTTAATGCTAAGTTTTGACAACACAAAGGACACTCTTCCCATGGTTTGATCATCAATTTTTAGGAATTTAGCATTGATTGGTGCCATTTCTACCACTTTGAGGTTTCTTCCAACTTAGGGTTTCATGATTTTCATTCCTCTACAAGTGTACCAGATCATATCTTCTTCTTGGGTTGTCTTAATCATAGTAAGTGTAAAGTAACTTCAATTAAGAAATATATTAGTTATGCCTAAGATATAATGACAGATTTTGTAATTTTGCTAAGGGTTAATCTTTCTCTGATTATCTAGTATTGCTTCAATGCATACTATTGTATAGTTAGGTGCACCTTGATAGTAATGGAAGTCGACTCAACCTCATTGTTCAAGTCCCATAGCCTAGAGTTTGTTTCCATGTTTCATATGATTATCCTTAAGTAAAAACATTGGACAAGGGTGCAGACTTTTGTGACAATAGTTTTTGACATGCCCAATGGTACCTATCAAGAAGAAGAAAAATTCTTGATTATGATGAAGCTATAGTACTAGCTTCAGTATTCAAGACTTCAAGAGGCTCATTCTTCAAGTACTTGGTGACTCCAAGCTTCAAATACATCTTATTTTAGACCTATTCATAGTAATCCATGCCCAAAGCTAAAAAAAGGGCATCTTCTAGAGGTAATTTCCAATATCAAGAGCTTTCATTTTCAAATCCTAAAACAAGGAAGACTAGAGTATCTTTATCACTAGTTAGGAGTGTAGAGAAAATACATGCCCCTATGAGATCAATCTCCACTCCTATTGTGAGATCTCAACCTAGGTTTCCATTGATTCATATTAATTGACCACTTGCTTATATAGCTAGAGCTCATGCTTTTTCCACTTTAATGGTAGAAGTCCTCTTTTGTTATCCCAAAGACATGACATACGAGTAGCTACACTTAAAAGTATACCTGAATTCACTGATGTAACTTCTATCTCTCCCATAGAACACATTTGATAGGTTTCACATGTCTGCAATATCCATGGTATTACAAAAGATGATGTGGCCATTAGACTCCTAGCTTCATCTTTAAAAGGGAAAGCCCTACAATGGTACTGGGGTCTATCACATGGTTCTATAACAGATTGGGATGGGTTAGGAGGAGGATTATGTAAACACTTTGAGGACAAAAGTGACTATTTGTCTTTGTTAGAATAGCTAACAACCATAAAAATAGCCCTCCATGAATGTATGATTGATTTCAACTATATATTTTAGAAGACATGGGACAAAATACCTACTTCAATGAAGCCTACCCTTGGTAATGCTTTCTTGCATTGCCTTAGAGCTTTTAATAGTGATATTTCCACTACAATCCAAACCATGGGAGGAGACACCTTACCTTATGTGTTGAAATAGAAATAATGGAAAAAAACATATTAATATAAGGAGGAAAGTTAGCTTCTAGGCCTCATATTCCTTTTCTCCCTAATATTCCAAATCACCAACCAATAATAGCCCCTATTCCCACAACTTCCACATCACAACCCCTTGTTCTAGCCCCTCAAGCTTCCACATCTTCAAATGGAATGGATGAAATGAAAGAGATGATATAGTTTACGATGTTGAACATAGATAAAAGATTGCAAGGTTAAGAGAAAAAAATAGAAGATAGCTTCTCTATGATGCAGAAAGTGAGCAACAAAGTGGTGACTTTGGAGAGACATCAAGCTTAGGGTAATAAGGCTCCTCAACTACAATATCAAACTCCAAATAGTGATAGGCCTCCAAATCATGATTATTGGAATAATTCATTCGATCAGAGTAGGTAGAACAATCATGATTCTACTTCAAGTGCAAATCAAAATAGGGCCATAGTCCCTCAAAATAATATGGCTCAAGATCAATATTTTTTCCCTTGTACAATTACTCCTATGCCTATTGTATTCATCAAAATGTTGAATCCTATTTGGCTATGACCACCCAAGAGCCTATAGTAGGATAGTCATATAATGAGAACCAACCCAAAGATGCCTCACATATGCAAAGATAGAGTGATTTCACCTTCATGAATCACTAGGTGGAGGAACATTGTAATGCAAACTAGGACAACATTACTCACAATACTAGGAGAAAAAGAAGAGATGTTGAAGTTGCTACCCCTCCTCCTCCTAATCAAGCTTCAACATCAAATATAATACCTCATGTACAAGTAGTGAATGAACAATCTAATGCTCCTCAAGAACAAAGACAAAATAATAGAAAAAGAGATATGAATAGCCCCAAGGTTATTCCAACTCAACCCCCTACACATTCAATTCCCAAGGCTTCTTCTAGAGCACCTAATGCCTCATTTAGTGTGGTAGAGCAGATGAAGAAGAAAAATGTGAGAATTTCCATGTTGGATGTTGTTGCTACTATACCCATGCAAAAAGGTTGTTGTAGCAAGAATTGGAAAGCATTGAACCAAAGGATCATCCAACTAGCATGGAAAGTAACACACACCTAGTACAACCATCAAGGGGGGTAGAAACAAGTAAAAAGGTTAGACCTCCTCCATTTTATGTTTCCCTAATTATAGTAGAAAAAATAGTGCACAATTGCATGATTGATTGACATAGTGCAAGGTAGAAGAATCCTCAAAGGAGATGTCTTAGCCCCTAGCTATACAAACACAACACCAAGAAACAATAAAGAAAAATTTGATACCAAATTACAATTCTTTATTTATAAAATAATTGTTACATGCAATGTGCCAGGCGATAAGACCTTCCTAGTTATGGCCAAATACAATAGCAATTGCAATAATAGTTCTGCAAGATCCCTCAAGATCTAATCCAAATACTAGCTAGTCCAAGTCCACACTCTAGTAGAAACCCTCAATGAAGATCTCAAATTGTTCTCGCAAGCCCCCAAGTAATCTCCTTATTTCACAAGCCTTAGCTACTAGCTCTCTTCCAAAATGCACTCTTCTAGCTCCTCCACTTCTCCATGATGGATCAATAATGACTGATGACTTCTCCCCAACCCCCACTTATACCAATCTAAGCCAAAAGACATCCTAGAACAAAAATCAAATACAAATACATAAATTAAATGCCACAAGTCAGCTTGCAACAATAATTAAATGCCCAAAATTGATATTTGAGTAAAATTATGATATCTTCTAGCTCCAAATGAATTATAACTCATGCTTCAAATCATAGTTATTCCTCTAGGCCCTATTTAATCCATGAAATTTTCATCCTCTAACTCATTATAGAAAATTAGTTATACAGATTGCAAAAAGCACCAAATTCGTAAGCAAGACCAAGCTCTAGAGACCATGCCGAGCAACCAAAAACCATGTCGACTCCCTAGACCATGCCAAGTCCCCAAATCATGCCAAGCACCCAAAGACCATTCCTCGCAACCAATCACAATGCCAAGTACTCAGACCATGCTAAGATCCTAGTTTATGATGAACACCAGTATCTACCAAGCTCCACAACACTTAACTAAAATCCCTCCAAACATGTAGGGTTGCAAGCAAACCCAAGATGCTCTTGCATCAAACACCCTAGATTCAAAAAGATGTTCTAGTAACTAGAAGAACATCTTTTTGGATTCAACACATAAATTCCAAACTAGTTCTTCACATACATATCCTTTGAATCTTCAACTTGTACTCTCTTTCTCTTATTTTTCTTCTTCTTCACATCCACCATAGGTGTTCCATAGGCTTACTTTCCATGCTAATCTCCATCCTTCTCAAAATTTTCCAACTCAACTTCGCTACCAATACTCAAGTCCTTCCTACCAAGCTCTTCATTCTGTATAAGAATCAGGAAAAACTTCCTACCACCTTTCTCAATAGTAAACACATTACTAGCACAATCATGTAAAATCTTGCAATTGTATTACCAAGGTCTACCAAGTAATACATGACAACTATTCATATCCAAAATCACACAACACTTGATCATTATATTACCCAATCTGGACATCAACAAGATTTTTCTCCCTCACTTCCAAAGCATGCTCACCTTGTAGCTAGAAAATTCTATAAGGATAAGGATGTCTCATTCTCTTAAAACCAAGTTTCTGAACCATCTCTTCAGCAACAAGGTTATTAGTACTACCACCATCTACAATCACTTTGCAAACTTTACCACTAGAGTTACAACAAGTTTTGAACAAACTAGTCATCTAATAAGAATCCAATGTTCTCTCATGAAGTAGTACTTTTCAAGCCAACAAACTTTCTCATTGCTCAGGCTTACTATCCTAGATTTCAACCTTATTCACAATAGTATTTTTCCTACCAATCAGACATTCAAAAGATCTATGCCCTTCTTGACCACACTCAAAACAATTACCTCTAAATCCACCTCCACCTATCCTTCTTTTTTGTTCAACAAGTTTTGGTTCACCTTCCACTTTCAGTTTAGCTTGTACTGAACTATCCTGATTCTCCATCCCTTGGGAACCAACTTCATTCTTCCTCTTTAGCTTATCCTCTACTCTGAAAGCATACTAATAAGCATCCTCAAATGAAGAAATATTTATCATAACAACCTCATCCTAAATATTGAATCTCAAACCATTAATATACCTAGCTACCTTCTCTTTTCACAATTTTCTATGTCCAAACCAAATAGTCAACTTGTAGAACTCCTCTATATAATCTTTCATAGTCATATACTTTTGTTTAAGATTCAGTAACCTCTTAAACAACTCAAGTTCATAATTAGTAGGAATAACCTTAGCCTTCAACTTAGTCACCATCAATTTCCATCTAGTGATCTTCATTATTAAGAAACCTCTTGCTTTAGCAGATTTTTCTTGGGCATCATGTAAACACCTTATTCATGACTATTTATAAGTTCAATTTGTTTTGATCTAAGTGGTTAAGCTCTTTAACTGGTTTTTTTACCAAAGGCTTTGAAACCTAATCTAATATAGATCATATTAATATCTTCATAGGTCATCCTAGTAATGGTTGTATGATATTTTGATGTCCCTAATAAGTCTCAATGATGAGAAAACACCAATAAAAATGAACTATTTTTGTAACCCTCTCATCATGTACCTTGCATTTTAGGGTTCATTCTAAGGAGTAGTCTTGCATTTTGAGTGTCGAGAGAACCTCCTTCATTTTTTATGGACTTATGGTTGATTGCATTCATCTTCACTTTCTTGTTGAACATATATTTTCATTTTCTTAATATTTCATGTTGCCTCTTTAATATTATGTCATCAAAAGGATTTAATCTTTTCTTTACATCTATCCAACCTATTTTGACTTAATTTCCAAACTCCTTTAATTTGTGTGAAACTTGAAACCTTACCTAATTTAAAAATTCTAGATCAATTTTTAGGCTCAAAATTGATATATGTCTTATCAAATTGGCCTTTTGAAAAAAAAATCCTCTATATAGTTGGCTATTCTTTTGAGGCATTCTCTCATTTTTTCTATGTGTTTACCCTAATTTAAACTTTCTATCATTCTTGGTCAACCTAGTTACACTTGAGCATATTTTTTCAATCTAATGGTCACTTATTTACATTAGTTAATTTAATATCTTGGACTTAATTCTTTATAAATTTGATCAAATCTATCTATTTATATCTCTGAATCTCCTCTATTATTATTTCAATTTCAATCCTAAGGGGTTAGACATATCTATTTTTTGATCCCTGTTCTTGTTCTAGAGCTGGATCTTTGCTTAGTTTTCTTAGCTTTTTTAGTTTTGAATTGACTTTTCTTAGTCTTTGATTAGTCTTTTACTTGATTTGTTTACTCTCGCTCAATATTTCATCATCTTTGATATTTTTCCTAGTCCATTCTTAGTTTGCTCAATTCTTTCAAAGTTTACTCCTTGCTCAATCCTTGATTTGTCTCTCAAATCCCTTTAAGGGAAAGATCTTTCTCATTTCCTTTGACATGATCATTCTTTGACATAATGTGTTGCCAAATCAATCACACATTATTCAAAAAGGGGTGAATGTAATAACCCAAAAATGATCTAGTTAATTATAAGACTTCTTTTTCCTCTTTTAAATTATTCCAATGCTAGACCATAAATCACTTTTCTTGATCAAAACTATTTATTCAATTATAACCTATGGTTTGGCAGCTTTATAATAAGTCTCTTATTTAGTTAAAATTATCTTCTCTCTTTTAATTCACCTCAACACATTTATTTCCCTCTCAAAATTCAACTAATTATTGTGATTGGTGGAGATACTTGTGCACATGGATCACTGAAGATGCATTCCATTCCCTTGATTAAGCCTCTTTATCACAACCATCCATTTTTCTTTAAAAATGAGGTTCTCTCCCTATTCTTCCATAATAAGGTGAAGTATTTGGAGCTATTGTTACACTTTAGGTTTGAATCCTTGGTACTTTGGAGTTTCGTTATATTCTTCGAGTACTCAGAGCTTTCCCTCATCTTTCAAATTATAACTTTTTTATCCTAACTTGGTTGGTATCTATCCATCTTACATTTTAATTCTTAAATTATCTTGTTGTCTTCATTACCTTGCATTGCACTATTTTTTGCACCATAGCTAGGTCTTTCATCTCACCTATCTTAGATCTTTCATTTCTACATTTCATCTGAATCTTCCATTCTATGGTGCATCTTGTAAGGGTTTCTTAAATGGGCTCATTTGAGAGTCATTATAATCTTTTATTTTCTTGCTTTAATTATGCACATCATAGATAGGAAGCTATAAGCTGCCTCTTGAGATGCTCTTCGTCATGGGTATTCTCAAGTATAATGGTTTATAGAAGTGTGCCCACATTTTTCTCTCATATTTTTGGACAAATTTTTAACTTAAATCAACTAAAAACATTCTAGAAATTGGACTGAGACATCTTGGATGCATCCATAAACTACAAAATGAATTTCAAATCTAAACTATAAATGGTTCAAGAGATATGACAAAATCTTTAAAACCCTAGGGTTTTTGCCTTCAAAAGGATTTGCATAGGGGTTAACCTTAAAACCAAAATTGAAACCCTACAAAACCGCCTAAGAATGAAAATAAAATGGAAGCAAGAAAATGGAGCTAAAAACTTGGTTCTTTCCCCACAATGGGTGCCAAAAATGTGTGTAAAAAAGGTGGGCACACTTCTTTAAACTATTATACTTAAGAATACTAATTAAAGGGGAGCATCTCAAGTGGTAGCTTATATCTTTGCATCTATGATGTGAAACAATCAATTAAGAAAATATAAATATGATAATATCTCTCAAATCAACCCATTTAAGAAACCCTTATAGTGTACACCATAAAATAGAATATTCAAATGAGATGGAAAATCTAAGATCAATCAGGTTAACAAAAATGGCTTTTGCTCTATTTTTAAAATACTAATAATAATTTATGTCTTCACACTTAGGAAAAGGGAAACTTTAGGGATTTTTATGTAATTAAAAGGGATAAAGTTCTTTTAATTAAATAATAGACATAGGATAAAGTGGTCAAACCATGGGTTATAATTGAATAAATAGATTTGATCAGGATAAATAATTTATGGTCTGGTATTAGAATAATTTTAAAAGAGACCATTTTTGGGTAATCAAAAGTGCAAGTAGCATTCTAAGAACCTAGAGTAACAGTAGGTCTAGGTCCAGGTTCAAAAATTATTTTAATGCACAAATAGTTGACTTGGTAGCTATTGAATACATAGCAAGTAGTAGAGGAAAATTCATACATAGTTTGATTGGTAGATTCAATAAACTTAGAAGGAAGTATGAAAATAAAAGACATTTAAAGAGTATTTGTAGATTTTGGTATATCTATGAAAGGTATAGGCTTCTTAAGGGAATCTTTCAATAGTAAAAAGAATTACAATTATCTTTTTATTTATGAATAAACCTTTTCAATTAATAAAGTATTAAAGATACATATCCACAAAAAATGGGTGAGGGGATACAAGATCACCTTGCAAGTTCACTTGGCACATGGCTAGTTAAAACAACTATTCATTAAAGAAACATTAAAGTAGAAGAAAGAAAGCCCTTAGGCTAGAAGAGTAGTACTAGCTGAGGGAAGGTCTTTATCATCAGATCCACAAAAGTCCTTGAGATTGTCAGATGGCTCAAGGGGAGCACAACCATCAACATGGATGGAAGCACCATCATCTTTTTCTTTTTCTCTTTCCATCTTGGGTAGAGAGATGGCTAAGTTCAACTGAGGGAATGCCCATTTTGGGTCTCTATGTATAGAGGATCATCTTGCATTAAGAGAAGTAGAAGGAGAAACTAGGGACCAACTTGATCCTATCCTCTATGGAGGTGAGGCTAAGCGACGAAAACCACCAAAAATGGTAGTGGGAAAGTGGTAAGAAGGCTAAACCTAGGAGTATGTGAGCAACATACTAAACTACTCTAGCCTCTCTAGTGATTTGGAGGAGGAGTACATCCACTGAATAAAGTATCTAACTACTTGTGAGTGACCATACAAGGGGCATTACCCCAATGATCCAAAATGTCCTACACATGAGTGACCTCCAATGCCACCTTATCTATCCATACTTGAATTTGTATCATTATATTATTACAAATAAATTCTGTAGCATACATAGAAATATGTATATCAAGAAAGCCATGAGAGAATAAAATAGGATTGTGGTCTTTCTATATAGTAAACAAAATCTCCAATCGAAAAGCATGTAATATCTAGGAATGCTTAAAAGGGAGTTTTCTTGCATCTCCCAGCACAACCATATGCCAAGAAAAGGCTTCTAGGTAGAAAGGCTTAAAAAATCATGAATATAGAGCCAGTAATTTAGAGCTCACCTAAAGAACCAAAAAATATGCAAGAAGCTTTTTCAACTAGCCACAAAAAGGACATCTAGGTTCTGGGACACCTAGATGTCAAAGCCAACGACCCAATGATAACCTGGAAAAGGATACACTAGGTAAAGTGAGATATATTTAGATCCATGATAGCTTTCCAAACTTTGGGAAATCTAAGACTCCAAGTCTTGTTAGACGACTACAAATGCCAATGTTGGTTGAGAGTGTCAACCATTGCAACATGGTGAACTAGCCACGGATAGCCCAAATTTGTTTTATAATTGGTGAAAGGAGTGGTAGGATATCACTTTCAATCCTTCCACCATGGAAAAGATGATTGAATAAAAACATTGTGAAAAATATGGGGAGGCGCTACAAAGACAAGAAGATCAATTATCTATTGCTTAATATGGGAAACCTACAGGTCCTCCCATGAGTGAATGCTCATAAAAGTTTAGCATAGTGCACTTGCTCCTTCAATTTTGGCTAGAGGAAAGCCTTGAATAGAAAAAAAAAAGATACCACCTTAAATTTTGATGGTTCATTGAAATCCCATTTATGAACCCATTGCTTTCTTAGTGGTGTCAAGGCTTAATGTCTTGTCTAGCTTTCCAAATTATGTTAGAAATAAAGGTTTCTTGAATTTACACTAGTTCAGTGATGGCAAGAAGGGTTTGAAAGCCAATTCCCTTCCAATCTAGATGGTTAACTAGGAAGCCTAAAAAAATGTAGTGTAACAAAATTTTTTCCCATGCCTCATTAGTAGTGAGATCTCAAGTGATCCACTTGAGACAAAGGGAAATCCCCTTCTTGATAGTTTAAAGTAGCATAAAACCACCAGAGGCTTTAAGTAGACAAAAAAAATCTCAAGCAACTCTATTAAATTTGTGATGCACAACATCAGAGCCCAAGAGGAAATCCCTTAAAAGACATTCAAGCTTGAGGTAAGAAGCTTTGGATGGGGCCTGAAATGAGGAGTAGTAGATGTGCATGGTAGCCAACACTTTAGATAAAATCTAAAATTTTCCGGCAAGTAAGAGAGATTTTGTGATCCAATATTATAGCTTCTTCTTAGTTCTAGCTAGGACAACATTCTATAGCTCCATCAAGGAAGCTTAAAAAATAAACAGAATTCGTAAAAAATGAAAATGTATTCATGTTGCATCCATTTCTACTCATAGCAATGTATCTATTGAGGGCTTGGTAAAAAGGATTATCTATAGTAGAGGGTCTTGTGACATTAAATAGAAGACCCAAAAGTAAGGTAGAAAATATCCAAGCATTATAGGGTGTTTGCAATATTTTCCTCATATTCTAGAAGGATGATAAAGGAATTATCTATAAAATATCCATTCATAAGCCATTCATTGGAAGTATGGAGAGTTATGTTATGCTCAAGGCCACGAGAGATAGTTTCAATAAGAAGATATCTAAACCATTTGACAAAGAAAACACAAAGGAAAGGCATTAAAGGAAAACCTTGTTGGATAGATCTATAGAGCCCAAAGGCTTTATAAATTAATACAAGAAGAGGCATCTCAAAAAAGCATCCAAATTGATTACAAAAATATTGGGCCAAACCCTTGGGCCCTTGAAGCATGGCCAAAATGAAAGGCCATTCAATTTGGTCATATACTTTAGCAAAGTCAATCTTAAGGAACAATTCTTATTGTTTGGACTGATGACCCCACTCCATACCCAGATAGCATTGATATTATGTAGAATGTATTTGTATTCAATGAAACTAATTTTTTCAAGATGAACAATCTATGGGAGAAAATACCAGATTCTAAGGGAGAGAGACATGGCAATCACCTTGTAGGAAAGATTCAATAGAGTAATGAGCCTCCAATTGCATATGTCTTTGGGATTTTTGGCGTAAGGTATGAATTTGATATTAACTTTATTAATTATGTTTCCTAAGGAATGACTCATATAAGCTTCTTGATTGACCTAGTACAAATCAGGGTCAATGTCTTCCCAAAGAGCTTTGTAAAATTCACAAGGGAAGCCATCACATCTAGTTGCTTTATAATCAATCATGGAGAAGATAACTTCCTTGAGATTAGAAAGCATAAGTTTCTTCTCATAGAAGGCATATTTCTCTAGAGAAAGCCTATTGTGAGTGATGGCAAGGCAAGCTTGTAAGGTATGGTCGTGTGTAATAGAGGGTCCCTATACAATAAAAACCTTCTCATGGTGGCACAAAAAATCTTGAAGGATGCTATGAAGTTTAGAAAGGATATTTTAGTCTTCCCTAATATGCTTGAAGTCCACTACATAGTGGTGGGCTTGCACAACATTTAAAAATTCCTTAGTATCCTGATTGCCAACCTCCAGCCAATGGAAATGGGCTTTCATCTGACTTCCCCTAATAGCATAGCTATCTACAAATTATTTCTAGTTTCAAAGATTAGCAAATAAAACCTATAAATCCATGTAAAATGGATTCATGATGAGAGCCTTCATGACCATACAAAGATCTTTGGTGCTGGAATCATAAGATCTTTAGTGGTACATGGCCAACTATCTCTCATAAACAAAAATAGATCATGTAGTACAAAAGATGAAATTTCCACCATTGAATCCACCCAATAGAGGTTTGGGGCCTAGGCTCAAGGTTTTAAACATGAAGAACATGGGAAAACGTGGGTGTATGGAACAAAAAGGAAGTATTCAGAAAGAAATAAATTTTACAAAGACAACGTTGAGCCATGTGCCAGGTGATGAAAAAGAGGATGGGGTAATGATTTAATAAAGTCATATTTGGGAAAGAGGTGATGCGGAAAGTATTCTCATGTGAAAGGAAAAAAAGATAGAGCTAAAAGAATGGCTTTGTCTAGTCACTTTAAGACTTTGTTAGACCTAGGTCTAAAATTGGACCAAGTATTCCAAACTTCACAAGACTTCTAATGATTAGCATTGGAATAAAAAAGTCCCAACTTGTCTCACATGTAAAGCTAGGCTTCTCTTTCACCATCTAGCCATCAAAAAGGAAAAAGCCCTCCCTTATTAGAAGACAACTCAACCATAATGAAATCCCCATAAAAGACCCAAGTAGCAAGTGGAAAATGATTCACCAACCAATGCTACAAGTGTGAATTCTCAGCACCATCATTAGGGCATAGATATTAACAATACCAAAGGAATGATTCTAAAAAGATAGTAAAATCTGAACAACTCTTTGTATGAGGTTAGAGCCATATAAAATAACTAAAGAAAGTAAATGAGAGAGAAGAGTGACTACACCACCTCTTCCAACCTCATGCTAGGAAGAATAAAATACACTATTTGGCCAAATAACATGGCAGGTTGGGCTGAGAAGGAATGCATCGACTTGAACTTCTTGGAGACATAAAACATCAAGATTACCAAGCCAATGCTTGGTATCATGAACATAATATTTTCTAGGAAGGTCTATTAGCCACTACATATTTCATTAGAGATAATTTATGGTAACATATCTTGCATTTCTTCTTTGTCCCCAAGAGAGGAGAAGCTATTATATAGAAACCTAGAGCCATCAAAGGAGGGGTCACCAAGAGAGATCAGCTATTGGAAATAATCAAGACTAACAAGGTTACTGAGAGGGGAGGGGAGAATCAGTAACTCTAAAGCTTTAACTCTATTATGCATAATAATATTTTTACCATTCATGCATCTAAACTATTGTATGCATGAAAAGATAAACATTTGTAACACATGAACACACAGATTTGGTGACCCAGAAACCTTCCAATTAGAAAGTAAAACTGGGGTAGGGATGATGCCCACAAAACTTCAATACTGTAGTATAAAGTTGGCTAGTTAAGGCTTACAATGATCACTTCTGATGATCTGCCCTATTAGGAACAAGTAGGATTGCTAGATCTACCTTGTTAAAGGATTTGCAAAAATACAATGAAGTATGCACTCTGTTAGGAGATTAACAAAATACTGTTAAGTCTACCCTGTTAAAGGATTTACAAACTAATTCACCTATTAGGATGAAGTAGTAGATATAGTTACAAATATTTGTGGATAAGATTTTTTGTGCTCTGATCACCTGATGTGACGGATATAGCTTTTTCTGTAACAATGTTGACCTTGCTATATTCCTTTGTTCTGTTGGTAATTCACTTTCCTTCTTCTCATAATATTGCAACAAACCACAACCAATGATGATTCTTAGCATCTCATTATTTCAAATGATATATACCATTCCAATATTTACACTGGCAAGGTTTGCCAAGACACAAGTGAACAAACATTACCGAGTCAGCCAGGTGGTAGAAAACTTGGGTTCCACAAACTAACTTGGTGACCTTCTGATACTCAGCATCCATTTCAACACTCTGCATCATCATGAACTCAATAAGAGTAGAGGCACGGTCCATACTAATAATTCTAAGTAGCTTGGAACTCTATAACCATTGGTGACTCAGTGACTGTTGTGTCACTCGGTAGAAACTGAATCCATTGATAACCTTCTTTACTTGGTAAATTTTGATTCCCTTATTTACTCGATAAACATTGATTCCTTCATTTAACTTGTTTACTTGGTAAACACTAATTCCTTCATTTACCTTGTTTTACTCAATAAACACTAATTCCTTCATTTACCTTGTTTACTCGGTAAACACTGATTCCTTCAGTTGCCTTGTTTACTCGATAAACATTGATTCCTTCATTTACCTTGTTTACTCGGTAAACACTAATTCCTTCATTTACCTTGTTTACTTAGTAAAGACTAATTCCTTCATTTACCTTTCTTACTCGGTAAACACTAATTCCTTCATTTACCTTGTTTACTTGGTAAACAATGATTCCTTCATTTACCTTGTTTACTCGGTAAACACTGAGATCCTTGATGACTTGGTGAGCACCCTCTGCTTGGAGAATATTGTTCTGCTCGGTAACTACTGTGAACTCGATAAATACTGCTAAACTTCCCATATGCTTGATTTCCAAACGAATTCTTGGTATCAACTGTAGATTAGGTGAGTAGCTCGGTAAACATTCACAATCGAATAAGTGTTGTGACTGATGAAAAATATATCATAATTCCAACAATCTCCCCCTTTGGCATTAGTGACAAAAACACTTATGAGCCAACACTTATATACAATATCTGACATATTGACAATTGATTCCATTAAATATTCATGGCTTCCTTACATATGACTCCCCCATACAATATACACAAGGTATTTACATGAGTTATATGACTTTTATTTACAGTATGTCTTTGTCCCTTTTTGTACATTTATCTCACCAATAACTCTATCTGAGTATCTCTTTCTCCCCCTTTTTGACAATAATGCCAAAAAAATAATAAAAGAATGTATTTACATAGAAACACCAAAATGTGAGATAAACTCTAAATGTACCTGAAGAATGAGTTGTAGAGTCTTATCCCAATTCTCTTGCAGGATTCTGCATGTGGATAGAGCAATTTGAACTTCTATAGAGAGTTCAATCACATGGTCTACAATGGAGAAATTGTTGTCATGGATCAATGTTTTTGAGTGGGCAATGTGCTTTTTCATTGTGTCCATGATGGGAAGGATCATATTTTGAATATCTATCAATGTAGATCTGATCCTTGACTCTTCTCTCAGCAATTCTACTTGTTTTTCTGACAAAATTTTTATCTTGAGGTGATGAGATGAGGTTGAACTGGGGTCAAGATTCAAATTTTGTGCGCTTGCCTTCAAATCCTCATCTATCTTATTTAATTGCTCTCTTATGTCCTTAGTATACTCGGTAACATCACAAAGCTTAGAAAAAAGAGATGTTACATTATTCAAAGAATTTTCAATATTAGCCAAAACTGAGGTTAATTTAACCTGTTTCATTACTATGTGCTGAGCAATGTGCTCAAGCACCTTATTATCAAATTTCTTTTCTGCCTTCTCCATCAACTTTTTTTGACTGAAGGTATCCTCATTGAATTTATTGACTACCTCTTCTAACTGGATCAAAATGTATTGAGTAGAATCTACATCAACACCTATAGCCTCTGTAATTATATTCTGGGCATTGTCAATTATTTTATATTCCTTATCCCTTTCAGACCTTAGCTACTTCAGCATAGCCTTCATCTCAATTAGTTGACTAGCATAACTCATTTCTTCAATGGTAGCATTTTCATAGTCAATCTTTGGAATTACTATCTCAGTGTCTAGGTCAATGTTTTTCAGAATTTCCTTTCCTATGATCATAAGTCTTAATGGTTGCTTTTGTTTAACTTCTGTGATGACTGGTTTGACCTTGGGAATACACACAATGGTAGAGATGGAAGCACTAACAGCGAAAACTAGGATACTTGAGGGTGGAGTGCCAATAGGAGTATATGTCAGGTCAAAAACTGAAGTACTTGCCGCAAATGGTGATACACTTGGTGATGCAGTATCTGAACTAACTGGGTTTGAAGTGGTAATAGATATTACTGACAAAATTGTAGAACAAATTGGAATTGACAAAATTGCAAAACTTACTTTTATTCCGGTTGGTGATGATGGAGTTGAGAAGGCTTGCTTGGTAACTAAAGAAAAGGAATTTAGCTTGGTAGATGAAGTGGTAGACACTTCCATTGATGATACCTCGAGCTGAGATGTGGTAAGTGTTGATGATATATCTGATGTAGATGTGACCAAACTTGCTGAAGCTGACTCCAACCTTGATGAAGCTACAATTTTAGGTGGAGAGTGAGGAAGTGATGCAATAACTGCTGCTGCAATTTTCACTGGATCTTCTTCCTCCTTATCTGCCTCTTCAGTTTCTTCTTCCTTGTCTTCTTCCTCTTTATCTTCCATTAGTGCATGCAGCTCTCTTGGTGAGACTGTGATAGATGGAGTGTTATCAAGCTCATCATCATTGTTGTTGTCATCATCTTTGATTTCTACTGGATCAACACTGGGCTTATGTAGATGATAGATATTTTTCCACATGTTTGTAGCATCGTTTACAACATGTTCAATGTCTTTGATCAAAATCAAACAAGTGTGGAATCTGATCATCATTTTACCTTCATGGTTTTTCATTTCAGTTTTTACTTCTGCTCCAGTGAGACTTGGTCAGAGATTCATCAGAGATTGCTCATAAATATCTTTTACCATTTGGGTGGCTAACTCCCATCTTGGTTGCAATCTCTCCAATAGTTATTTTGAGATTTGAGGGGCAATTTGGTCTAGGGAGTATTTCCATTTACCCATCTTGCTAAGTACTAGTTCCTCAATCTGCATTTTCTCCAGATCAGTTCTAGTTTCAAATTTCAATGCTTTGAAATTTGTGATGCCAGCTCCTTCCTCCAATTGTTTGAGCCTTTGCTCAAATGTGGGTGTAGGCCTAACTAGTATAGGTTCCTACTTACCTTTCTTGGTTCTTTTGGTGAATATTGTAGTAGGCTTCTTTTTAGGTTTGGTAATGATTACCTTACCTTTCTTCCTTGGCTGTTCTTCCGCGGATTTTTTTTCTCCTTCTTCTTCACCTTCTTCTTCTTCTCCTCCTTCTTCCTCACCTTCTTCATCTTCACCTTTTCCCTTGGTGAGTATAAGAGGACCGGTAGAGGTTTTCAATTTGGCTATTTTCCTCTTGCCCTTGCTTATGGCCTATGGTATCTTAATTTCAAGCTCAATTGTAGCCTTAGATTCTTCATAGGTTCCAAAAATTTGTTGCCTTGGGTCTACTAGCTCATTTACCAATGCCTCTATTATGTCTCTAGCTTCATCAATGTTTACCTCATAAGGAAGAGGTTTTACCCATGCAACTCAGGGTCTGACTACATGGATGTACACCTTGTCACAGTCCACCATAAAATATACATCATCTCTGTAATCCTTAATAAGCTTATGAGGAATCTTGAACCTATTATTCATCCTCTCTTTGAAGTCTTAAAAATAATTGTCCATAATACTATCAAATTTTTTTCCCATTTCTGCTACAAATTCATTTATTTGATACAAAACTGGAATGTCTTTCCTCTATACTATTGTACCTTTTGAAAGGAAAAACTTTTGTACAAAGAAAAATAAACAAATTAACAAAGAAACAAATTTACAGGAGTTGGTTTTAGAGGTCCTTATACTGTCCATGTTTTTATTAAGTTGTTTGAGCAACACATTTGCTAGGTCAAACTCCATGTTTTTCTTGACAACCTTATAAGCTAAATCTAAAGCCTCATAGGGCATGCTATTCAATCTACTAGAACAGTACATCTTATATGCAATCAAATAGATTCCAAACCTTAACTTTGCACTGGATACATTGTTAGGTTTCAATCCTCTGCCATCCCATTCGGCTAGGGTTAACCTCTGAAGTTCATCTCGACTTAGGGTTTTAGTTGTTTTTGATTTGCTTAACATTGGCAAACCTGTGATCTTATGAATCATCTTCTTTATTATTAGGACGAGTTGCTCTATCCACAACTATCCATTATTCACACGGTTTAAAATATATCTTATCCATTTCATTTGAAAGTTCCTTGGTAGATGTGGGATATGGGTCAAACCTTTGGTTTCCAGATGTTTGTGCTCGGGTTTTAGGGTTCTGTTCACACACAACTCAGTTAGGGTATTATCCATGTCTAGTCTCCCTATCTCTTGAACAGTGCATTTGAAATGAGTATGAATGTCATTTATAAGTAGTACCTTTGGTGGAATCTCCGATTGGGCTCTATGTGGGTCAAGCGATTAAGCTATGGCGAGAATGAATTTGAAGCTGGGTGCTTTCCATTATGCTCCTTTCACAAGCATTTCAGAACCTCTTTTTGCCTTGCTATTGCTAGTTCTTGTAGATGCCATTGCTACTTGGTATATTCTAAATTCACAGTGAAAAATGAGATCAAATTCTACCTTTTTGATGAAAAAATCTGCCATTAATGCTTAGGTACGAAGGTAGCTGAGATTACCTAGGGTTTGTCAGATAGTCACCGACTTACTCGATAAGCCTTGCAACTCGATAAATAAACAAAAACCTTTCACATTAACAACCTAGCTCGGTTAAGTCTGAAATCAACCTTGCTTGGTAGATGCATCACAGTACAATATGTCTAGTATCTGAAATACTAATTTGTCTTTTGCACTTCTATATTCTGGAACTACTTAGGATATTGCTTGAAAATGCAATCCCTGATTTTTTGATAAGTCTAACTAGAAATGGTGGGGTCACCCACTTCTTGAGTGACATAGCCATTATTTGAATTTTCTAGCTCAGTAGATTTTGGAATCCACTGTTGTCTCATCTGCTTTCGAATGTTGTTAGCTCTGGCTTTCTTTTCATCTTCAATTCTTCCTATATTCATGAAATTCTTCGATATATGACCAAGCTTGGTACATGTATAACATTTTATATTAGTATCTTTCTTCCTTAGGTGATGCCTTGCACAGTTTATTCCAATGTGTCCATATTCTCCACAATAGTGACATCTGCACCAAGTATTGTAGTCCCAACCAAATAATGCTTTGATAACTTGTTCTACTCGATTGAATAATTTTGATCTACATTCAGATGCCTTGTGACTTTTTTTGTTGCATTTGTGACATTTTACCTCAAACTTTGGTTTTTCCTTGCATTCATTTGCTTTGTGACCATGTTGATTGCAATTGTAGCATTTACCATTGAATTTTCTTTTACCATTGCTCCAACATCTATTGGATGTATGACCTAACTTTCCATAGTGATTGCAAGTAGGTCTTTGATTCTTTTGGGTACCTTGTTTGGAAGATTCACCTTTTTCATTGTATCCAAGGCGTGCTTTAGCTTTTTGTCTATGAAGATTCTGCTCATTTTGCAAATTCAATTGATCCATATCTACTTGAGATTTTGTCATCCTTTCATTGACTTGTTTTTCAACATTTAAGTCATTTTTCAAACTTTCATTGATTTGTCTTTCAGATCTTAGATCACTTTGCAAACTTGCATTGCATTGTCTTTCAGTGATAAAATCATTTCTCAAACTTTCATTCTCAGATCTTAGATTCATAATTTCTTCATTTGCATTAGATAGTTTTCCTATAAGATCTTCATGCTGAAGGGGTAGATTATTTCTTACCTCTAAGTCTTCATTTTCTTTGTTTCTCTGTTCCAAAGCTTCACATACCCTGATGGATTAGATTTCTTGTTCTCTTCTGAGTTTTCTTACTTCTTCCTGCAGAGAACCATTCTTTGCTAGGAGTTTCTTGATTGCTTCATTAGCTTCATTTGAACTGCTTGATGGTAAAAGGTCTTCAATCCTTTCTTCAATATACAGATGATCATTCATTTGTCTTGCAAGTTCCTTTCTTCTTTTCATAGATTAGGAAAGATGATCTTTTGCTTCTTTGAGTTGAGTCATAGCCATTTCTAGATCTAGCTTTTCATTCTCAATAGATTTGTAAAGTCTGAATATCTCCATTGTCCTTGATCTTTGCTCAAGTTGTCAAACTTTATCCTGAGAACCACAATGCTCTGATACCAATTGTTGGAAATAATCAAGACTAACAAGGTTACTGAGAGTGGAGGGGCGAATCAATAACTCTAAAGCTTTAACTCTATTCTGAATAATAATATTTTTACGATTCATCCATCTAAACTATTGTATGCATGAAAAGATAAACATTTGTAACACATGAACATAAAGATTTGGTGACCTAGAAACCTTCCAATTAGAAAGTAAAACTAGGGTGGGGATGATACCCACAAAATTTCAATATTGCAGTATAAAGTTGGTCGGCTAAGGCTTACAATGATCACTTCTGATGATCTGCCCTGTTAGGAGCAAGTAGGATTGCTAGATCCACTTTGTTAAAGGATTTGCAAACATACAATGAAGTATGCACTCTGTTAGGAGATTTACAAAAGATTGTTAAGTCTACCTTGTTAAAGGATTTACAAATTGATTCACCTGTTAGGATGAAGTAGTAGATCTGGTTACAACTATTTTTGGATAAGATTCTTTGTGCTCTGATCACCTGATGTGATGGATATAGCTTTTCTGTACCAATTTTGACCTTGTTGTATTCCTCTGTTCTATTGGTAATTCGCTTTCCCTCTTCTCAAAATATTGCAACACACCACAACCAATGATGATTCTTTCTTAGCATCTCATTATTTCAAACGATATATACCATTCCAATATTTACACTAGCAAGGTCAGCCAAAACACAAGTGGACAAAAATTACTGAGTCGACCAAGTGGTAGAAAACTTGGGTTCCACAAATTGACTCGGTGACCTTTTGATACTCGGCATCCACTTCAATACTCTGCATCATCATGCACTCGGTAAAAGTAGAGTAACAGTCCATACTAATTATTCTGAGTAGCTTGGAACTTGGTAACCATTGGTGACTCGGTGAATGTTGTGTCACTCGGTAGAAACTGAATCCATTGATAACCTTCTTTACTTGGTAAATATCAATTCCCTTGTTTACTCGGTAAACATTGATTCCTTCATTTACCTTGTTTCCTCAGTAAACACTAATTCCATCATTTACCTTGTTTTACTTGGTAAACATTTATTCCTTCATTTACCTTGTTTACGTGATAAACACTAATTCCTTCATTTACCTTGTTTACTCAGTAAACATTGATTCCTTCATTTACCTTGTTTACTCAGTAAACACTAATTCCTTCATTTACCTTGTTTACTCGATAAACACTAATTTCTTCATTTACCTTGTTTACTCGGTAAACATTGATTCCTTCATTTACCTTCTTTACACAGTAAACACTGATTCCTTCATTTACCTTGTTTACTTGGTAAACACTAAGATCTTTGATGACTCGGTGAGCACTGTCTGCTTGGAGAACACTGTTCTACTCGGTAACTACTGTGAACTCGATAAATACTACTGAACTTCCCATATGCTCAATTTCCAAAGGAATGCTTGGTATCAACTGTAGATTAGGTCAGTAGCTTGGTAAACATTCACAATCAAATAAGTGTTGTGACTGATGACAAAGATATCATAATTCCAACATCACCCACCATATCTTTTCCACACTATCAGATTCCTCATAATGACCTTCTAGGATGTGACAAAGATGAAGGAATTGGTATGAAATTATCAAATCCATTTCTGGTGCTTAGACCCATGCAAGGTAGGACTCAGGAGTACAAACATATGTCATCCCCTAAGCATCATAGTTTGAAGCATGTGGAGGCATCAAAAAAGGAATTGAAGATTATGGTGGTGCTAGAATTAAACTAGAACAACCATTATTCAAAGTTAAAGAATCTTCCTTGGTTGTAGTTGAGCCTTTTCCCTTTTTCACAATAGTATTTCATTCATCTTTTTGGTGGTTGGTGTTAGTTTGGCTTCTTGAATTGGTGAATGGTGGCATTCCAGGAAAGGAAAATCCTTAATCTTGTATTCCACAAAATGATGCCTATAAAAGGTATTTGAGTGGTTTCGGTAAAGCATCTTTTGAGGAAATGTGGTACCACCTATTAAGATTTTGACCAATTTTTTGATGTCCCTAGAAAGGTGAACCTCAACAGTAACCCTACATTAGGGCAAAGCATTAAAAATCTTCTCTACCTCAAGGCAAATGACCTTTCCAATAGTTTGTGTAATGGCTTGCATGAAATACCAGCATGAAATAGGAAGCCCACAAAACTCCACCCATATGGTAACCTTAATCTTTTGATCATCAAACACAAAAAAATCATGGGACCAACACTAAAAAGAGAGTAGAGAGGACTGATAGATTAGGAACTCTAACAAACATAGTTTTAGCTTGGCTAGAATGCCAAAGAGAAAATGAAAGTAACCTTAAGTAAGGATTTGAAAACATTCATGGAAGAAACTCTAAGGTGTCCAGACCTTGGAAACCCATTTCCATAACATGCTTTTAGATAGAGTGTATCCCACACAATACCCATTATGGTTTTCTATTGTAGTGAAGTACATGCACTATCAAATTCTTTGACATTCAAAACAATATTAGAGGAACAGTTACCTTGTGGAACACCTTGGGAACAAACTATTAGAAACAATAATCCACCAAGATGACTGAGAGGGGGTGGGGGTGAATTAATTATCTAGTAATTAAAATATTTATCTTCCTTAAATAAACTTAACCATTCAACCAAAGTAAGAAACAACCATAAAAGGATGCACATAGACAATTACACCAAATATGTTAACTAAGGAAACCCTTGATTGGAGGGAAAACCCTCGTGGGAATGATGCTCACAAGATGATGTATTAATATAAATATTCCTTTTTAGAGGATGGACCCTATTAGGAATCTATTACAACATTTAGTACATATGAGTCCCTATTACGAGACTTTAAATACCTGGTATAATATTCTAGCCTTGTTAGGAGTTGTAGTATAATGGATACAAGAAGAGGCCACTGTCTAAACATGCAATTTCAATTACAAGAAGAGCTCACTACCCAAATAACTAATTTACTAGTAAATTCATCTTTCCTTTATTCTGTTGACCAAACCAATCACTATCAGACCTTTTAGACCAGGTCACAAACCTTGAATCCAAGTATCTAACTTTAGATCACTCAATAAAACCTTGGCAATACATTTTCCTTCATTTCTTCTCTGCTCTACTCAACTTTGCATTCCACTCTTTGTGTTTCTTACATTTACTTCTCTTCAATACATTTCCATACCATGATAAAGTAAAATGTCCTTCCTTTGTATCAAATCCATAAAACAATTCCCTCAGATGGCTATTAAACCTTCTCAATTAATTATTATAGGACCACATTAAGAACACGTTACACTTAGTGATAACATTAAATGTCTACCTTAAAACTTGAATATCTTTATGTACACATGCCATTATGATGAGAAAACTTAGCTATGTCATCATCAACATGTTTTATTTACATCCTCAACCTCTATTCTTAGAATAACAATTCTGCTAAGAGATATAACAAGTTTAGTAGAACATGCCTCTGTAAACTCTATCTCAAAACATACATAACCAAAACTTTCATAACTTCTTCTAGAAATAACATTTCTCCATCCAACTTTAACTATATATATGAGATACTCAAATGTTTCTCCCATAATCTTGAATAGTAAGGATACTCAACTAGTCATCCATACCATCTTAATCTTTCTATTGTTCTTCTATCATATACCATAGAAAACTATTATGTTGACATCGATGAAGAACATAGTCATGAATATAACATATTATCATGATAACATATCTATAATTTTCCCCCATAGGAATATCATCAACATTTATGCTTCCAACAATCTCCCCCTTTGGCTTTGATGGCAACATAGATGAAAAACATCTAGTTCCAAGAATACCAACAAAAGACTGTTAATCTTTCTTTTCAAATCCTCTTCAAAAATCATCCTACCCCATTGATATACCTTAATGTGGTTTCTCTTTTCCCATGTCTCCAAACTATTTTCATGGAACACTTCATTCCCATGATGTTTTTCATATAGTACTCACACATTGACATCAATGTTAAAGGAATCTACAACCAACAACCTCTACAATAATTGATTCTTACTTTAGCTCAAGTGTCCAAAGACATTGTTTAAAAAAACACCCAACAAGAGTCCTTGATGACTCTATCCATCAAAGATACTCCCCCATATAGGAAGTATCAACAATAATTCTAGACAATGATGGTGCTCTATTTTACTAGACTAATGCACTCTCGCATCATCAACTCTGATGTAAGAAGGGGCATAACCCCTAACATAACTCAAAAATACTCAAAAGTATCTTTAGGGAGAGGCTTAGTGAGGATATTTGTAATTTTCTCTTTAGTTCTCACATACTCCAATCTAATTTCCTTTTCTACAACTTTTTCTCTCAACATGTGATACTTGATAGAAATGTGCTTGGTCTTAGAATGCATCATTGGATTCTTAGACATATTTTCTGTGCTTATGTTGTCACAATATATGACAAGAGCTTTATTGAATTCTATTATATCTTTCACCATCTACTTCATCCAAACAACTTGATTACAATTGTTTGCTACTATAACATATTTTTCTTCTATTGTACTTTGTGAGGTACAATCTTGCTTCTTGCTTAGCCAAGAAACTAATTCTCCTCCAAGAAAGAGTGCTCCCCCATTGGTGCTCTTCCTTTCATCCATACTACCTTCCTAATTAGCATCAATATAAGCACATAGAGTGAAATAATTAAATTTACCATACCACAATCCAAACTCTGGTGTTCCTTTAAGGTATCTAAATACCCTTTTGACTGCTACATAATGTGCTTCTCTAGGATCAGCTTGAAATCTTGCAGCAATTCCAACTATATTTTCTATATCTAGCTTTGTGTGAGTAAGATATTACAATCCTCTAATCATAGATTTGTACTTCCTCTACTAAATAGTAGGTGTCTCATCCTTTGTAGATAACTTGTGTCTAGTTACCATAGGTGTTTTGAAAGGTTTACATGTTTCTAAACCAAAAAAATTCTATAAATCCTTCAAATACATAGTCTAATAAATAAAGATTCCTTGTACAATCTATAATCCTAGTGAATATTTCATTTCTCCTATCAAACTCATTTCAAATTCACTTTCCTAATCATTTCCTCCAAATATGATATCATCAACAAATATTGTCAAAATCATTAATCCATCATCAATTTCTATCCAATAGAGATTACTATTTTCCATACCATTTCTATATCCAAGCTTTGTCAAATGCTTGTCCAACCTTGCATACTAGGTTTTGGGTGCATACTTCAATCCATACAATGCTTTCTTAAATCTGCATAGTATGTCCTTGTCATCTATCAAGGGAAAAACTTTAGGCTATTCTATATACACCTTTTCTTCAAGTTCTCCATTAAAAAATTCTGACTTGACATCCATTTGATATACTTTGAATTTCTTGTAAGTTGCATATGATAAGAATAAGCTTACTTCTTCTATTCTTTCCATAGGAGCATAGGTCTCATCATAGTCTATTCCTTTTCGTTGTGAGTAACCTTTACATACCAATCTTGCATTGTTTCTTACAACTTCACCTTGCTCATTCGTCTTATTTATGAATGCCCATTTAGTTCCTATCACATTCTTGTTAGTTGGTTTGGGGACCAATTTCCATGTCTCATTATTTGCTATTTGATCCAATTCCTTTTTCATATCTTTTTTCCAACAATCATGTTTACATCCTTCATCTACATTCTTAGGTTCAACTTGAGATATCAAACATAGTTCTTCATTGATTCTACTTATTTTCATCACTCCTTTATCTCTTCTTTTGATGATCTACTTGGGTGGATGATTCTTTGTCATATTCTTACCCAAAGTAGGAATTTCTATCCCAACTCTTAGCTCTATTGAAGATTCCAAGATTTAGTCTTGCTTTGGCTATCCTTCATTCATAGGTTAGTGACCAAACCACAGCTCATAAGGATTTTGTTTGTGTCTTTCCCGACTTGCACTTTTCTCATAATGTAGGCTATTGTATTCACAACTTCTCTCTAAAACATCTTGGATACATCATTCTCAGCTAACATATCTCTTTCTACTTCTATTACTATTATGTTTCCTCTCTCTCCTATACCACTCTATTAAGGGGTTCTTGGAGTTGATAACTATCTTTCAATTCCATTAGCTTCACAAAAGATGTTAAATTTATTTGAACTCTCCTCCTCTATCTAATTTTAAACATTTACTCTTCATCTCTAATTTATTCTCAACTCTATTCTTGAATATCAAAACTTATCAAATGCCTCAAATTTCTCTTCATCATTCTAGAAAAGTCATCAACTAAAATTATAAAATACCTTTCACCATAGAATCCTTTATTCTTTGTAGGACTACTGAGATCTATGTGTATAATGTCCAATTTTATTGTAGTATTAAACTTCTTGCTGTGAAAAGCAGTTATGTTATGCTTTGCCAAAACATACTCCTTGCAAATTGTGTTAGTAGGTTTTACAATCTTAGGTAGATCTCTAATCACAAACATACTACTAGTCTTCACAATACTATCAAAGTTTATATGAAAAATTCTATTATGCCATAACCAACTTTCATCTACTTTTGTAACCAAACATGTCATTTCAGTAGGATTCAACTAAAATATAGACCTTTGTATCTGATCATGCATATCTTTTTTGTGAACTATAACTGATAACCTTTATCTACTAGTTGTCCAACACTCAAAAGATTTTGTTTCAAACCATCAACAAAAGATACATCCTTAGTGTTATTTTTACCATCAAGAGTTATAGATCAAATACCTTTGACTTGGCATGCCAAATTGTTTCCAACTCTAACAATGCCTCCATTCTAAATTTTGAAGTCAACAAACTTATTCTTATTACTAGTCATATGATGTGAACAACAACTTTCAATTATCCAATCAGATTTATTTTCAACTTGTGATACCAAAGCTATTTTCTCTATACTTTCTTCTTTAATAGCTACTGTAGGACCAAAAAAATGGGTTAGAAGCATAACATACTATGAGCAACTCACAAAACTCAATAATCATACGTAAGCACCCACTAGTCTACCATGAAATCAAAACTAATAAAGAAAGCAATAGAAACCCCATTTTCTGTTTGTAGCTCCCATGTCCTTCTTTCTTCTCCAAATGATTGTCGCTCCAAAGTTGCCTATAGTGCAAACAAAATTGAAGAAAAAGTCTATGATGTGGATAATGCAATGAGAATACTTGAAGTTGTGATTTAATGTGAGAGCAAGAATGCAAAATGCAAAGGAGTAGAGACTCAAAGATTCAAAGATTCAAGGACTCAAGACTTAAGCATTCGGATCCAAGAGACCCCAAAATGAGAGAAGAGTGTTCATTTTATAGTTAACACTCAAAATGAGGGCATTGGATTTGTCACCCATAGATGTGCGATGTGCCAAGAGATTCCTATGATGCATATGACAAAATATGCCAATTTTGAGATTCTATGACACATGCAAGTCAAATTTGGAAGAGAATCTATGATGTGTCATAACATTCCTCAACCCACTTAAAGCCAAGAATCTATGACGAATAAGCCAAATAGGGACATGCGTAAGAGGTAATAATAATTTCTATGACGCATATGACAGAATATGCCAAAAGTAAGATTCTATGACACACGAGAGTCAAATTTGGAAGAGAATCTATGATGCGTCATAACATTCCTCAACCCACTTAAAGCCAAGAATCTATGATGAATAAGACAAATACGGACATGCGTAAGAGGTAATAATATTTGGTTATGAAAAATCTTAGCCAAGTGTCAAAGGAGAATCCACGAGGTGTCACATCCAAGTGTCATGATGATGAAATATTTTATGGAATATTTGAATTAAAAATCCTTTTATTCCACAAAATAAGAATTAGTAGAAAATGGAATTAATGATGGAAAATGGAACTTAGGAAATTAAGAATTTTCATGGTTTGCAAATAATGAATCAATTAATAAATAAAATTAATTAATTGAGGATGATAATTGGGAAGAATAATTAGAAAGAATAGGATTAAATTATGGGTTATTTAATCCTATAGAAAAAATTAGCAGATGATTGGCCAAATTGATTAAATGAATGCGACCATATCTTTTGATGAAAATGTGATGATGATGGATATCAAATAAGATGATGAAAAGGTAGACCAAATCCATGGTCAAATTAATTGATAGATCAAAATTGATAATATGCCAAGGACACATGACATGAATTAATTGATATGTAACATTTAACCGACATTGTAAATGCTACAGGATTGAAATTGATTGATAAGGTTTGATCATAATAACACTGACAGACACTATCAATATTATTAAAATGGTTGATGATTCCATGATCTGACATTGAAATCCTCAACAATGTCAAAGATTGAATGACATGAATGATATTTTGACCTAGTACTGAGAGCCATGACAGTACTAAGGTTAGATTGACAAGATTGATAAGTTGATAGGTTTCCAAGACACTAAAAGCCACAACAATGCCTAGGAGAGGATAAATGATGATTGATTTGGGATGTTTGATATGTTTTGGGTTGATTAGGTGATTTTGAGTGATTTAGAGTTTATTTGGGGTGATTCTGAGTTGATTTGATATGATTTTGAGTTGATTTGATATGATTCTAAGTTGATATGAAATTGATGTGAAAGGGGATACAAATGACAAAATATGGTCAATCTGGCCAAAAGATCGAAGTTAGTAGAATGAGAAAATGGGAAAAATTAGTATGAAGAAGTGATGAGGTTGTAGATGTGAACCATTTTTGAGCATCTACATTTTGCCCCTCTTTGATACAATGTGATTTAGAGCATTGTATCAAAGATTAACTGATGAGAAAGCCACAACATGCCCCAGTAGGGATGATATATATGGGTTCCCCCTAAAAAAATTGAATAATATAAGCATATGATAAGTCAATTTATCAACAACAAGAAGACAAAATCATAGCAACAAACAGAATGAAAATCAGAGCTAAAATGTGAAAGTTATGAGGCCTAGAGTGTAGGCCCAAAACTGTGCGTGCAAGCCCAAAATGATGGAAAGATGGCATAACATGAGGGAAATCATCAAAAATGGTCATATTTGGTCAAATATGATGAGACAAATGTTAGACTATTGAACCAGGTGGAAAGCTATAGAAAGTTGATTGACAACGTAGGATGATGCAAGAATGCATGAGTGCAAGATTGCATGAGTGCAAGATGAAGATGATTTGGTCAATCAGAAGACAAGATCATGGTGATGGAGAATGAGAGGATGAAGAAAGATGAGATGAGGAGATGTTAGTATGATGGACATACTTTTGCTTCTAAAAAGTGCACTATATGTCAAATGGAGCTTTATTTTGATATGGCAAATGGAATGCAACGCATCATGGCATAAAGGGCATGAGCATAAATGCAAGCCTTTTACGTAAACAAGCACGATGCAAACAGATAATGACCTTGTGCTTCCTGAGGCATATGTACATGCCCCAGACTCTCAAAGGTACATTGTAATAGACAAAAATGGAAAAAGATGACCATGAACCATCCCGGCCAGTCTCATATACTAGTTTTATATCATTGAGTGGCATAGGAGCATGATCAAAGAAAAACAAAGCAAAAATAAATCACTCACTAAACAGCGTGAGCCAATAGCTATCCTTGTCCATTATTACTTGCTTTTTAGTGTTTTAGGTGTTTAGATGGTGTTCGACATGTTGCTAATGTGATAGTTCTGATTGTGGATTCAGTTGATAAGTTCATAGTGACATGTTGGATTTATTGTTGGTTCATGCTGTACAGATATTGTGATTGGCATTGAAGCATAGTCCTTTGATTTTCAGTCTACAAAGTGCAGCAAGGGTGAACGCAAAAGGGATGGTTATCCACAGTGAATAAGTACAAGGTTTATTGCAAATTTTTGATGGGTTTTGTGATTTTTAGGGTTGTGTGGGATATTTGATGTTTTTGCATGACTAGTTTGTTCAGGACATTTTATGATTTTTAGGGTTTTTTTCAAGACATTTTATGATTTTCAAGGATCTTTTCAGGATTGTATGTGAATGTTTAGGATTTTTCAGGACATTATGTGATTTTTAGTGATTTTCTCAGGACATTTTATGATTTTTAGGGATTTTTTCAAGATCGTATAAGCATAAACAAGTGTTAGCTCTAATCTGTTATGTAATAGGTCCAATGGATAGAAAGCACTTAGGGATATGCCCCTAGTTCAAATTCAAACTCATGTACCATGTATGTAATATGCCCCCAGACAAGATGCAAACTATGTACAAAGGCCAATGGCAGAGTGTGTGTGCAGACTGGTGATGCTTAGGCAAGGTAACAAAGGACATTAACTAGTTTATGAGCCATGATAAGGGACCAAGGATGTCTTGTAATATGAAGGATATGATCAAGGAATGATAGAGGGGGAAAAGACCAGATGGAATCGTGATAGATGAAGGAGCAATAATTGATTACACATGGTGCCTGTTTGCCAGGTTTTCACCATGGTACTTGTCCAAAGCACCTATTTGCCAGGTTTTCACTTTTGGATAGAATTTTTCTTGACTCAAATTTTTGTGCCAAGACGCTTATTTACTGTGTTTTCATCAAGGCATCCATTTTTTCATGACTTTTTTCACTTTTTTCTTTACTTTTGTCATGACTTTTTACTATTTTTTTGATATTTTTTCAAGACTTTTAGATGAAATCAAGAATGTCACTAACAAATGCTGAGAAGATATCTATTGTTAGTGCTGCTAGTTGATGAGCTCTGGATCTATGACTGGCCATAACTATGGAGGATTTGTTCCGAGTCTGTAGCTAAAATCAAACCACTAGACAGGCCTCCAAAGATCCCATCGCATACCATATGTAAGACAATGTCTATCTCTTGTGAATCAAGGCATCTAAGGATAATTGGGTCAATAGAAATGTCATGTGGGATGTCACTAATGATGACATATGCAAAGGCTTGTTGGATAAAGGACTAATTTTGGTTATAGGAAAAATTAGGTAGCTAGATTAGGGGATGAACAAAGGGATATAAGGGAGAGTTGGGAGGGTTGAGACCAATGACCTTCCGCATGAATGCTGATTGAGAGAGCTCCAAAAGACTTTGTGGCATGTTGAACACTAGAACACTAGTATTCATGGCATCATATTTTTCATTTTGTATCATTAGGAGCTACTTAGCTTTTGATTTTTTATGGTCTAATGGTGCTTTTCGATTTTCACCAAGAGACCTATGCTTGCTTTCTTTTTCTCTTTTTGCTTTGTAGCTAGAAAGTGGAGTTGGCTCCCCAAAATATGCTAATGTGTTCTCTTTAGGAGAAACTGCTTCTTTATGATCTTCAATCATAATTCCTTCAAAGTCTATTATGAGAGTGTCATCATCATCGAATTGATCAAAAATTGGTGGTCCACGTTGGTCCCAATCCAAAGGTTTAGGATAACTTGAGGAGATGTCATCATCAATGTTGAATGGGCTTTGGTTGAAGGTAGATATATGGGTAACTGATTCAACTGGGTCATTTGGGTTATGCTCAGAGGCTAAGGGATATTTGATTTCAAGTGGGATATCCTCAGATGTGTTCTCATCATTTGAAACATCCATAGTCTTACATGTAGGTGTCATGGTACTAGGAGGACCTATTCGTAATGGTTTAAATCCAAGCCCCAAACTAGGAGGTCATCCTTTTGTAGTGATAGGTTCAATGATTCCTTGTTTCTGAGATCCAAGACCACTATAGCCATCATAACCTTATTTCTGCATGATGGTAAACCCAAGTCCATACTTGCTAGGAGATATCAAAGTGGGTTCTCGTTCTGCTTTTTCTTTCTCAATACATACAGATGTATTCTCATTGATAGAAGTATCATTCTTTGTACAGACGGGAGAAAGTAGTGACTCCCTAATGTGAGAGACTTGAGACATAAAGTACTCTCCACACCCATTGTCTTCAATCTTCATCTTTTCCTTGGCTTTACTGAGTAGTGTATTGGCATCCACATACTTAGAGGAATTTGTGGGTTGTGCTTCATTGTTTTTTGGGATTTGGTATGCAGTAGCATCTCTTAGATTAGCACAAAATTGGAAAGGATATGGATCACCGGGGATGGTAACCTCTACATTGTGATAGGAAAACTTCAGACATTGATGATATGTAGAAGGGACTGCTTGCATAGCATGAAGCCAAGGGCATCCTAGTATCATGTTGCAATTCATTTCTATATCTAGGACATGGAACAATGTATCTTCAATAGTAGGACCAACTCTGACAGGTAATGTGATGACGCCCTCGGAATAGCGTTCACCATCATCATAAGATTTTATTGTGATTCTTCGAGATGGATCCACATCATCTTCAGAATAACCCAAATTGTTGACAACCTTAAGAGTATAGATGTTCAGTCCTACTCCTCCATCTATTAAGACACATCTGAATTTGGCATTATGAATGAAGACTTCGAGATAAAGGGGATCATTATGGTTAAGTTTGTCCTTAGGAATATCTTGGGGTGAAAATGTAATATGTTGTGATAGAGATAAGTTCCCAGCCATGGCTTGGAACTAGGAAACATCAATGTTATCTGGGACTATTGACTCTTTAAGGGCTTGCTCCAAGATCTTCTAATGTTGGGGAGATGCATGCAGTAGGTCCAAAATGGATATTTGTGCAGGGGTTTTGCCGAGTTGTTCAACAACGCTATAATCAGCTAAAGTAGGAGCAGTAGGTCTACTTGGAGGTGCAGGTCTAGTAGAAGCAGTAGGTCTAGATGGGGCTCCAAGTATGGTGATCTTGCTACGGCATGTAGTGATAGCACAACGAGGGTTTTTAGCCTTTAATATGAATGTGGATATGCAAAAGTTAGACTCATTAAGGTAATTGATGGTGTAGTCATAGCTGGTACGTGTGTAATTCACATTACCCTACAAGTTTGAGTTTGAACTTGAGGGTTTCTCTTTGTCATGATTACCCAAAGGATTTTTGAAAATAGTGTGATTAGAGTTGGATGCTAATAGTGATGGATCAACTGTGATGACACCATCATCAATAAGGTCTTGTATTGCATGTTTCAGTTGGAAGCATGATGAAGTTTTTTGTCCTTTGGTGTGATGGTAATCACAATACTTTTTGTCATCCCACCAATCAGCTTTATTCAAAGGTTCATCTTTGATTGGGGGTAATTGCAGGAAGTTATTACTTAGTAACTGTTGTAATGCAGTCTCAAGTGGTATTCCCAATGTTGTGAATGTCCTGTCTTTGGTTCTAGGATGTCTTCGAGGTCTATCTTGTGTGGGAGTCTTAGTTTTTTGTTGTGGAGCTGATGTTTGATTAGAGGTTTGTGAATTTGTAGGGTTTACACCTTTCAAAGTCAATTGAGGTTGTGATGTGCTAATCGTGCGAGCATCCACAATGCCATCATTAGTCACATTCTTGTTTTTTGAGAAAATTTTTTCCTTGTCATTAGACAAGTTGGTGTTTGTATTTCCTTTGTTTATCTTGAGGATTCCCTTACAGATAAGAGCATCTTCAATACTAGCCCCTTTTTTCATTAGTTTAGAAATGGTGCTTGGACTCTTGAATTTGAGTTCATACATTAAGTCTGGGATTAAGTTTTCAATGCACAAGCTTACTTGTTGTTCCTCAGGAATGTCTAGTGAGCATTGACTAACTAAGCTTTTCCAATGTAGTAAGAATGTGATGAATGATTCTCCCGTCTTTTATTTAGTTGAGCACAAATCAGAAAGTGTTACCTCATTTGTAATATTAAAGGAAAAGTGGGAGATAAACTTGTCTTTTAGCTTTGACCAAGATTCGATATTACTAGGAAGTTTGGAGTACCATTCAACTGTGGGCCCCCCTAGAGAATGAGGGAACAATCTCATAAGGTAAGTGGGTTCATCACTGAGTTCAATACATGAAGCAAAAAATTCTCTGATGTGGTCAATAGGGTTGCCTTTTCCTCGGTATTTTTCAAACCTTGGAACTTCAAAGTGTTTTGGGGATGGAGGCATATACAGACTTTTATTGAATGGATTAGGACATAGGTCCCTTTCTGTATATAGAACCTATTTCTTTTGGACTCCCAATGCTTCAACTTGTTTGGAAAGTTGTTTGAATTGTTATAATAGTTCTTCATTGGGGTTTTGCATGATGGTCTTTCCTTCAAGTCTTTTGTGTCTATGAGTAGACCATTTGCTATGGCGAGAACTATGTCTACTTGGTTCTAACATTTCTGTGTCTGATGAGTCTGATGAAGTGTCACTAGGTGGTGGAGGTATGTTGGCACCTCGAAGACAGAAAGGTCCCTATTTTTGGGGTACTTATTGTGGTATTTGATGTGGCACTTTTTGTGGGATTGACTGTGATTGTTGTACCATGTGTTGTTGTTTTGCCATGCATTGTGGTTGTTGTTGGGATATCTTAGTTGGTTGTATGTGAAACAATGTGCATGCTTGTTGTTGTAGAGGTATTTGTTGAGGCTGTTGTGGCACATGTTGTTGTTGTAACAAGTTTTGTTGGTATGCGATCTGTTTCTCAAGGCATCTTTGGTATTCCAATTGTTGCTTGAGTTGCTCTTGTTGTTTAACAAACATCATTTGTTGTTGTTGGAATTGTTGCTAAAATTGTTGTTGATAAATTGTGTGTAGTTCAAGTGGGTTCACATGGGATTGCGTGTTAGGAATCTCAGATGTTTTCCCCACTTGTGGTTGTTGTCGTGGTGTTTGATGTTGTTGTTGATATGTGGGATGTGTGTTAAGTGGATGTATACTTGGTTGCACCTTTGAAGTGGGGAGTCCTTGTACCACTGTAGGTTGTTGTTGTTGTGGGGGTTGACTAAGTCCTTGAGAATTGAACGTCATGTTTGTATTGTTGTTTTGGTACCTTTGTGTTTTAGATGTTCCTGCTTGTGACATCATATTTACTTGACTATGAGATACATTTCTATTGGGAATGGGTGTAATGTCAATAAGACTTTTCTTTTGTGTTTCCATAGGGATGGTTGCACTTGATGTTTCACATGTTGTATTTATGAGAGGTTCTATAGTGTTTGATGTCATAGCATTGGGTAAAGTTAGGAGAAAAGATGTACTTTGTTGAGTTGCCTCCAAAGAAGGTATGTCTGGCATTCCTAGAGCACAAGTCCCTATAGGTGCATCTTGTTGTTGCATCATGTGACTAAAATCAAGTCTTAATGTCCTTTTGGGGTGTTTAGGGATTGGTGGTATTTCATCAAACAAGGGGTTAACATTGATGTGTTCAAATGTACTTTGGAGGATTTTAATTGTTTGTTCTTGATGGGACCTCATAGGTGCCATTATTGTGTTTGAAAAATCCAAAGGTTTTTTTCCCTTGTCTAAGTCCAAATTTATCATGGGTTGGATGTTTTCAATTGTTGTTTTGGTTTGATTTTTTGACCTAGGACTTTCCAAGTTTGGGTTAAATTTGACAATTTCTTGTGGTGCCAAACGTTTGAAGTTCTTGCGAAAACTTTTTTCTTGACATGCCCTAGCCATTTCTTCATCAGTGATGCCATAATCAGTGTTAGAGTCATCACTTAGGTGTACAATACCTTGTTGTATGTTTGATGTGTTAGGTTGGCTGAATTCAAATGCATGTGATTGTTCATCTTCAGGTGAGGTTGGTACACTTCCTCCTCCTGGTGGCATTGGCACGAATATAGGTTCAAAGTTAGGACTCCATTGAACCATCCCATGTGTGGGGGAAGTGTTTGGAGTAAATCTCATGGTAGGTGCATTGTTCAAGGTTTCTTTTACCATAGCTTGATTATGAGGATCTTGCGGATACATATTCAAAGGGTCTGATAGTAATGGTTGTGATGCCTCGATTTGGTCTTCGTCAAAGGTTTGTTGGATTTTCTTTCTCTTTCTTTGTCTTGGATGAGGTCTTGGTTGTGCTTGTGCCTCAAAAACAAAGGTTGATAGAATTCCTCTGGTCTCTAAGCTGCTTGTCTCCTAGTAAGTGCTGGCATGATACCTAAGAGTGAAAATGCAATGGAATTTTTGAGTGTTTTGGGTGATTTTAGAGTGGTGGGTATGCAAGATATGAGTTTTTTTGGGACTTTTAAATGTTTAGGAATGTTATGAAATGTGAGAAAATGCTAGATGAATTATGGTTTTGATGTACAAAGTGAAAATTTCCTAGGGATATTATGCAAATGCAAAATGCAAGGTGATGTTTTGAAGTTTGACTAGAGGGGATGAAAATGACTCTAAGGTATGCAAAATGACAATTAGGGTTATGTTTTGGACTTGGTAATGATACTAAAGGTAGGTGTATGCAAGGTAGACTATGCAAAGGATGGTTTTCTAGGGTTCACAATGACATTTGGGACATGCAAAATGAGGGTAAATGCTCAAGAAGGTAATTTGGTTGATGGACAATTTGATAGGGTTTGGTAGTGAAAATGATGCTAAAGATTATGATCAATGTGATATAAAGGGGATATACCACTAGGGTAAGTTAAAATAACATTTGGGGATGCTAGGGATATGATTATGTTATGACAAGGGTATATGGAAAGTTTTGAACTTAGATAAAACCTTTTGAAAGTATTTTGCCTAAGAGTTTAACCTTGTGATAAAGGACTTTGGATCTTGACCAAAAACTGATAAAAGATGAAAAGATCAAATTGATAAAAGATGAAAAGATCAAATTGATAAAAGATGAAAAAGGTCAAATATATCAAGACATAGATAGATTTTGACCAAAGAAAATGATAAGCAAAGAGGTAAAAAGACTGCTCAAGATCCATTATCCGTCAACACTAGGAGATACTCTAAGACTTATACTTTGTCTAGATTTTTGACTAAATTTAAAGGTTTTGGGGGTTCAAAATGACGTTTTGAGGACCAAAAATGATGGTGATGCTGAGCAGATATGTGATACAAAATTTTCCTATGATGAAAAAGGGGATTTTTTGGTGCAAGATATGGTTTTGGGTCAAGTGTAGAATGGGTAGGTCTAGAGGCTCCTAGATGCAGTTTTTGGGTCCTAAAGTGCAGTTCGGAGGCCCAAAATGGTCATGCAGGTACCCAAGTGTGCCCTAAAAATGCCAAGTGCACCCTAACAGTACCAAATATATCATTGATGCACTTGGAGCCAATTTGGGTGCAGTTGGTAGTTTCTGGGTGCAATTGGTGAGCTAGGAATAATGTTTACTGATTCTGAGGGGTATGGTTACCAAACTGACATGCTAGGAAGCCAGGATGCTGGGGTTGATGTTAGGATGGGTTGGGAGATGGAAAATTAAGGTTATGATATATAGAATGATGTCTTAAGTTAAGGTGATGATGATTAGGTGTTGTAGAATGCAGATTTGGGCAAGCTAGTGCAAGGGGAGCTAACTAGGTACCTAAGGACACTGCTGAAGCCCCAAAATGTTATCTGGAACCCAAAAATAGATATCAAGACCACCAAGTGTGACTAGATAGTGAAAAATACATCAATGACATAGTTGGGGCCCACTTGGGTGCAGTTGGTAGTTTTTGGGCGCAGTTGGTAAGCTGGGCTAAAACTGAGGCAATTATGGAAGCTATGGTTTCAAGATTGATGTCACAGAGAGGTAAATGGTAGAGGACAATGTTAGGGCCAGTTTGGATGCTCAAAATGATGATTAGGACACCTAAAATGATGGATAAAGTGGTTAAGATGATGAATAAGTATGCAAAGATGCAAGGTGGTGAATGCAAAGTGCTAATTTTGAGATGAGAATGCAAAAACTAAGGAAAGTAAAACTAAACCTAAATGGATGCAATATGAAAAGTAATAGATACTAAATGAGGACTAAAAGGTGCAATATTAAGTCTATATGATGTAATAATGAAGCCTAGACTAGGGTGAATGCAAGTGAGAGATCTACGTTTTGCCAAGCACATTTAAGAGTAGAAGTCAACATGTTTTCCAAGGTTTGAGTGTGTTGAACCAAAGTTTGCAAAGTTTGATAAAGGTTGAAATTTTTTGGCAATGTGTGAGGTTTTGACAAGTTCAAATGATATCCAAGGTGTAAATTTAACAATTTGGCTTTTTTCTTGATTATGTTTTACACACACGCAAGACACATTAAGACAAGAATAGTTGTTGTAAAAAGTTAACAAACACACCACAACCTAGGCTTTTAGGACTGTATCCACTGAATTCCTATTTGAATTGAAGTTTAGCCATGCTTATCCAGAGTGGACAACCTAGGATCTTGGCACCACAAGCTCCCCCTTATAGTGCTCTCACTTCTTGGGGCTACCAAGATCCGCTTCCCAAGGGGCATGACTTCCCAAGGGACTGTTGCCTCTACTAAGGACCACAAGAATGTAGGATGTCTTCATGGGCATGGGTGACCCCTTGAGCTAGTGGATAGAAAGGACTTTGTCCACTAAAACATGGTTTTTAGTAAGGGCATTCTGTTCGGCAAGTTAGTGATAAACTTCCGGAGAAGGTCTCCCAGTCCCGAGAACTGGGGTTTTATGCACCACAAGGGTACTAGAGGAGAGCTATAACACAGCAATACCACCAACATAGCTTTCACTGTAATCGAGTTTTATATAGCAGATGGAGTGTTGACCTAGCTTTGGCCCATTATCACTCTGAGGTCATCCCCTGGCATACACAATATCGAGTATCTTGGTCCAAGGCAGGCCTCCTATAGAAGTTACACAGATTTCTCTTACAACCAAGATCCACGAATGGCGAGGGGAGAGGATACGTCCAATGCAACTCCTAGGGATCTAACAACATAGACACACCAAGCAGAAAAGAAAAAGGTTCTTTTTAAGTACCAAACGAAATGTTATCTAATCTAGGAAATCCACACACATAGTTTTGAAAGACACACAAAGTCTTCGACAATGTCCTGCAAACAAAGCATTAGTAGTTTATGATCATGTCTTCATCCCACAATTGCCACATGCTGCAAATAGACCATCAGTAACACAAAAATAACCTAATCTATGTCCTAGAGAGTGATAGGAACTCGAAATGCAGATTTTGATTGATGCATGTGCTTACTATGAACCTAGGTGTGCTCCGGCAGTGCAAATTGCTCCCTAGAAGGCCAAAATGGCTCTATAAATCCCCAAGTCCACCCAGATAGTGAAAAATATGTCAATGATGTAGTTGGGGCCCAGTTGGGTGCAGTTGGTAGTTTTAGGGCGCAGTTGGGAAGTCAGGTGTAAGGTGTGGGGAAATGGGTGCCTAGTCAAGACCTAAAAATTGTAATTTTGAAGACTACACTCCCAAGTGCGCGCAAATAGTGTAGACTACATCAATGATGTAGTTGGGGCCCAGATGGGAACATTTGGTAAGTTGGAAATAGCAGAATGAGGCTTTGGTGTCTTCTGGGCTCCTAAAATTGCTCCTAGGGGTCCCAAGTGCACCTTGACAGAGCAGAGTGCACCCTAGGACAGTAAGCTAATCGAACACATGAAACAAGAGCACATAAGCCTTTTACTAGACCCCCTAATTAATCTAGGTGTGAAAAGGAAGAGCAATTAGTTGTTATACCCTTCCAAGTGAGCTCCTTCCTTGCACCTACAAGCACAAAACACGAAAACCCAAGTTAGATATGCATGTTCACGTCGGGTTCACCAAATCTAGGACTAGAAAAATGGTTTAAATGCATAACATAATATGAGAAAATCACAAAACTCAATAATCATACGTTAGCACCCATTAGTCTACCGTGAAAGCCAGACTAATTAAGAAAGCAATAGAAACCCCCTTTTTTGTTTGTAGCTCCCATGTTCTTCTTTCTTCTCCAAATGATTGTAGCTCCAATTCACCCATAGTGCACACAAGGTTAAAGCCAAAGCCTACGGTGTGGATAATGCCATGAGAATAATTGAAGTGTGATTTTATGTAAGAAAGAGAATGCAACATGCAAAGAAGTAGAGACTCAAAGATTCAAAGATTTGGACTTTCAAAACTTAAGCATTCGGATTCAAGGACTCAAGAATGAGAGAAGAGTGTTCATTTTATAATCAACACTCAAAGTGAGGCATTGGATTTTTCACCCATAGATGTGTGATGTGGCAAGAGATTCCTATGACGCATATGACAGAATATGCCGATTTTGAGATTCTATGACACATGCAAGTCAAATTTGGAAGAGAATCTATGACGCGTCATAAGATTCCTCAACCCACTTAAAGCCAAGAATCTATGACAAATAAGCGAAATAGGGACATGCGTAAGAGGTAATAATAATTCCTATGACGCATATGATAGAATATGCCAAATGTAAGATTCTATGACACATGAGAGTCAAATTTGGCTAAATGTGGAAGAGAATCTATGACGCATCATAAGATTCCTCAACCCACTTAAAGCCAAGAATCTATGATGAATAAGCCAAATAGGGACATGTGTAAGAGGTAAGAATATTTGATTATGACAAATCTCAGCCAAGTGTCAAAGGAGAATCCATGAGGTGTCACATCCAAGTTTCATGATGATGAAATATTTTATGGAATATTTGAATTAAAAATCCTTTTATTCCACAAAATAAGAATTAGTAGAAAATGGATTTAATGATGAAAAATGGAACTTAGGAAATTAAGAATTTCCATGGTTTGTAGATAATGAATCAATTAATCAATAAAATGAATTAATTGAGGATGATAATTGGGAAGAATAATTAGAAAGAATAGGATTAAATTATGGGGTATTTAATCCTATAGAGAAGATTACCAGATGATCGGCCAAATTGATTAAATCAATGTGACTGTATCCTTTGATGAAAATGTGATGATGATGGATATCGAATAAGATGATGAAAAGGTAGACCAAAACCATGGTCAAATTAATTGATAGATCAAAATTGATAACATGCCAAGGACACATGACATGAATGAATTGATATGTAACATTTAACTAACATTGTAAATGCTACAGGATTGAAATTGATTGATAAGGTTTGATCATAATAACACTGATGAACATTGTCAATGTTATTAAAATGGTTGATGATGTCATGATTTGACATTGAAAGCCTCAACAATGTCAAATATTGGATGACATGAATGATAGTTTGACCTAGCACTGAGAGCCATGATAGTTCTAAGGTTAGATTGATAAGATTGATAGGTTGATAGGTTTCCAAGGCACTAAAAGCCACAACAATACCTAGGAGTCAAATAAATGATGATTGATTTGGGATGTTTGAAATGTTTCGGGTTGATTTGATATGATTCCGAGTTGATTTCATATGGTTATGAGTTGATATGAAATTGATGTGAAAGGGGATACAAATGACAAAATATGGTCAATCTGGCCAAAAGATCAAAGTTAGTAGAATGGGAAAATGGGACAAATTAGTATGAAGAAGTGATGAGGTCATAGATGCGAACCATTTTTGAGCATCTACAGCTACAAATGCAATTTCATCATCACAAGAACTTACTACTTGTTCATCAAAATCATCTTCTTCATTTACATATAGAAATTCTCTATCTCTTCTAGGTTTAAAATTACCTTTATATATTTTCTTTCTTTTAGGACACTTAGATGCATAATGGCCATATTCATTACAAGTCCAGCGTTTAAATATTTTTATACCATGTTTTTCTCTTCTTACTAGAAGAGATATTCCTTCTTCAAAATTTCTCTCCTCATCAGTTATGTTCTTGTTAGAAAAATCTCCTTTAGCACTTGTGCTCCTTAATAAACTAGGTCAAATATTCGAGGAAATGAAAGTTTTTTCTATTCTAGTCAATTCTCTGAACTATCTAAGATCATTCTCAACTTCTTCAAGTCTTACAAGAAATGTTTCCTTTGTGAAATATTTGGTACAAGAGATCAACAATTGTTTCATTTGAACTATTGGCTTAAATGGTGGTATTGATCTTTTTAATATCTTCCATATCAACTCATCATCTTCTTTGGTTCCTCCTTGAGATCTAATACCTATAGTAATTTTTGATATTCTACCTATAAATGTTCTTATAGATTCATCTTCCATCATCTTAGCATCTTTAAATGCACAAATCCAACTTTTTAACCTCAATTATTTAGAATTTTCATCACCTTCAAAACTAGTTTCCAAATCTTTCCAAATTGAATGTAAAGTAACAAGTGACTTTACCTAATTGTATTCAATTTCAAGAGTTACAAACAATAGTGCTTCTCTAGCTCTCATGTCACACATATCTCTTTCTTCCTCAACACAAGATTCCAAATCTTTTTCGACAATGATTGTCTTTGCTGATTTTGTCAGGATCCAATATCCTAGACCCATAAACAATAGATGTTTCTTCATCTTTTCCTTATAGCTATCATAATTTGTTCCATCAAACTTTGAACTATGTTTCTTGAACATGCTCACTATTTATCTCCAAAAGTTGTTAAACTTTATGTTCAAAGACCTGATGCTCTGATACCAATTGTTAGAAATAATAGTCCACCAAGATAACTAGGGGGGTTGGGGGGGTGAATTAGTTATCTAGCAATAAAATATTTATCTTCCTTAAATAAACTTAACCATTCAACCAAAGTAAACAAGAACCATAACAAGATGCACAGAGATAACTACACTAGATATGTTAACTAGGTAAACCCTTGATTAGAGAGAAAACCTTGATGAAAATGATTGCCACAAGATGATGTACTAATATAAATATTTGTTGTTAGAGGATGGATCCTATTAGGAGTCTATTACAACATTTAGTATATATGAGTCTATATTAGGAGTTGTAGTACAAAGTATACAAGAAGAGCCTACTACCCAAACATGCAATTTTAATTACAAGAAGAGCTCACTACCCAAATAACTAAGTTACCATTAAGTTCATCTTTCCTCTATTCTTTCAACCAAACCAACCACTATCATACCTTTTAGATCAGGTCACAAAGCTCAGATCCAAGTATCCAACTTTGGATCACTCAATAAACCTTAGAAATGAAGTTTCCTTCACTTCTTCTCTTCTGTGCTCAACTTCGCATTCCACTCTTTGTGCTGCTTATAATTATTCCTCTTTTATACATTTCCATACCATGATAAAATAAAATGTCCTTCCTTTATATTGAATCAATAAAAAAATTCCCTAAGTTGGTTATTAAACCTTCTCAATTATTTGTTATAGGACCAAATTAAAAACATGTTACACTTGATTGTAACATTAATCTTGCACCTTGCAAATTGAATATCTTTTTGTACGTTTGTTATTTTGATAAGAAAACTTAGCTACGTCATCATCAACATGTCTTCTTTACATCCTCAACCTTGATTCTCAAAATAACAATTCTGCTAAGAGGTATAACAAGTTTACAGAACACAGCTCTATAAACTTTATCTCAGAGACATTAGCAAAAATTTCAATAAATTCTTCTATATTTAACATTTTTTCATCTAATGTTAATTGTATACACTAGATACTTAGAAGTATCTCCCATAACCTTGGATAATGAAAATATCAACTAATCACCCATACCAACTTGATCTTTTTGTTGTTCTTCAGTCAAATGCCATAGAAAACTACTTAGTTGACATCAATGACAAACACAATCATAAATGTAACATATCATCATGATAAAATATCTACAATAATCCTCCATAGGAATATCATCAACGTTCATGCTTCTAACATAAACTTGCAAAGGCATTTTTTCGACAGGACCATTCTTACCAACAATAGTAGCTCCAACACAAGCACCAACTATTTGGTCAGAGAAGGCTAAGGTCCTTATAACCAAAATAAAATCCCATAATAAATGTGGTATGACAAGCATTGAACAAACAATGATTCAAATAAAATTTGTACAAACCCTAGTAGAGTGCATGCTTCCCTTCCAATTAGTTTTCAAAAATAAATGTACATTGATTTCTATATGGTTGTAATGTCTGCACAAGCAATATTAATAAGAGAGAAACACATTATTGAAATTTATTTATTCTAATTTGTATGAACTTTAAAATTCTATCAATTAGAAAGAAATGGGACTTTTACTTCATAAATTTATATCTAGAAAATTATGTTGTAATAGCAACTCTAAATTACAAAATTTAAACTATATAATGAAGAATTTGAACTATTTATGACAAATGTCAAACTCAATATGGGGCAAGAAATTAAAATTTTCATTTATGAAGTACAATAGAATAAGATTTCTCATTGGAGAGGACTTTTTCTATAAAAACAAGGTTTCAATGATAGGGAGATAGACCTACTACATAGATCCTCATAATAGAACTTTAATTACATATTTATATAACATGCAATACATTTTTGTGTTTATATTATTGGATTTAGTGGATTAAATTTTACAAAAATGAGCTTTGAAGAAAAAATTGTAGACAACTTCAGATGGAGTAGACACTTACAGGAGAAGAATAGACTATGTATAGCTTTCTATGGATGTTCATTATAGGGATCCTATGCACAAGGAATAACAAAGAACCAAAACTCAAATCAGCATTAAATCAAAGCTGACATAAGCATGGGCTATATCGTAGTTTTTCTAGCTATGCTGTAAAAAATGAGTTGCAATTTACTTCATCCTACTACTCACCAAAAGAAGGATAAAACAAAGTCATCTTTACTAACAAGTGATCAAATCATGGCATAGTAGGAAATAATAGTTTTATGTTTATACTCACTATATCTCTAGCACCATATGAGGGCTAGGACAACAATTGTGCTTTCAACACAAGCATGAATTATTTCACTATCAGAGCATAAATTCATATAAATAGTTGTACCATACTCTTTCATGTTTCTAAAGAATATAAACTAGCTAAGAAAGTATAGATATTAGACCATCTATTTTGGTTGTTTTATCATTTCTTGATTGTTAGAATAAATCAACAAAGTAGAAATATGACAGTCCTATACTCACAAAAATAAAATAATATGGATTATTTCATTTACTTGACCGTTTTTGTAAAGCAAACATTTATGTGTTAGTATTGTAAACATAAATTAAAATAAGAAAATTAGTAGTTAGATGTCAATAATGCCACTAGAAGATCTACTACTAATAGTTGTTGTCAATCTTACCAGCCTAAGTTAGCTACTTATCATTGAAAATTAGTCAACAATTATACATCAGTTATCATTAGTTTTTCATTGAGCAAGACAAATCCAACTACTTATATTGACCATCCTAATTAAATATAGCATAACTTTAGTTATTATTCAATTAATTATTGCCATATTTTAATATTCATAATTTTATGGTTTACTATAATAAACATTACTAGTAATACAATATAATGTATATTGCCAATAATACTACATATAACAATTTATTGGTAAGGAGAAACATGAACAGATTATATATTTTAATATATATATTGTATAATATACAACCCCTTCTCATCAATGGAATAAGTTAAGCCACTAGTCAAGGAAGGAAGCATAGTAATTTTATACATTTTTATACAAAAAAATAGTAAAGTTTCCACTTTTATCACCTTTCTAAAGGGTAAAAGGTGAAGAAGTCTTGAACCTAGATTCAATACCCTCTACTTCATGAATAATATTATCCTATGAGGCATCAAAGGACCTTTCAAGAAAATTCATTAAGATGGTTTTGTACTTTGCAATGGAAATTAACAATATAACACCTCCTAAAGATGTATATATTGATACTTTTTTTGATACATAGCATATGAATTGACTACATGAAGCTTAATGTCAACAAAGAAACCATAAAAATTTCTACTTTCTATTTTATAGTTAAAACACCCACAATCATAAATGTCTACATCCCAACATTCTTTACATGCAAAATCTCAAGAAATACACCTAACTCCATTGCCCTTGAAAAGATGGACAATGGAATATCAATCAATCCATAATCAAGGAGGTGAATATTATCATTGTTGATGACACAAAGAAAACTAAAGAGGAAATATGATAATTTCTTGAACTTTCTAATATATTCAAGGCTTCAAGAGGCTAGAGATAAAACAAATATTCTTTTTCTCAATGTTTAGGATTCAAGTATGTAGCTTGTTTAGAGACTCATTCATTATAATTTCATACAAACATATGATATTTTGAGAATTTCTTTCATTCTCTTAGTGGGTTGGAGAGAATGAGGAATAAAATCTAGAAGTAAAAGGATTTGGTAATTCATTAGAGAGAAAAACTTAGGCTAAAGAGGGGATTGTGATAAACATGGAGAGCTTTAAGGGCATTCAAGTACACAAAGTTTAAGGAGAGTATACAAAAATCTTTACAAAGAAGGCCAAGTCATACAAAAGACCAACATGAATAATGGTAGATCATAATGAGCATTGGTGTCCAATACCAAAATAAAGGTTTCACAAAAATTGAATTGATGAAACATAACAAACCTATTAGATTCTGAATAAGAAAATCAACTATCAATGGTTCAATATTATGCAACATCATCACATATGATACCAAATAATAAATTCTTCATATGAAAATGATCATTGAAGTGTTGTCGCACAAGATTAAGAAATAAGAATGAAAGTTAGGAATAAAGAAAATGCTCAAAAAGCTTCAAAAGATTTCTAGTAAGGCCTTTCTCCATTTCCTTACCAATGGGTAGAAATATAGCCTTCTATAATTATCAACAATGTATCATTTTACATTATTAATATAAAAATTATCTAGTAAACCCTCCCATTGTTAGTTTTTGGTTACTAATCATAGACATATTGTGCATGTTCTAACTAATTTGAACCCTAACACAGCAAAAATATTTGTATATAATGGCTTAGGGTTAGGGATTTCATAGCGTATGATGCAATGATTATTTCTTGCAGCCATGTTTAGATGTAGTGGATTATAGATTGTAATTAGCTTGTAATTATTGGATCGTAATAATATTGAACTCACTATTTGGTGGATGTAGTCAATGGATTGGGTGAACCATGTTAAATATTTGTGTCTAGTGTTCTCTTCTATGTGATTTATTATTTTCTAATATTGGTTATATTTGCATGTAATTATTAGTTATATTTATTCTAAATCTAACAACCATTGACCTAATCTAGATATAAATTTAGAAAAATGAAGATTTTGGAACTTACCAATGAGGGTTTTCGTAGAGAGCTCTGAGATTTATTTTTGGATAGAGCAATTTGTAAACAAGATAGATAATAGTAGTAGATCTCTATATGGGATTTTCTACTAATTTTATGGGAACCCACATCGTGTATTGTGTTAGTTTCCTCTAAAAGTAAAAATGAGAAACTTTTAGATCTTAGGAATGGAGTTTTATGATCCAATAGATTTCATGTATTAGAATTCATCAGCACTAGTCATTATCATGTTTGGATTGAAGGAAGCTTAGACTTTTCCTTTCCTTTTATCAATCATGTTATTAGAAAACTTCTCTATTAAATTTTGGTAGGAAATTATCATGTCCCTAATTTTCAATAAATATTTTAATTAGTTTAATTAATTAAGTGGTCCTAAAAATTAAATAATATTACAAGGACTTATTTAATTATTTGATTTAAGTAGTAAAGGGGTCCAATTTTTATTAATTATCCATTTGTATTTTCCATGTTGGCATTCTTTGTAAACCCTCAAAAGTTTTCTCTGAAGGAGTATTTATGTGTGGAACTTAGGAAGTTGCTAGTATGTGATTTGGATTATTTTATTTGCACTACATTTTTCTTTTGGAGTTACCTATTGTTTGTCATCTTGCAAGTGAAAGATCTTATGTACTTGGCTTTCCGATTTTAGTGGGATTCAACCCTCATCCTATTCCAATGCCTGTAATACTTTTCTCAGATCTAGAAAATTGAAGCACCATCTTTAAATGTGAGTATTATTTGGAGAGTATTTGTATTCAATATCTATTCATGCTTGGAATTTATTTGATGGATTTGTGTTCTAATATGGATTTTCATTCTAATATTATTTGCATATGAGTTTCTATTCTCTTTCCAAATTCTATACTCCTCCCTTAATACTCCTCTCTCCATCTACTTCTCCCCCTACTCCTCCCTAAACCTCTCTTTGCTTCTCCCTCCCTTCCTTTGCACTCCTCCCTCCATCCACCTTTCTAACTCCTTCATCCCTTTGTACTCCTCCCTCCAATTTCCATTTGCCATTTTCCATCTGCCATCTTCCATCCATTGAGAACCATTTTCCATATGCCACCTTCTATCTATTAAATTTCATTCATCATCTTTCATCTTCCAAATTTCACCTGCCATCTTCCATCTCCCAACTTCCATCTTCCATATTCCATCCACCAACATCCATCCATTGACTTGCATCTACCATCTTCCATATTTCATTTCACATCTTCCATCTGCCAACTTCCATCTGCCATCTTCCATCTCCATCTTCCCTCTAAAATCCTCCAAATTCACTATATGACATTTCATTTCTTTGTAAAGGTTTATACATTCCTCCATACACCATAAAATATCTTGCTCTACCATGTGGACTAGATATTTCTCTCTTTAGACTTGGACAAATAGTAAGGTTTGAAAAAGGAATGGTATACTCATATTAGAGCTAGTGATCTTTCTAGTGTTGTGGGATAGTTGAAATATTTTTTTATTTGGATCACATTATGGAATTGAATAGAGATCAAGAGTGGTGGTTGAAGGCACTACAAAATATTGGCAAAGAGCTCAATGAGGATATTGGTCTTCCATTAGATATATTGGAAGTATGTTTTTGTAAGTTTAACCAATTAAATTATATATATGTGTGTGTGTGTGTGTGTGTGTGTGTGTGTGTGTGTGTGTGTGTGTGTGTGTAGAATCTTCTTGCTAATTTAGGTTTCCTTAAGTCAAACCAGGCTTTTGAGGCACCATGACTAGGAAAGATGGTTGGCAGTTACAGTATGTCATAGTGAGTTCTCAATAATTTTTCCTCCTAAGGCATTGTATGATGATAACACCATGATAGAGATATTATATTTGATAGTAGAAAGATTTTAGAGTCTTGATGATTTTAGTTGTGACCCTTCTAGTAGGAGATCTACAATGTTGGATCTAATTGTGCAAATGTCAAAGTAAGTAACCTTCTCTTAGATCTAGAATTGAAAATTTTGGTCCATGATATGTTCCATCACTTTTTGATCACCATCAAGGGAAATCATGATACCAAGATTTCAGTTGCTTTAGACTCTTATGATTTCCTGCATTGAAGAGATGGATGAAATATCCCAACCCATAACATCTATGTTATGGGTTGTTCATAATCTAGAATGTATCCCCTCTTTAGTAGTATATCGATTGGTTAGGAATGTTTTCAAGCATTGTGAAGAAAAACTAATTTCACATTTGCAAAAGTGGGAGAAAATGGATGAAAATGGTAGTGTTGATACATTACATGAGGAGAATAAAGGCATGATTACAAGGCTTCTCCAAGAGAAATTTATAAATCACTCTACTACACCAACATGGTCTAAAAAATGAAGATTTTTCTTGCATGGATATTGTGAAGACATGGATGGATCAAGTTGTGCCTAAGGTTGTGCTCATCATCGAGGTACTATATTTCATTGAAGTTCTATCAATTTTCAAGGTTGTGTTCATCATAGAAGTTGTGTTTGTTGCTAAGGCTTTGTATCTATCACTGAAGCTATGTCCATCATTCTTTTTATGTCCATCACCAAAGCTGTATGTCTCTCACTATAGTTGTACCCATCACCATAGTTGTGTTTTTTTTCATCACTATCACTATGCTTATTTTGTCTCCATCATTTTGTCTATTATTGTCACCATAGCCATTTCCATCATTTTCACTTTGTTCATTGTCATCATCGCTACCATGTTATCTTTAGAGTCCATCATCGTGTCTCTTATTGTCATTGTTATGTGTGTCATCTTCATTATGTCTATTGTCATCACCATCGCCATGTCCATTACTGAGTCCATCATCATGTTTGTGACCATCATTGTGTTTGTCAACATTACTGTGTTTGTCATCAACATCATATCTATCTCCATCATCATTTTATGTTGATCATTGTGCTTACAACCATCGTAGTACCTATATTTGTCATCATTGATATGTTTCTCATTTTTTATGCTATATCCATCATTGAGGCTCTGGTCAAGGTTTTGTGTGTCACTAAGGTTTTAACTACAACTAATTTTTTTTTTACCACTAACATAGTGTCCATCAAGGCTTTCCCTACCAATGAAGCTCCTATCATTGAAATACTCATGGTTGAGCCCCCCTTTGGCAATATTCCCACCGCCAAAGCTCTCTTCATCAAGGTTTGTTCTATATTCGAGGCACTTGTGTAAACTGAAGCTTTGTAAAATGTTGGTTTAGCTGATCAACTAGCTCTTTGTAGGGTAATAGCTTTTCATCTTTGGTTTGATATTCATTTAGGGTTTGCTTGATGATGAGCTGAGAATCGCCAAAGATTTGTAGCTCAACAATGTTCCATTCTACAACTATCTTTAATCCTGCTATGAGGGCCTCATATTCAGCTATATTGTTGGTGCTAGGGAATTGTAGCTTGAAGGCTTTTGGAATGTAATCTCCTTGAGGTGTGACCAACAATATTCTTGCCCCTGATCCATGAGATGTGTATGAGCCATCAAAATAAAGTTTCCATGGGGGTTGTTCTTCAATTAGACAGATATGCTCATCTGGAAATTCTGTGATCAACGGATAAGCATCTATTAGAGGTGCATCAGCTAGGCGATCTGCTATAGCTTGCCCTTTGATTGCCTTTCTATCCACATACTGGATGTCAAATTCACTAAGGAGCATAACCCATTTGGCCAAACGGCCTGTAAGTGCTGTTCTAGAGAGCATATACTTGAGAGGGTCAATCTTGGAGACTAGTTGGATGGTATGACTTAGCATGTAATGGCGAAGCTTTTGAGTTGAGAAAACAACTGCCAAACAAGCTTTTTCCGTAGGAGTGTAATTGAGTTCATAACCAACTAGGGTTCTACTGATTTAGTAGATGGCTCTTTCTCTTTTGTAGTCATCAAGCTGTGCTAGAAGTGCTCCTAGAGCAGTAGGTTTTGCTGATATGTACAAAATTAGGGGATGACCAGGAACTGGTGGAACCAAGATAGGGGGATTGATGAGATACTGGTTGAGATGGTCGAAGCTGCGCTGACATAAAGGATCCCACTTGAAGTTCTCATCCTTCTTTAGTAAATGTGAAAATGGTGTACACTTATCTGCAAGTTGGGAGATGAAGCATCGAACAGATTGGAGCTTTCCTTGAAGAGAGCAAAGCTGTCATAGTGTCTGGGGAGGAGGCATGTCTAAGATAGCCTTGACCTTCTTGGGGTTGATCTCTATACCTCGTTTAGAAACTATGAAGCCTAGAAGCTTGCCAGATGTGACCCCAAAGACACATTTCTTGGGATTCAGCATGAGATGATATTTGGCTAACCTATCAAAGACTTTCTCCAAGTCACCAAGATGATCCATGAAGGTATGAGACTTGACCAAGATATCATCCACATAATCCTCCAAAATGCTATGGATGAGATCATGAAAAATGGCTGTCATAGCTCTTTGATAGGTAGCCCCAGCATTCTTTAGGCCAAAAGGCATCATGTTGTAGCAAAAGGTACCCCAAGGGGTAGTGAATGCTGTCTTATGCTGATCCTCTTCTGCAATCTTGATTTGATTATACCCAAAAAATCCATCCATGAGGGACAAAATTTCATGTCCAGCTGTAAGATCTACAATCATATCTATGTTGGGCAAGGGAAAATCATCTTTTGGACAAGCTTTGTTAAGATCTCTAAAATCAGTGCAGATTTTGATGTCATCGGAAGGTTTAGTGACAGGGACCATGTTGGAGATCCACTCTGAGTAGTCAATAGGTCGGATAACCTTAGTAGCTAACATTCTTTCTAATTCAGCTTTGACCAATAATGCTACCTTGGGGTGCATTTTTCTAAGCTTTTGTCTGACGGGCTTGATCTTTGGATCAACTGCAAGATGATGAACTACAAGCTTTGGATCAAGTCCTGGCATGTCCTGATATGACCATGCAAATCGGCCAATGTTCTCTCTTAAGACCTCAAAGAGGAGGTCAGCTTGGTCTTGTGATAGGGATGCAGCAATGTGAACAAGTCTGGGGATCTCTGAAGAACCAATGTTGACTTCTCGAGTATCCTCAATTAGAATAGAAGACACCTCTGGTCTATTATCTTGAGGAGGCAATGCTAAATCCTCATGTTCTTCTGGATTTTCTTGCTGAGGGGTTCTCTTCGTTGCCTTAGCTAGTCTTAGATTCACCTTAGTTCCAGTTTTGGGTGTATCGGAACTAGGTTGGGGATTTTCTCCAAAATACCCCTTGGGGTCTAGCTTGTAGATATAGGCAGAATCTGGCTTTGTTTTCTTGTGAGGAGTTTCAGCTCCCATGAATCTTAGAAGTGCCTCCTCTGATGTGAACTCATCGATGTGTATGACACTTGGTTGGTCCCAATCTATGAGTTGTGGATGGGCGAGTGGTAGGTGAATGAGGTGGATGGATAGTTCTTGGAGAATAGAGTCTCCGAGGGAGATTTGGTCTAGGATATCGTCGTAGGCTCTCTTTTCAACTTCCTCAGGAATGTCTTCAATTTCGACAAGGTTGCGGTGAATGTTTGAAAAAGTGTGACCATTCTCATTGGTGCCCCCAATTGTGGGTATGCCAAAGCCAAGACCTGACTTCGATTCCCACTTGTGTGCGTCGATGGGGCACTGCATGCCTCTTTCTTCTGGTCCTAGACCACCACCTTGATAGTTCCATTTGTCAGTGATGAGCTTATGTTCTTGGGGATACTTTTGGCTGAAGTGATCAAGACATGCTTGATTTCTTTGAGGTGCATCCTTATGTAACCATTTGTTGATATCTAGAGTGAGCTCCTCATGAAGAGGGATTTTTAAGGATACAAAGGTTGTTGGGCCAAACTATTTGTATCGAGGAGGTGGAACCTCCTTAGCTTTATGATATGTCGGTCATCCATGGGCATGTGGATCAAGTGGGAGTGCCCCGACAGCAAATGCATCTGACAGACTATACTCTCCACAGCCTTTGTTATTGATCTTCACGGTAGACAGGGTAGAGGCGAGGATGGTTTCTGGGTCATTATAAGTGTGGGATGAGCTGGCGATGGATGTGCCGATATCAATTCTAGGGCAATGGTTTGTATATGAAGCTTCAACTACATTGCAGTAAGCAAAGGGTTCTGGATCGGCATGGATGGTTACCTCAGTGCCTTGATGCGGAAATTTGATGCATTGATGGTAAGTGGATGGAACGGCTTTCATGGCTTGAATCCATGGGCGACCAAGGAGGATGTTAAATGGTAGGTTTAGATCAATAACATGGTAGAGTGTCTCTTGGATGACTGGTCCAACCTTGATTGGCAGCAAAATAGTTCCTTCTGTGGTTCTTTCCAAGTTTTCATAAGCTTTGATGGTGATAACCTCACTGATGATATCTGCCTCAGTATACCCAGCTTGTTTTATGAATTTTAGGGTGCAAATATTCAAGGCTGATCCATTATCTATCATTACTCTTTTTACAACAAAGTTGGAAACCATGATGGCTATGCGAAGTGGAAGGGTGTGATCTGGGTCGACCACGGGTATGTCAGTGGATTTGAACGATAGGGCACATGAGGATGAGAGGTGTCCAACAAGATTACGAAAATCAGTAGCATTGATATCAAAAGGGACACGAGATTCTATGAGAGCACTGTCAAGGATGTTCTTGTACACAGGACTAGTGCGAAGAAGGTCTAAAATGGAGATTTGGGCTGGCATGTTCCCAAGGTGTTCCAAGATATTGTACTGGCTTTTTGATGGAGCTGATGGTGTTGGTGTAACAGGTGGGCCTGCGATGTTAAATCGCGCTCTTTGAGTGGTGACTGCACACTCATTGTTTGGTCCTTGGATATTGATAACATTGACGGAAGGCTCTTTCTTGGATATACAACCTATAAGGCTACCATAGTCTATATAGGATGAAGTGTGGTCATTGTTCTTCCCATGCTGTTTGTTTGGCTGACGGTTGTTGGTGTTGTTGTTGTTGGTTTGGATAGGTGCTTTTCCAGGATTTTGGTTGTGGTGTGGAGGAAAAGCATTTTGATAGATCTGTAAGCCTGCATTGGGAGAGGTTTGGTCACCAACAGTGATTTCCTTCCGATCAATGAGGTCCTGCACATAGTCTTTTAGTTTCATGCATCTGAGGGTAGTGTGACCTTTTACCCTATGAAATTTGCAGTACTCATTATCTTTGTACCATGCAGCTTTGGATTGGCTTGGGTCAATTTGCTGGGTAGGAGGAAATTTGATGAGGTTTTCTTTGACTAATTTCTCAAAAATGACATCCAATGGTTCACCAAGGGGTGTATAGTTTCTAGGTGTAGGTTGGAATCTAGGCTTTTGTCCTGCAGCTACATTGATGGCATTAGCTTGATTGCTAGACCCTTGGAAGTTGGGTCTTGGATTGTGGTTTTGATAGATTTGGTTATTCTGTTGTTGGTAGTTGATAGCTTGTTGATTTTTTGGTTGATATGGTGGGTTGGACTGGTTGTGAGAAGGACCAACAATATTCACATGTCTGGTGTCAGTGACGCCATCTGTTGCAACGTGCTTGTTTTTGTTCCAATACCTAGACTTGTCATTGGAATGTGATTGATTTTGGTTGGCGTCCTTGTAAAGCTTGACCACACCATCTTTAATGAGTCCTTGCTCAAGGATCATTCCTTTCTCTTTGATATCTTTGTAGGTTTGCAAACAGTTCATGGTCATGTGGTGAGCCAAGCTAGGATGGGCATTATCAATAAACATTTTCACCACATGGCGTTCTGGCAAGGTGCAGGATATGCGGGTGGTAAGGGTTTGCCATCTTTGTAGGTATTCGGCAAGGCTTTCTCCACCTTTTTGCTTGGTGTGGACAAGATCAACTATTGATAGCTCTGTTTCAACAAGATGGGCATATTGGGCTACAAATGCCTCAGATAATTCAGCAAAGTTTTTAATTGTGCCATAGGGGATTCTATAAAACCATTCAAGAGCTAGTCCAGCTAAGCTTTTGGGAAAAAGGCACAAGAGGAAGACATCATTGTATGCTACGTCCTGGCAGTGCATGTAAAATTCTTTGATATGTGTGACAGGGTCTCCTTTTCCTCTGAATTTGTCAAATTTGGGTACCTCAAAGTGTTTGGGAAATGATGTCATGGTAATGGCTCTGTCAAATGGGTAAGGACACACATTCTCAAACTTGAATGTCTTCGGATCATTCCCTTCTTGGATGGCTTTCAGAGCTATCTTCATTTGCTCCCATTCTAAATTGATAGGTGATGGCTGGGGTGCCCCCAATGTAGGAGTGCCTTGAGGTAGGTATGTGTTGGATGGGGCCACTGAATATGGATGGCTATGAGGGATTTGCTGATAGGGATTGTACATTGTTTGGGCAGCTGCATGGTGGATGACAGGTTGCTGAGGGGGAGGTGGCACATATTGTTGCATGTGCTGCGAGGCTTGCTGTTGATATGGGATTTGAGGTTGGGATTGAGGAACATAAGCTGGTTGTGGGATAAAAGGATTTCTTTGTGGAGGTAAGGTATAAGATGGTTGAGAGGCTTGGGGAAAGGATTGGGGGGCTTGTGGGGTTTGACCAATATATGTGGGTTGTGCCCCCATTTGGGATGGTATCTGCAAATAATTGGTGGTTGGCTGGGGTGGTGGATTACCTCCTAGAAGTGGCATTGAAAAGTAGTTGGTAATTGGAGGTAATGGATTAGTCGGTGGTGGAGGTAGTGGGAATTGAAAGCTTGGGAATGGAACTGATGGGGTTTGATAGCTTTGTGGTTGGATTTGGAAGCTTGGTAGAGTGGTGGCAGGGGCTAGAGTCACTTGGGAGTTTGGTAGAAAATTGGTAGTAGCTTGTGGGATTTGATAGCTTTGTGGAGTGAGGGTAGTAGCTTGTAGATTTGTGGCTAATGGTATTGAGCTCCCAAGACCTAATGGAAATGATGGGATTGTGCTTTGGGCTGCAGTGAACAAGCTGGGGGTGATGAAAGGTTGATTACTTGGCCCCATGGGTGGCATCCCTATTGTATATTGCCAAGGTTTGCCAAAGATGCTAGCACTGATTTGGGAGATGGGTGGATTTGGAAGGCTGGGTTGGGGAGCAGCAGCAGCAATAGTGAAGGGGGTGAACGGTGAGCTATTTTGGGTAAAGGGGGTTTGGAGCGGAGAGGTATGAACCAAGGATGGAGTGGTGGTGGATGGGTTGGCTTGTGGCATGGAGATTTCAACTTGGGTGGATGATGGTATGTTTGGGTCTGTTGGATCATATGGATTGGTTGGAGGCTCTTCTTTTGGCATATATTGAGGATAATTTGGATCATAAGAGCCTATGGGTGGTGGTAGCTACCCAAACAATGGGTGAGATGGATCTGATAATCGAGGGGGTCTTCCAAAGTCAAAGGTTCCTACATTTTCCCTTTGAAAATTAGCCATGATTGTCTCTTTGTTCTTGTCTATAATGGCATTTACCAATACTGCATTTCCTAGTTGGTTCATGAAAGCTTCAATGTCAGTACATGATGGCATAGCTTTCTCTGGGCTGAAGGATGGCTGAGTGCTCAAGGGGGGTGAGGTTGTTCGATCCAAATGATAGGGCTCCATTGTTTCTTTCTTCTTGGCTAAGCGAGTGACGGGTGGCATGAAAAATGCTCCTAGGGATGAGATGCAATAATGCTGATGGATGCAAAAGGGGGAAGGCTTCTCTATGCAAATGATTTCCTAGGTTAAGGCAAAGCTATGTGAAAAAACCTAAGGAGGATTGGGTTGGAGATTCTAACTTCAAAGATATGTTGCCAAAGCATGAAAGGTCTGCTTTCCTATGTGCAAGCTTGGTGGTGATTGTGTCAACTTAAGGATAGACTGATGATCCTTTAGGAAGAACACGAGATTGACCACTTGTGGATCCCAACCTTTAGCTCAAGGTGATGAGGGATAACAAGTGACAAAGCTGGATTACCCTAGACAAAGCTCTGTCAAAGGGATAACCTTGGTGAGATTGATGGATTTGGAAGATTTTAGGAGTGGCAAACTTTTGGCAAAAGTGACAACAATTTTGAAGGCTTGGATGTGAGGTTTTGATTGCTGGCTAGATGGTTTGATTCTAAATGAGATGGATGAGCTAATAATGCTTAAGGGGATAACCTAAGATGGCTGGCTTTTCTACAAAGATGACTCTAAAGTGAAGCTAATCCAAGAAGATGTGGAGAAACAAGGGTGTCTAATCATAGAAATCATGCCTAGTTGGTAAGGCATAAGCAGGATTAACTCCTGAATATTGGCTAAATTTGATGGTGTGCTCTAACCAGGCCTCTTGAAGTGCTTCGTCGATAGCTTTGTCCTCTGCTTTGTGGAGTTTGGCAATTCGTGGGCTTGGTGTTATTTCTTTTCTCTTGGCTGAAAGTTCTTGGTATGCTCGAGATGTTTTGAGTTTAACTTTGTGGAACTTTTGTTTGGGTTTGGGTTGCTCTGACATCAATTTCTGAATTTGCTTGGCTTTGAGAGATCTTGATTGTTTTGCTTCAACTTGTTCAACTTCTGGAATAGGCAGTGACTATGCTAAGTATGCCCTAAGCTATAATTGACCAAGTTTGGCAAACATTCATTCAACAAATAAAAGATCAAGCAATAGATAGAAACAACCAGATAGAAGTTTTTGATTCTCAAAAAGTGATACTCGCGCCAAGGAGTGTGTATGTTCTACAAATGTTTCGATCAGTCACCTCAAACACATTAACATCCTAGATGGTTGTCTACAAGGTTGACAGTTGGTTTAGCTAAGGAGTCCTCGATATACCCAAGGTACGTGAGGCCCAAATCCGTAGATGAGACCAAAAAGATGTCACACAGCCGAGAGGAGCGGTAACCCACTTCTCCTCTTTCACTTCTCAAGGGTATAAAGTTCCTTGAGCTTAGCCCGAGTGACAAAATCTTGATCCCAAGAGAGGTGTCTTTCGATTCACCTCCCGATTCTTATACTCTGTTGGAACGCTGGAGTTGAGGTCGTCTAAGGGGTGATGAAATCCCCAAGCAGGCCTCCTAAAAAGAAACAAGGTTTTGGATCCTAATCTTATGCACCCAAGATGGCCTCGAAAGATGACAAGGGGAGAGAAGACTTGGATGACCTTGGACTAAAAAACACGCTTCTTCTTTTACCAACTGACTCTTATGTGTGCTAATCTAGACTTTGCAAGCACTCATGTTTAAGAGACAATGTTCAATTCCAACTTGAAGCGCCAAAAAAAGTAAATCGATCAAAGAATGCAAACAATAAGAAGAGTTAGGGTCAACAAAAGCAAACTCGCGCACCCAGAGGCCCTCCACGTCAAGTATCGATTAATTTTCTTTAAGGCATTCAAGATTGAGTGTGAGTTTGTTTTAAGCCCAAAACAAAAGTTTGTGAGATTCGATTTTCAAGCGCGCACCCGAAGGCTCTCCACGTCAGTTTTTGTTCAATTTTAGTGCCCAAACTTGAAGTGTGATCGATTTAATCTAGAGTTTTGATCATTTAAGAATTTTGATAAAGTTAAAGCAAACATTCAAAGACCAAGTGAGTGAGTTAGATTGTGGAACATTTAACACCTTTTTCAAGTAGACCCATCCCCATAAATGGCGCTGAGATTGCAACCAATGGTTAATATTTGATGGGTGATTAGAAAAGAGGTGAGTCCAAGGAACTACTCAAATTGATTTTTGCAAATTTGTATTTTAACTTAACAAGGTTTCTTAAATGTCCAAAAATCAAACTTTACCTAGATTGCATGTGAAAAAGAGATTTGTTTTGTTCAAATTTTTAGAAGCTCCAAATGAAGTGTTTGATATTGCAATGGTTAATTGATCCTTAGAATTCAAGATTGGATTTGTTGTTTTAATCATGCATTCAAGGAAAATTTGATTTTAATCCATGGCATTCAAGAGTGATTTTAGCAACATGCATTCAAAGAAAAGTGGTTAAACATTCAAGTGTTTTCTTTTGAGCATTCAAGATTGAGATTTTGTGTGTTCTTTTAAGAAATTTGAAGTGCTTTGTTTTAACCTTAGATCATTCAAGATTTTTTTGGACTCAAAAGTGAAAATGACTCTTTGGACTTTGGTTTTCATTCAAGATTTTGTGTTCTAGTTTGCATATTTTAAGCCCAAAAATGATATTCCTAGATTGTTTTGATGCATGAAAATCCTAAGAAACATTCAAGATTTTGCAATAAGACATTTGTTTGGAACAAATAACAAAGCTTTTAGGACAATTTTTGGCAACCATTTAGGACTCTTAGTTTTCATTAGATTTTTTAAAAGAACTTTAGTGTGCACTTAGTGTTGATTTTGAACCTTTTGAAATGGAAACTTGAAGTTCTTTTTAAATTCCCAAAAATGAAGTGTTCCTAATTTTGCATGAATGCATCTAAAACCTTGATGTTGCAAGGATGCAAATGATTATATTGGTTTAGTTTCACTTATTAAAAGATTTTTTCTTTCTTGCAAATTTTTAATTTTTCAATGGATTTAAGTATGATTTGGGGGTTCATTTTAAGCACTAAAAAGAAGTGTGTATGATTTTTCTTTCTTAAAAGAAAAATGGCCAAGATCTCCCACAAGAAGAAGAAGAAGAAGTAGATGGAATAAGAAGAATATAGACAAGAAGAGGAAGAAGAATTTCAAGTGCTTTGTCCACCTATAAGCTTGAAAAATCTGCAAATACTATGAGATAGACTATGAGTTCCTTTGTCTTCTTCATGCTCATGTGGACCTACAAAACCAATTTATACAATCCTACCAATCACAAAAACAAGAAAAATTAGCCAAAATCAGCAAATGACAGACAAAACTTGACTAAAAAAGCTAATGAAGATAACCCATGCGGGGTCCCACCGGGCGTGCCAAAATGCATATGAGCAATGTTAGTATGCTAATAGAAACCAAATTTAAATAAAGCTTCTACAAACTAAACAAAATTCATAAACTTCAAGATAGACTAAGATGAGCTCTCAATTGAAAATATGAGCCATTAATGGGCTCTCTCAATCAGAAGCTCTCTTGTTGAGTAGCTTTGTCTAAATGGATAGGATGTATGCTCAATATGCTTCCAAAGGCTTCAATGGATGATTGTGGATTTTTGGTGTGGATAGATGGCTTTAGTATGGATTTGGCTCTCAAAATAGCATTATAACTTTACTTCATGGATTGTGTTCTTTTGCAAAGGGGAAGGATCCAATTTATAGGCAAGAGGCTTGAGGGATTGAGGGCTAAGATGCAAGGATGGGAAAAAGCTCATGGAGGGCTTAGATTGCATGAGAGGAGAGCACATGGATTGTGCATCCTTACAACCAATCAAGGAATGACACATGTCACATGGTGAGAGGATGGAGGAAAGGGGAAGGATGAGTCAACAAAGGAGGCTCAAGGGATAAAATCTTCATAAAGACCCTCATAATGACTTGTAAGAGGAATAAAAGGGCTTGTAAGAGTCATTTATGACCTAGTGGACTTCATAAAATTTTATGGTTGAGATATTTTGAGGGTGATGAGAGCAAATTCGACTTGGGCTTGATTAGGAGGGTTTTAAGCTTGCTTAGGCTTGTGCAAATGATTAGAGGATGGATTAGGATGGTTTAGGATTAGCTTAGGGATAGGCAAGTGGATGGCATTTAATGAGGGTGGGTGAAGGAGGAGATATTTGTTAACTTTGGCTTGGGTTAGTAAGTCTTAACCCATGTTTAGGGAATGTGACAAGGTTAGGAGGGGATTAGGATTAGGGTTGAAGACATCTTCTAGAAGAGTCTAGGCTTTGGATGAGGATAAAGACTTTCTAGAATAGTCTAGAATTTCCTAGGATGAGGATAAAGACTTTCTAGAAGAGTCTAGAACTTCTTAGGATGAGGATAAATTAGATTTTTAGGAAATAAATAAAGTTTTATTTATTTCAAGGTTTTGGGTTGAGGAGATATTTATTAAAACTTTTTTAATAAACATGAGGATTAATATTTAATTTTAAATTAAATATTTTGAGTTGGGGTTAGGGGTAGGAAATGATGAGATTAGCCTTTAATCGAAATTAAAGAAGGATTAGAAGATTTTGGAAGAGGTTATTGGTCATAAGGAAATTGGCCAAGTTTTGGGAAAAAAATAAATTTTTTATTTATTTTAGGATTTTTGGTCAATTTATTAATTAAATAATTAATAAATAAGGAAATAATGTTTAAATAAGATTTAAACATTTTTGGCAGGGATTCCTTAATTAAATATTTTTAATTAAGATAAAGGGATTTAATGGCATAAAAATTAATTAATTAATAAATGATGATGTCATCAGGAATTTTTCAGAAAATAAAAATACTTTATTTTCTAAAGGATTTTTAGGTGTCTACACACCTAAGGATGCTCGACATGAAATCAAAGGTAGATATTTAATATGCAATGAAGTTGGTTACATGAAGAGAGATTGTATACATAAATCTTTTAAGCCTATCACCAAGTTCTATTGTTATAATTTTCATGGTTTTGGACATAAACCAACATATTGTAAGAAACCTAAGTTTGATAGTAATAATGGAACTAGTAGAATACTTAGGGATACTAACCCTATACATAATGAAATAAGGACATAAAAAATTAGATCTAATGATAGAGAAAGAATTAATGGAGGAAGGAAATAGATTGTGTGTTAAAAATGTAAAAACCTTGGACACACTACAAGCAATTGCAAACAAACAAATAATCAAAGCAAAACCAATCAAAGGGGGAATACACCTATATGTTAGTTATGTAATAGATTTGGACATATATGAGATTGTGTAAAATGGATAGAATAAATTTCAATAGGAATCCCAACTATAGAAGAAAAGTAATAGAAACAAAAAAACAAATGATAATGATGGCACTAGTAGTTAGAAGGAAGCACTCAAAGAGCATGTTGAAGAATTTAAGGAAGTAGTTATGAAAGAAAATGATCTAGAAAGTTCATCTACAATTTTGGAAGAATAATTTTTTGATGCACCTAAAGGAAGAATGAAATCATCTATAGTATGTAATTTAATCCATTTGAATGATGCAAGAGCATCGTAGCTTGCCTTGTAATCCTACACTTTTGTTCATTCTACCAGTTGCTTCTGAGTGGAAATTATTGTCGAGCACCAGTTTTCAATTATTGTTGAGTTCTTAGTTGTTGTCAAGTGATCCCTTTGTTTTCCAATTGAATTATTTGGTTGTTAATTCCTCCATGGTTACTGATCATTGGAGGATGTTGAGTTTGTAGTTAATGCCGAGTGACTCTTTGGATGCCAAGCTCATGTGATTGTCAAGTGACAATGTTTTGTGAAGTCTTCATTTGCTGAGTGGAATATTGCTAGTTCTAGTTTGGGCTGACCTTATTCATATTTAATTTCATTAAATATAATTAATATTTGATGTAAGCCAACTTGTCATTGTACATTCACTTAATGTAAAATTTAATTTTGCGATAGGCTGAGCTGTGGCTACATAAGTATTTAAGAAGGGATAAGATTGAGTTTTTAAAAAAAGGGTCATTGGAAGAAAAGGATATATGTTTGGAAGTGTGAACTTGAAGTTGGATCATGAATTTGAAAGTTGTACTTTTGTACTTAGCCATAACTAAGAAAGCCTTATAGCTGGGCATGTATGTTGATTATCTAATGAATATATAAACATCTTGTTCTCTCTCTCCTTGGTGTTGTTCTTGTTTGTGTTCCCCACAATGTTAACTCTTTTATGGTGGTTTGGATATCTTGGTGTGCCTTTCTCCCTAGTTATTTCATCCCTCATTGCACCATGTGGTATCAAAGTGAAAGGTTCATCCTTGTGTTAATTGGATTGTGTAGATCCCTAAGTGAACTGGGTTATAGGGTTGTAGATCTATAGATTTGACTTATAACTTGCAGAGGGTTACGATCTTGTACGAACCTAATTTTTAAAGATGGTTTGAGGTAGAGGAAATGTTTATAATGCAATATTGGATACATTAAGGTAAACTGCAACTAGATTAGATGTTGTGGAGATAGCTTAAAGGAGAGGAGCACATCTTTATGATGTTAGTGATGATGAAGTAGTAGCACCAAATCCTAATCTAGAACCTGCAGAAGATCTATATGAAATATGGTTGTTGTGAGTGTTGTCTAGATGTTACTTATGATGGAAAGTTGGACACCAATGTTGTGCTAGATTAGATCCCTAAAAATGGAGAAGTTCTTTGAATATGAAATAACTCCTAATAATAGGAAGGTGAAGATTGTAGTTACTAGGTTGAAAGGACATGCCTAACTATGGTACGAGCATTTGCAAACTAATAAACAAAGGAGAGGAAAGGAAAAGATTAGAACTTGGGTGAAGATGGTAAACAAAGTAAAGAACAAATTCCTTCCTACTAATTCCCAAGATAGCTTATCAAGAAAGATGCAAAATTTGAGATAAAGAGACATGAGTGTGAAGGAGTATACTAAGGAATTTTATAGATTGGACATCAAATCTAGACATGTGGATGATGATGTTGAGAAAATTGCAAGGTACATAAAAGGATTGAGATCTAGAATTCAAGATGAAATAAGTTTTACAAAATTGGAAACTATGGAAGAAGCATACCAATATGCCTTAAAGGTTGAGGAGATCTTGAAAAAGAGACATGAACAAAGACAAAGAGGTAGAGATGGTAGTTTCTAGAGAGGTAGAGGTAGATGTTATGGAGAAGGTGGAAGATCTGACAATTTTGTGCAAGATAAAGGCAAATCTGAAAGGAAGAGTGGTGATAGAAACAAGGCTGAATGGAAATGTGGTAATTCTTATTGAGAATGTATTAATTCTTACCAAGGAAGTAGTAATTATTATTCTATATGTGGTTTTAATGGTAATTATTTTAGATGTGGTAAAGAAGGGCATAGTTCTTTTGAATGTAGATCCTCTAAAAGTAGACAAAGTAACAGAAATGATGTGATTCAAGGAGATGATGATGTTAGATACAATTGATTAATTAAGTGTTTTCTTTGATGTAACAAAAATGTAATATCATTATCATTCAATATATGTCTACTGAGTGTTCATATGTTTGCCTTGTTCAGAACGTAGTGTCTACCGAGTTCACTCGGGTGACAAAGTAAAAGTTGTAGAAAGTGATTATTAATTGAGCTTGCTGAGTTAATGAAGGAAAGTTGGATTGAACCAGTGCTAACCAAGCTCACTTGGTTGCCAAAATATTTTTGTAAGTTTGAAGTGTTAACCAAGCTTCTGTTGGTTAACAAAGGAAATCATTTTTGAATTAGTTTCTACTGAGTTGGGTCAGCTAACAAAGGATTTTATTATTTTGGCATATTAAGCTTAATTGATTTATCTATTGATTCCAGCCAACTAAGGTGATGAATATTGATTATTCTAAGTTGTATTTGAGCTAACTTGACAAAGTGGAAGATATAACTATAAGGTCAAGTTGTGATTTCAAAGTAAGAAAATATGAAGATATGATTGAAGATTTAATAATGAGAAGAGGAAGAAAACTTGAAGGATAAGCAGAATATCCTTGTGGAGTAGCAAAGCTATATATGATCAAGTTGGATCAAGTACAAGCCAAAATAGAGATATGTAATTAGAAAATCAGTTGCATTCAAATTAGGTTATCTCATTGTTACTCTCTAACCATTGTAGCAATGATCTAAATCTCCTAACAGAGTTGACTTAATGGTTATTTGCAAATCCTCAAATAAGGTGGTAATTCCATTGAATTATTCTTGAAAGACCACTAACAAGGCCACTCTAAATAGGATGATTAAATCCTTTAATAGATTCATACTTAACAGTGTGTTTTGTAAGCTTTAACAGGGTTGGCTCCTAATAGGGCTCACTTCAGAAGAGTAAAAATAGTAACTAGTTGCAATTGGTGGTTTTTTTGAAATTGGGTTTCCACATTAAATCCTAGTGTCAAATGTGTTCATGCTATTTTATTTTATGTGTTTGCATCTGAGTTAAAGTAATGGTAATCACATATAGCATCTAAAGATTTATATGTTAATCTTTTATCAAGCTAATCCAATTATTACCAAGTTACAATATTTTCTATGTGTTTACTAAGCTTCAACAGTATTCAGTTATCTATTTGCATTTTATACTAACATTTGAGGGATCTAGGATTTATTTTTGTAGTAATTGATTCACCCCTTCTCTCTCAATTACTCCTCTTATAATTACAACAATTAGTATTAGAGCTTTTGGTGCTTGTGGAGAAGGTTTCAAAGACCTAAGCTAAAGATTAGTATGTCTTACAAAAGAGAGATTCCCAAGCTAAACAAAGACAATTTTGTAGCATGGAAAGGACTTATGAGATTACATCTAGCTACCATTAGTGATTTAGGCTATAAGTATCTTGACACTAAATACAAGACACCCACTAGAATGTTATCAGTTGAACATATTGTTGAAAAGAAGAATCATAATATAATGATTATTGACATTGCATCTGCTCCTAGTTATGTTGAATTTGATGAAGTAAAAGATTAAAAAATTTCTTATGAAATGTGGAACAAACTAAAAGATATCTATGGAGGAGATGACAATGTAAGAAGAGCCAAAGTAGAAAGCCTTAGAGGAAAATTTGATCAAATGAGAATGATAAAAGATGAAAATATTGTAAAATATGTGAAATGAATCAAGGCCAGTGTAAGTGCAATCAAAGCATTCGAAGGAGACATTAAGGAGGAAACTATTTAAGTAAAGTGCTTAGAATTCTTCTTCCTATTTATGCAATTATAGTGTCTACTATTCAAGAAAAGAGATGTGATCCAAATAAAAAATTAGGTTTGGATGCTCTAGTTGGAAGATTGACAACTTTTGAATTAGATAACTATGATAACTATGTTCCTAATTCAAAGAATATTGAATTTGCATTTAAAGCTAAACTCACAGTCAAAGGAAAGGGCAAAAAGTCAAAATCTAGTCAATCAAGAAGTGAAGAAGATAGAACATCAGAAGAAAGTTTGAATAATGATCTTGAAGTTGTTGAAGCACTGCTTGCAAGAAAGTATTCCAAAGGAAGAGGAAAGTACAAAGGTAAAATGCCACTAGTCTACTTTTCTTGTGAAGAAGCTAGTCACATTGTTGCTAGGTGTCCAAATAAGGAAATCAAGGATAAGAAGAAAAGAAACAAGCATAAAGGAAAGGACTCCAAGAACTACAAGAACTATAAGGACAAATGTAAGAAATATTTTTTTATAGCTAAAGATTTTGATAGCAGTGAAGAGAAAATGATATATATTGCTATGAAAGATTAATCTGATGATTAACGAGAAAGGATGACACTTATCTCTCATGTTAGTAAAAATGATATATGAATTATTGATAGTGGCTACTCACATCATATGACTGGTGACAAAACAAAATTTGAGCATATGCAATATTATGATGGAGGTAGTGTAAGATTTGGAAATAATGAACCTTGTAACATAAAAGGAAATGGATATATTTTATTGACTAAAGAACTTGTATGTGACAATGCTTACTGGGTTGAAGGACTGAAGCATAATTTACTGAGTGTGGTACAATTGAATAGCATTAGATTCAAGGTAGAATTCATGAATGGACATGCCAAATTACTAGATGGGAAAGGAAATCTAGTTGGATCTAGTAAGCAAACAAAAGGTAATATATTTTATCTTTATCTTAGTGATTGTTCATGTTTTATTGCTCAAGTAGAAGAAAACTGGTTATGGTACAAAATGTTATGTCATGTGTACTTTGATAATCTAGTCAAAATAAGAAAACATAGAAGAGTAAAAGGTATTCCTAGTTTGAAGAAACCTAACATGGGTCTATGCAAGAATTACCTAATTGGTTAGATGGTAAAGAAAAGCTTCAAGAGAAAATACTATCAGTCAAAAGACGTCTTAGAAATTGTTCATATAGACTTATGTGAACCTATTGGAATAGAGAGTTATAATGGAGAAAAAAAAATCATTCTTTTTGTTGATGACCAAGAGTAGAAAAAGAAACTATAAAGAAGTTGAAATGCTTAAGATCAGATAGAGGTGGTGAATTCATCTCCCATGAATTCAATAAGTTTTGCATTGAAAAAGGAGTCAAAATACATATATTAGCCCCTAGTATACCACAACAGAATGGTATAGCTGAAAGAATAAATAGATCTATCATGGACTATACAAGAACATTGATGACTGTAAAGAATGTTGCTCTCAAATAATAGAAGGAACCTATCAGCACTATAGTTCATACCTTGAACAAATTTTAGTTGAAGAAAGATTCAAACAATACACCTTATTAGCTATGGTATGGCTACAAACATAATTTAAGTCATTTGAAAGTATTTGGCAGCAAATGTTATAGATTGAAAGAGTCTAGAAAAGGAAAATTTGATGTAAAAGGTGATGAAGGCATATTTCTAGGATATTTTGTAGAAGTAAAGCATACAGATGTTTGAATTTGCCTACTCACAAAATTATAAAAATTACACATGTTAGAATTGATGAATTTGCATAAAAGAGTGAAGAAGAAAGCAACAAAGAATCTGAAGATTATAGAAGATTTATTTACTATGAACATGATACCCTACCAAATCTATCTAAGAGAAAAGAAGCTTCATCTCCTAGGTACCCACAAATTCCAATAGTTACCAAGTTGTAGACAATACAACCAGAGCTACAAGGACTTGAGTCACAATAAAAGGCTACCAATCTAGTTCAAATTGAGCCTGATGGACCTGAGTCATAGAAAGAAGCACCTGATCTTGAAGCTAAAATCCAATTAGATGGTGAAACTCATTTAAAGACTAAGGAACCTATGTTAGCAAGTTATGTCAGAAGACATCATGCACCTGATCAAATCATTGGAGACAAATCTAATAGAACAATGACAAGAGAAAATTACAAGGTACATGTTTACTTGCTAAATTTGAACCTAGAAGTGTTGAGGATACTCTAGAAAATGAAAGTTGAATTGAAGCAATGAATGAAGAGATAGAATAGATAGAAAATAACAATACTTGGACTCTTGTTCCTAGACCCAAAGATAAAAATGTAATTGGTACTAAGTGAGTATTTAGAAATAATTTAATGAAGATGGAAAAGTATGAAGAAACAAAGAAAGATTAGTGTGCAAAGGTTATTCTCAACAAGAAGGTATTGACTCTGGTAAGAATTTTGCTCATGTGGAAATACTAGAAGGTGTTAGAACTTTGCTATCATATGCAACACATAGAGAATTTAAAGTATATCAAATGGATGTTTAATATGTGTTCTTGAATGGAATTCTTAATGAGGAAATGTACATTGAGCAAATAGAAGGTTTTGTAGATCTTAGCAAAAGGGACATGGTTTGCAAACTACACAAAGCATTATATGGTCTCAAACAAGTTCTCAAAGCTTGGTATGATAGACTACATAATTACTTGGTATAGATTGGTTTTCAAAGGAAAAATGACAACAATAGTCTGTATATCAAAGAAGGACTAGGTAAGAAGATTGTATTGGTAGAAATATTTGTTGATGATACTCTATTCACGAGAAATGCTAACTTATGCAAAGTATTTTTAGAAGAAATGAGTAAAGAATTTGAGATGTCCATGTTTGATGAAATAAAATTCTTTGTTTGATTACAAATACAACAGAACAAAGATGGTATCTACATCACTTAATCCAACCATATTAATAGGATATTGAAGAAATTTGGAATGGAAGATTCAAAACCTACTGGAACCCCTATGTCTACTGGACACAAGCTTTCCAAAAATGATAATTCTAAAGCAACAGATTAGACCACATATAGATCAATGATTGGAGAAGTGCAGTATGTAGTGTGTACAAGGCTTGATATTGCATTAGCAATTGGCATGGTGGCAAGCTTCTCAACAAATCCCAAAGAAAATCATATGATGAAAATCAATAGAATCATGAGATATCTAAAAGGTACTGAAGAATATGACTTATGGTACAAACTTAGAGGCAATTTGGACTTGAAGGTGTTCACTAATGCTAATTGGGCAAGAAGAACATTTTTTCTTGGTAAGAAACTAGTATCTTGGACAAGCAAGAAGCAAAATTCTACATCTCAATCCACAACAAAGGTAGAATATGTAGTAGCAATAGTCAATTGTTCTAACATTATTTGGTTCAAACAACTATTGGAAGGAATAAAGGTAGAGATCAAAGATCCAGTTGTCATATATTATGATAATACCAATGCATTGAACATAGCAAAGAATGTAGTAATGCATTCTAAAACAAGACATATTGCTATAAAATATCATTTCTTAAGAGAATTAGTGCAAAATAGAGAAGTCAAATTGGAGTATGTGAATACAAAAGAATAGATTGCAGACATCTTCACCAAGCCATTACCTAAGGGTACATTTATATGCCTAAGAGGTAAGCTAGGGGTCATTTCCCTATCTAAAGTTCACTAAATAAAGTTTAGTCATACATCAACCATAGGTTGTTGAAGATCAATTAGTTGGTGCAAAATTGGAAAGGGCATATTGTAGATGGATTAGTACTTAAGGTACATTGGTATTTATAGAATCATTTTCAAAAAGGGAGAAGTTTACTGTCATATCTCTGAGAAATTTTAATCTAGAATAAAGGATGAAACAAAAAAAGCACTAATGGTGGAGCATTCTTTCTTGGTAAGAAACTAGTATCTTGGACAAGCAAGAAGCAAAATTATACATCTCAGTCCACAACAGAGGTAGAATATGTAGCAGTAACAGTCGATTGTTCTAACATTATTTGGTTCAAACAACTATTAGAAGGAATTAAGGTAGAGATCAAAGATATAGTTGTCATATATTATGATAATACCAATGCAATGAACATATCAAAGAATGTAGTAATGCATTCTAAAACAAAACATATTCCTATAAAATATCATTTCTTAAGAGAATTAGTGCAAAATAAAGAAGTCAAATTGGAATATGTGAATACAAAAGAATAGATTGCAGACATCTTCACCAAACCATTACCTAAGGGTACATTTATATGCCTAAGAGGTAAGCTAGGGGTCATTTCCCTATTTGAAGTTCACTAAATAAAGTTTAGTCATACATCAATTGTACCTTGTTGAAGATCAATTAGTTGGTGGAAAATTGGAAAGGGCATATTGTAGATGGATTAGTACTTAAGGTACATTGGTATTTATAGAATCATTTTCAAAAAGGGAGAAGTTTGCTATCATATCTCTGAGAAATTTTTATCTAGAATAAAGGAAGAAACAAAAAAAGAACTAATGGTGGAGCATTCTTTCTTGGTAAGAAACTAGTATCTTGGACAAGCAAGAAGCAACATTATACATCTCAATCCACAACAGAGGTAGAATATGTAGCACCAACAGTCGATTGTTCTAACATTATTTGGTTCAAACAACTATTACAAGGAATGAAGGTAGAGATCAAAGATCTAGTTGTCATATATTATGATAATACCAATGCACTGAACATATCAAAGAATGTAGTAATGCATTCTAAAACAAAACATATTGCTATAAATATCATTTCTTAAGAGAATTAGTACAAAATAAAGAAGTCAAATTGGAATATGTGAATACAAAAGAATAGATTGCAGACATCTTCACCAAGCCATTACGTAAGGGTAAATTTATATTCCTAAGAGGTAAGCTAGGGGTCATTTCCCTATCTGAAGTTCACTAAATAAAGTTTAGTCATACATCAATCATAGCTTGTTGAAGATAAATTAGTTGGTGCAAAATCGGAAAGGGCATATTGTAGATGGATTAGTACTTAAGGTACATTGGTATTTATAGAATCATTTTCAAAAAGGGGGAAGTTTGCTATCATATTTTTGAGAAATTTTTATCTAGAATAAAGGAAGAAACAAAAAAAGCACTAATGGTGGAGCATTTTTGCTTGGTAAGAAACTAGTATCTTGGACAAGCAAGAAGCAAAATTATACATCTCAATCCACAACGGAGGTAGAATATGTAGCAGCAACAGTCGATTGTTCTAACATTATTTGGTTCAAAAAACTATTAGAAGGAATGAAGGTAGAGATCAAAGATCTAGTTGTCATATATTATGATAATACCAATGCAATCAACATATCAAAGAATGTAGTAATGCATTCTAAAAAAAAGAATATTGTTATAAAATATCATTTCTTAAGAGAATTAGTGCAAAATAAAGAAGTCAAATTGGAATATGTGAATACAAAAGAATAGATTGCAGACATCTTCACCAAGCCATTACCTAAGGGTAAATTTATATGCCTAAGAGGTAAGCTAGGGGTCATTTCCCTATCTGAAGTTCACTAAATAAAGTTTAGTCATACATCAATCATAGCTTGTTGAAGATCAAGTAGTTGGTGCAAAATCAGAAAGGGCATATTGTAGATGGATTAGTACTTAAGGTACATTGGTATTTATAGAATCATTTTCAAAAAGGGGGAAGTTTGCTATCATATCTTTGAGAAATTTTTATCTAGAATAAAGGAAGAAACAAGAAAAGCACTAATGGTGGAGCATTTGTTGACAAAATCTAGTGAAATAAAGAGCTCATATTGATAAAGGAAGTTCTCAAGTCTAAAATAAAAAAAAATTATTGTGCTATAACATATTGTGTTGCCATCAATGCTAAAGAGGGAGATTTTTGGATACAATCAATTAATTATGTTTTTTCTTTGATGTTACACACATGTCATATCATTATTAGTTAGTATATGCCAAGTTCACCTGGGTAGTAGAGACAGTTCTTAATGTCTATCGAGCATTCCTGTGTTTGCCTAGTTCAGAAGGTAGTGTCAACTGAGTTCACTCAAGCTTCAAAGGAAAAGCTATAGAAAGTGATTATTAATTGAGCTCACTCAGTTAATGAGGGAAACCTAACTGGAACTAGTGCTAACCAAGCTCACTTGGTTGCTAAAGGATATTTGTGAGTTTGCAATATTAACTAAGCTTCTATTGGTTAATAAAGGAAATCATTTTTGAGGTAGTTTCTACTAAGCTAGGTTGGCTAACGAGGGATTTTCTTATTTTTGTATATTAAGCTTAATTGATTTAACTATTGATTCCAGATGACTAAGGTGATGAATATTGATTATTGTAAGTTGTATTTGAGCTGACTTGACAAAGTGGAAGATATAAGTATAAGGTCAAGTTGTGATTTCAAAGTATGAAAATATGAAGATATGATTGAAGACTTGATAATAAGAAGAGGAAGAAAAATTGAAGGATAAGCAGAATATCCTTATGGAGGAGCAAAGCTATATATGATTAGGAAGGATCAAGTATAAGCTAGAATAGAGATCTATATTTAGAAAATTAGTTGCATTCAAATCAAGTCATCTCATTGTTACTCTCTAACCATTGTAGCAGTGATCTAAATCTCCTAATAGAGTTGGCTTAACAACTATTTGCAAATCCTCTAACAAGGTGGCAATTTCATTGAATTATTCTCAATACCTCTAACAAGGCCACTCCTAATAGGGTGATTAAATCCTTTAATAGGGTCACACCTAACAGTGTCTTTTGTAACATTTAATAGTGTTGGCTCCTAACAGGGCTCACTTCAAAAGAGTGAAAATAGTAACTAGTTGCTATTGGCATTTTTTCCCAAATTGAGTTTCGATGTTAAATCCTGGTGTCAAATGTGTTCATGTTATTTTTTTTAATTTTTTTGCAACTAAGTTAAAGTAATGGTAATCACAAATAACATCTAAAGGTTTATATGTTAATCTTTTACCAAGTTAATCATGTTATTACTGAGTCACAACATTTTGTATGTGTTTACCAAGCTTTAGTAGTATTTAGTTATCTATTTTCATTTTGTACTAACATCTAAGGGATCTGGGATTTGTTTTTGTAGTAATTGATTCACTCCTCCCCTCTTAGTTTTTCCTCTTATATTTTTAGTGGATGAGGGTTCACCAAGTGGACCTAAGGCTAGTGAAAATATGATGGTGAGAAGAACCTTATGTAATAAGGGAAGTGATGAGGAACCTATTTTTAGGAGGATTCTTTTCAAGACAAGATGTAAGATGGCCAGAAAATGTTGCAAGGTGATCATTAATAGTAGAAGTTATACATAATTGGCATCAGAAGAGCTCATTACAATGTTTTATTTGAAGAGGTTGAAGCATCACAAACCCTATCATGTTTCATAGATCAAATATGAGCATAAGATATTAGTAAGTGAGCAATACCTTGTGAAGTTCAAGATTGGACATTACTTTGATGAAGTTCTATATGATATTATGCCTATGGATTTTTGTCATATTATACCAGGTAGACCTTGGAAATATGATAGATAAGCTATACATGATGGAAGATGGAATCAATATACTCTTTGGGTGAATGGGAAGAAGAAAATATCATTTCCTTTGATTGAAAGTCTAGATGAGGTCAGTTGTATTGCAATAAAAGTTTGCATGGTTAATGGAAAACAATTTAAAAAGGAAATGAAGTGGAACCAAGTCTATTTTCTATAATTCCTAGAGGACCAATTTTGGGTAGTAATGGCCAAGTGATAGTATAAGCTACTAAGGAGTGAGTGATAGATGGTAGTATTGGCCAAGTACCAAAAGAAATTGTAGAATTTTTGAAAGAGTATAAAAAGAATATTATAGAGGATATACCTAATGGTTTACCTCAAATGAGAAGTATAAGTCATTATATGGATCTGATTCCTAGAGCTAGTTTTCTGAATAAAGCACCATATAGATTGACAGCTACAAAGAATGAGGAACTTAATAGACAAGTGCATGAGTTGTTGGAGAAAGGTTTGAACAGAAAATGTTTGAGTCCATGTATTGTACCTACTGTATCAACACTAAGAAGAATGGAGAATGGAGAATGTGTATTAATTCCAGAGCTATTAAAAAGATCATGATGAAATATAGGTTTCCTATGCCAAGGATGGATGACATAATGGATTATTTGAGTGAAGCAAAGTACTTTACAAAGATTGATTTGAAGAGTGGCTACCATCATATCAAAATTAGAGAAGGTGATGAATGGAAAACTACTTTCAAGATAAAAGATGGTTTGTATGAATGGTTGGTTATGCCTTTTGGTTTAACAATGCACCTATTACTTTCATGACGTTGATGAATAAAGTTCTAAAAGGCTTTTTGGGTAAGTTTGTGATTATTTATTTGGATAACATTCTGATATTCAATAAGACTAAGGAATAACATCTTGAGTATGTTAAACAAGTATTGTAGAGATTGAAAGAGGATACGTTGCTAATCAATCTTAAAAGGTGTTCTTTTATGCAAGAGGAGATTATGTATTTAAGATTTGTAATCTTAGCTAATAATTTGAAGATGGATCTGTTGGTCTTAGATTGGTTTTGATGTTTGAGTGACAATACACTTAATCAAATTCTCAAGATGATGCCAAGTATAATATAGAAGCCGAGCTACAGTGTATGTTGATTTAGTAAACTTCAGGTCCCGAGAAATCTTTAGGCATTAAGAGAAGTTTAAGTGCTAAGAAAAGTATAGATCGTGAGTCACTATAGATGCTGAGCGGAATAGAATTGTTATAGGAGCTGAGTGAGCCAATTTTCCTATATGTGTTAAGCATCAGTAACTAGTAAGTGCCAAGTAACATAGACTTAGATGTAAACCATTTTTTGAGCTGACATAGGATGAATCTCAAAGGATCTTGAAGATAAGATTGAATCTTTTGCATTAACTATGAAATCAACATGCAACCAATAAGAAAAATGGAGAAGGCATGTAACCAATAGGAAAAGTGCAAGAAATTAGCGAGAAATGAAGATTTAATTATGATTGTAGATTCATACCTAACTCTAAGTCTTCAAAATCTTTAAAAGGAGATCGAGACCCTATTATGCTAGAGAGAGGATCCAAGAAATAAGTGTATGGATGAAGTATAGAAAACTGTAGAAGGGTAATAAGAATTATTGAAGAATAAAGAAGCACTATAGAATCCAGTTGATCAAGAATAGAGTATCAGAATTTTGAAGAGTGACATATCAGATCAAGTGAGGATTAGAGCAGATACAGCAGAACAATTATCTAAAATCAGCAATAAAGGATTGAAAGCTATTAGGTCAAAGACTTTCAAATACTCTCTAGCAATTATATTAGATATGGAAATCATATGGACTTAGGTTTTCATAGCAGCCACTTGTAAATCCTTGAATAATGTGGCATTCCAAGTGAATGTACTAAAGTCCTTTAACCAAGCCTACTTTTAGCAAGGTATTGAAATCCTTTAACCAGATCACTTTTAACAGGGTGTAAATTCTTTAACAAGATAGGTCTTTCATAGGGTAGACCATTGGAAGTGGTCAAACATTGTAACCTTGAATAGTTACACATTGTTGTAGTGATATTTTTGTGGGTGTCATCCCCACCCTAGTTTTAACCTTCCAAAATTGAGAAGGTAAGAACAAATAATCAGTAAGAACAGATAGGTGAAGAGTTTAGAGAAGATGCTAATGACAATTATTGAAAAGTTGGAGTTAAGATAGTAAAGTCACTTGATCCTAACCTTGAGGATAGAGAAAAGGTCATGATTCAAGTATTTGATGTTGAATTCACAAGTTTGTCAAAGGTTGCAACTACACAAAATCAAACAAAGCATGATGCGCAAATGTTTGACATTGTTTGTCAAAATATAAGGAATGAGTTATTGACTCTTGATGCCTACATCAAGTCATTAAGAAAGTGTGAGCTTGAGGGAAAAGCTCTATATGAAAAGTGTGTGATGTCTTTTAAATTCAAAAAAAATATTGGCATTGAGCTTAAGGCCAAATGTGTACAAGTAGAATCATTGGCTAGTCATTTCAATCAACCTAGTGTGCATATTGAAGTAATTGAAGTGCAAGTTAGCAAACCCCATGATGAGATAACTCTCATTGAAGATAGGAAATTAAGGTTAAACAAGAGGTTCTCACTTCTAAGAGAACACTTGTCTATGAGATTAAGCACATTAGAGAAGTTATTGGAGGAACATTTGTTAGTTAAGACATCCTTTGACAATTTTTTTAGTTAGATTTGAATGTAGTAGAGATAATGTCTTATGGCATATGCACTTTACTCATTATTTCAAGAGTTGAGGAGTCATGGGATATGTATATGAAGAGTCTTGCAAAAAAATTTGGTGATTGTATTTCTCACCTATTATACTGAGAAGAGGTATGGGACATTATTTTGACATGTAAACAGATTTTGCCACATTTTTCATTGATGTCAAAGTGTGAGAAGAATACAGTAAGAAAATTGTATAAATATGTAATGGGTAGCTTAGCTATTTATATAGGAAATAATTTTAAAAGGAGAGATAAGGAATGTGACATGTACTAATCCATAAAGATAGGAATAAAATTTTGAAGCTTTGAAGGCTAGTTTTGAGAAGTTTATTTTTATGCTTATTAATGTTTTGTATAACATTTTTGGACTTAGCCAATTTTTCCATATGTTGTCATCAATGCCAAAGGGGAAAATTGTTGGAAATATGGCTAGGTAAGATGAGTTATGGTTGTCATTTATGAAAACATATATTTTAGGATGTATTTGGCATAATATATTGTTGAAGATTCTACAGTTAGTGATTGAAAATTGTTTAAGTGTGAGATAGTTTCACCAGTAGAGCATAGCATGTTTTTGGTATAGAAAGAGATACAAAGATATTTGGCACATGTGAAGTTAAGGAAAGGTATATTAGAGTGTCATGATGATGCACCTAATTTCATAGGTTAGTACATATAGGAGAGTAGAGTTATAGGCTAAACACTAATAAAGAAAATATGTACAATATAACATAGTAAAATAGGAAAGAGATATGATGTGTTAAGGAATTATTTTGCTCATCAAATAATTACTTATGTTTATAGGGATGACATCCTAGATCTTTAACCTAATTCAGTATAATGTGTGTATACATCAAGTTGACTCCTTAAGAGTTTTGTGAAAGGAAATAGTATAAGTAAAGAGTGTGTGTGATAAGTGATATATCTAAGAATAAAAAGCTTATGATATATATGTGAACTATATATATGACATGTGAAATTATCTAAGAGATGTGTGATGCAAATTATGATGTCAAATATGAATATGTGAAGTAAAAAAGTTAATGATAAATAGGTTTTTCTATCTATCTCTTTTGTATAAAAGTGTTATATTGTATAATTGTATGTTTGAGAAGTGGGCTCTTCTTGCATATAGGTTTAATTGTTTCACCAACCCCTAAAAAGGTTGAAGAAAATGCTAATAGGGTTGAGGCTTTTAATAGGGCCTAGTTCTCAAACAAAAACTGAGACACTATATGTGATTCACAAACTCCTAATAGGGTCATCACTTTGAAAGGATCCTTTTTATAGTCGATCATCTTTTGGATACCATCCTAATTGGGGTTTTTCCTTGGAAAAGGTTTCCCTAGTGAAAAAATAATGGTGATATGAGTTTTCTATGTGTATTGTTTTATTTATTGATCAACATTATTGGTTTACTTTTATATGCATGTTGTAAAGTAATTAACAATATCATTTTGTGGGAAAAAGTATATAGAATATTGACTCCCCCCCTCAGTATTATCTATTTGTAACATGTGATTTTGTTAGTGGTTAAGTTTTTTCTAACATCAACATATATTGGCATGACCATATCCAAGAAGATTTTTGAACATAATGATCATATCAAAGATTTTATCAATTTGTATCATTATGATCCTGCTGGAGGCTATGAATTTTTTTATATCAGAGTGGTGTAGTGGATGGTTAATGACTATGTGGTGCAAGGGAATTTTGATGATAATTCACCCATTTTTCATATGTGTTTGGTTTGGGAAGCTTGTGTAAATAGAAAAGCCAATGTTTAAGTGAACCTGCATAATACTCTTGGTGTGTGGGATGAGAGTAAGGCTACTAATCTACAAGAGGACATGGATGATAATCTAGAGTCACATAAATGGAATCATCAACCTAGAGAATGGGCTGAAGGTTGTTTGTAAAAATAATTTGTACCATTAATTGATAATGGAGTCTATCCTCCAACCATACTCAACACATGCATAATTGTAATCTTTCCATGTGAAGATCTTTTGTGTGAGAGTAATAGGGTCTACCTAAGTTATGAGTTCCTAGAAGAGATTGAAGAATATGATGACATTGACATATTTTATGATTGGTATCATTGGGATCCTTGTGACTTAAGACATGACAATACTTATATTAGAGTGGCAAAGTGAAAGTTTGATGGCAATGTGGTGCTACAAAGGATTGACTTCATTTCACGTATCTCACCTATGTATTTGATTTGGAATCCTGGAGCTATTGGCATTATGTTTGATGAGATATTGCTTTAGGGAAATGTTATTATTGTAGAGTTTGATCAATCTCTAAGTGGGAGATTGTTGTGATGTGGAGCCTAATCAAAATCAAAGGTTTATTTAGCATAATTTCCCTCCAAATTATTTATACTATTTTTATTTTATTCTAGCCCTTATTTTGTAAGAACTAAAAATCTTGTATAAAAAGGCTTAAGATTGGGGATTTTCATAATGTATGATGCAAAAATTGGTTCTTACAGTAGTATTGAGTTGTAAAGGATTATGGATTGTAATCAGGTTGTAATCACTGGATAATAATAATAATATTGGACTTGCTATTAGTGGGCATAGCCTAGGGATTGGGTGAACCACACTAAATATTGGTTTCTTGTGTTCTCTTTTATGCGATCTACTATTTTCTGGTATTGGTTATATGTGCATGTAATTGTTATTTCTGTCTAACGTTCCTCCTAATAGGAAAGAAATCTTTGGGTGGCAACAAATTGTCATGTCCCTAATTTTTAATAAAATATTTTAATTAAGTTAATTAATTAAGTGGTTCTAAAAATTAAATAATATCACAAGAACCTATATAATTAACTGACTTAATTAATAAAGGGGCCTAACTTTTATTAACTATCCATTGGTATTTGCTATGTTGAAAGTCTTTGTAAATCCTTAGAAGTTTTCTCTAAATGGGTATTTATGTGTGGCATTTAGGAAGTTGTCAGTATGTTATTTGTGTTATTTTATTTATACTATGAATTCTTGTAGGATTTCTTTATTTCTCACTACTTCATAAGTGAAAGATCTTCCCTACTTGGCTTTCCTATTTATGTGTGATTCAACCCTAAATCTGTTTCATCGCCTCTAATACTTTGCTCTAATTTGACAAATTGGAGCACCATATTTTTCTATGAGCATTAATTAGAGAATATCTATATTCAATATCTATTCATGCTTGGCATTATTTGATGGAGTTGTGTTTTAATATTATTTGCAGATGAGTTTGGATTCTCTTTCTAATTTTTGTACTCCTATCTTAGTTATCCTCTCTCCATCCACCTCTCCCTCCAACTCTTTGTACTTCCCCCTCGATTCTTCTATACTCTTCCATCCATCCACCTTACTAACTCCTCCATCCCTCCATAATCCATCCCTCCATCTTCCATCTCCCAAATTCCATATACCATCTTCCATCCACCAACTTCCATTCAATGACTTCTATCTCCATCTTCCATTTGCAATCTTCCAAATCCACCGTATGATATTAAATTCATTTATATAGGTATATTTTGTCCTCCATACACTGTATGAAATTTCATTCCTTTGTATGGGCATATACATTCCTTTTTACAACATATGAAATCTTGGTCCACCGTGTAGATTAGACATTTTTCCCCTTAGACTTAGACAAACGGTGAGGTTTGGAAAAGGAAATTTATAGTGGTATTAGATCTGGTGATCTTGCCAGCCTATTGGGATAATTGAGAGATTTTTTTATTTTAATCATAGTATGACATTGAACAATGATGGAAATTGGTGGTTGAAGGCACTACAAAATATTGGTAAAGAGCTTAGTGAGTGTGTTGATCTTTGACTAGATATATTGGAAGTATGTTTGTGTAAGGTGAAACAATTACCTTCTAGATTTATATAGAAAATCCTCTCACCAATTAAGGATGCCTTCATTCAACCTAGGATTTTGAGACACCATGACAACGAATAAAGGTTGGCATTTGTAGCATGTCTTAGTGAGGTCTTGAGAATTCTAGTTGGTAAGGCACCATTTGATTATAACACCATGATAGAGATATTGCAGTTGATAGTTGACAAATTTCAAAGTCTTGATTATTTTAGTAGTTACCCTTTTTATAGGAGATCTACAATATTGGAGAATCATACAAATGTCAAAGTAACCTTCTCTTAGATCTTAATTTTCAAAATTTAGTGAATGATATGTTCCATCACTTCTTGATCACCATCAAGGATGATCATGATAGTAAGATTTCAGTTGCTATGGAGAGTTTTATGATTTCGTACATTAAATGGATGGATAAGATATCCCAACCCATCACATCTATGTTATGGGTTGTTTGTAACATAGAATGTATCCTCTCTATAGTAGCATATAGTTTGGTCAGTATTTTTTCAAGAATTTTGAAGAAAAACTAATATCACATTTGCACAAGTGGAAGAAAATGGATGAAAATGATAAGGGTGATCAATTACATGAGGAGAATGAAGGCATATTTAAAGGGATTCTCCAAGATGATTTCCTAAATATTTATACTACACTAACATAGGGAGAACACCTAAAAGTTAAGATGTTGCTTGCATGCATCTTGTGAAGACATGGATGGATCAAGTTGTGCCCATCACCAAAGTTGTGTCAAATGTTGTGCTCATCATCAGGGAGCTATAAGTTGTGGAATTTTATTAGTTGTTGAGGTTGTATTCATCATAGAAGATGTTTTTTTTGGTAAGGTTGTGTCTCTATCACTCAAGCTATGTCCATCATTGTGGTCATGTATGTCACCAAGGTTATATGTCTATCACTATGGTTGTACCTATCAGAATAGTTGTTTTTCTTGTCATCACTATCATCGTGCTTGTCTTTGTGTCCATTTTTTCCATTATTGTCACCATATCCATGTATGTCACCATCATTGTATCCTTTTTCATCACTACCACCTTGTCAATTTTTGAGTTCATAATCATGTCTATCACCATTATTATGTCTATCATCTTCATTGTTTCCATTATCATCATTGTCTCTGTGTCTATTGGTGAATCTATCATCATGTCTATCATTGTCATTGTGTTTGTCAATATCATTGTGTTAGTCACAGACATTGAATCTGTCTCTATCATCATTATACATTTGTAATAATGGTTTCATCCATTGTAGTAATTATGTTTTTCATCATTGAGATGTTTCTCATGGTCAAGGCTTTATCCATCATTGAGGCTTTAGTTGTGGTTTTCTATACCACCAAGGTTTTATCTCTAGCTTAAAAAAAAAAATTCCATTGAAGTACTCTCCATTAAGGCTTTCCCTACTAAGGCTCCCTTCACCGAGGTGCTCATGGTTAGGGTTTCCTTTGTTGATTTACTCTCCATCAAGGTTCCTTTCAGTGAAGTACTCTTCATTGAGACTCCCATCATCATGTCATCCTTCTCCAAAGCTCTTGTCATTGAAATAATCATTGTACAACCCTACTTTAATGATATTCCCACCATTAAAGCTCTCTTCATCAAGGTTTTTTCTGTTGAGAATATAATAGTAATTGTTGAGATTGTTTTAGTGACTAAGTTTGTGCTAACACTGACATCTGTGTGCATGATCACACCCAAAGAGAGTTTTGAACATAATGACATGAAATATTTTATCAATTTGTATCACTAGGATCCGAATGAAGCTTAAAAAAAATGTTTATATTAGAGTGGTATGGTAGATGCTCAACTACTCTGTAGTGCAAGTGAGGTTTGATAAAAAATTTACTCATTTCACCTTCGTGTTTTGTTTAGGATCCTAGTGAAAATAGAAAAGCCAATTACAAAATGAACCTTCATAATGCTCTCATTTATGGGATGAGAGAAATGTTACTATTGGCGTAAATAGATATTTACTATTCACACTTTACTAAAGTTTACTTAGGTTAGTGCATTATTTTATTATTTTGCATTATTTTAGTATTTATTTTTATGAGACACTTAGGAGTTTTTGTACTTTTATGATTTGTCATGTTAACAACATAGTTATTTAAACTTCTAATTTAGCACATGGTGTCTACATCATAAATTTTCATGTTACACCATTGTAGGCTTATCCTCTTATCATTGCACTTACTTTCGTTCTTAATGGAGGATAACCCATATTTAGTGGACATGTGCTTGGTTGTATGACTTATCATGATGCTAATTCCTAGGCATTCTAGATGCATCTCAGAGGCCTTTATATATAGGCACTCCTAGTGTACTTGTACATTGAATTGAATACTATACAATTATTCTAATCATACTTTGGTCTATTTTGTGCTTGTGTTTGAGTTCCTTGGTCTTGGGTGAATTTTTCCCTAAGGAAAATTCTTACATGGTATCAGAGCTGAGGGAGATACTCATCACAAAGCCACTAGGGACCTTGTTGCTTCATCTCTTGAAGGGACCTTATTAAAATCTAAAGCATCTACAGTAATTATGAGCATCTAGAGCCAAATAAAACCTCGCCATTGCATCTGGAGTGACAATTCGGTGAATATCAACTATAAATTTGCCTATTTTAGGCCATAGTCAATCGTGGGGCAATATTTTTTTGCAAATTGGAACCCAAAGGCCCGATTTGCAAATCTAGTATGGTCATTCTTTGATCCATTTAATTTATTTTTTGGATCAACTTAATTCTACAATTTTGAATTTTTTTTTTGAATTTCACCAAGTCAGGCTTGCAAAGAAAATTTATTTGCAGAACTGGGCAGTCACACCTTGGCCCTAAAAAGACACCCTAGCCCTCCAAGGAGGAATATTCTATTACATGTGGCATATTCTTCTATTAGTCAACTTTAATTCCAAATCTGACAGAATATTCCACATTAGACTAGCTTACTAATACTTTTGGTAGGTCATACCATCAAATTCCAATGGATGGCAAGAAATCCGACCTTGCCTTCCTACATACACTGGTAGGCTTTGTTATTTACATACTGTAGACACCTAAATTTAATTACATCACTTCCGTAATCTTATTTAGTTATCTCTAAAGGCATCATTAATTAAATGCTTATTTAATTAATCCTTTGCCATCCCCTAGCTGATTAATTTGAGTAATCATCTATAGTCCTAATTGATAAATCAAATAACCTATTATTTATCAATTAAATCCTATTCTTCTATCTAAATCCAAAATCCCCATTTATTAAATAAACCTATTTGATAAATAAAAACCTCAAATCTAAAAGCCCCTAACTTATTCCTAAACCCTATTTTTAGCCTAATCCACCCCATCCACCCATACTAACTAAGCTTAGTCACTAACTCACCCACCCTCATGAATGCCATCCACTTGCAAATCTCTAACATCCCTAATCTAATCCTAAACCCAAGCCTAATCCACCCCTTAATGTTGTCACATTCCCTAAACAAGCTTAAGACTTTCTTAAGCCAAAGAAAGTCAACAATCTCAACTCCCCTCAAAATATCCCAACCACCCAACAATGAATGCACTTACAAAAGCCATAAAGACTCTTACAAGCTCTTACAAGCCATAATGAAGGGTCATTATGAAGATATTATCCTTTGAGCCTCCTTTGTTGACTCATCCTTCCCCTTTCCTCCATCCACTCACCTTGTGACATGTGTCACTCCCTGATTGGTGTTAAACAAGCACAATCCATGTGCTCCCTTTTGAGTGCATCTTAGCCCTCCATAAGCTTTTTCCTCTCCTTCCATCTTAGCCCTCCATCCCTCAAACCTCTTTCCTATTTAAGGAATCCTCTCCCAAGCCATTTCAAAACACAATCCATCAAGTGAAGTTATAATGCCATTTTGAAGCCAAATCCATACTTTTGCATGCATCCACACCAAAAATCCCAACAATCTCCATTGAAGCTAGTTTGAAGCTTGAGCATACATCCCAAATCCTATCAAATAGACTCATCCCTAAATCAAATGACCATCCTCATTGGGAGAGCCATTCCATGGCTCATATTCTCATTTTGAGGGTTTCACTTTGTCTCTCATATATGTTATGTCTTTTATGCTAGTTAATACTTTGTTCTTTTGATAGATTAGTATTACTTGCTAACATATTTCTCATATACACATACCTTGTATAGTTCTTTTTAAACATAGGTTGAGTCCTTAATGTGATCAATGTAGGACTAATGTCCCAAGCCAATAATTGAATCCAACCCTCGTGATTTTTAAATCTCGCACGCTGTGGCCAAGATCTTTGGCGACACACGACATCCAATATTTCTACAACTCCAATGCCCAGTAATGCACTACCATGCGACATTCAATAGTTCTTCCATATATAAATCATAGAGACCTCATCAGAGACACCATGCAAACCCATCCACCACATAATGTGTGACACGTGTTAGACAAAAGATTGCCTACACAACTGCCAATGCAAGAGGCCATAAAAACATGTCACCAAATAGTCATCGTACACGTAAGCCACCGAGTCAGACTTCCATATGCTAAATCAACATACCATGCAAAAATAATCGTATAGGTTCGTATAATTGATATCATCAGCCATACAATTGATGTCATCTCCACATTAGCTAGGGCTTGTATTTTTTCTGACATCAGCAAACTGCTAGCCTAAATTTGGTGACCATCTAATTTTCATTCCAAGGCAATTTTGAACTACTGCAATGACCATTTGACCATCAAATTTAACATGATGTTTTCCTCTCTAGACCCCTATTAAAATGTAGTTTTGATTTGGTAGCCCAAATTTGAGAGGTCGTAACTCAATCATCCAAACTCCAAATCAAGTGTTATTTTTTTTTATTTTAGGTAAAATTTATTAAATTTTTGAGTGGTGTAGTTTTTTTCTAGTCTTGGTGCATGGATTTGTTAAAAATAGTAATTTTTGGTGACTATACCTATCCAATCCTCCATTTTGCAACTTCAAACGCTCGGTACGAGCTCATCTAGACTACTTGTTAGGTTCCATTTTTTTGAAAGTGCATATTTTTTCATCTATTTTGTAGATCTATAGTCAAACTATATGCTTGTTTGGACAAAAATACCACTTTTAGAAATAGGTCCTATTTTGCATTGTACTGCTTCACAATTGTTGTATTTTTTGAACTACATTGTAAAGGTCTACATTTGTACTCTATATAGAGGTTGTAATGAGAAAAATCAAAAGCCCACTTTGTCCATTTTGACAAGTGGCCTATTGTAAATGCACTATATATAAAGTGCTAAAATCATTCATTTGGGGGAGGTGGAGGGGGGGCAATTTTTTGATTGAGTGAAAAGGGGGGGTGTGTACTATGTGTTGTGTCTCCTTGATCTTGTCCTCTTGCATTATGGATTCTTTTTCAAAGTTAACTCCACATAATTATGCTACTTAGAAAGAAAACATTAAGAAACCATTAGTAGAAAAAGGTTTATAGCATGATGTAACTGGTGTAGCAAAGAAACCGCCAACTGATGCTAATGAAGCTTGGAGAGAAGACTGGGAATCAAAACAAGAGATGGTCCTAGGAAACTTTTTGAAAAATATCTCTAATCCTATCAAATCTCACATTAGGAAGCTTACCGATCCAATAGAGATTTTGGATAAACTTGAAGTATTGTATGGGATAGTAGATGAAGACGTGGCTTACACCATCGAGGACAAACTTCTAAAGTTGGATCCTAGAAATTTCAACACCATCAAAGGCTATCTTACCCAAGTAGACATGTATAGGGCACAACTTAAGGATTGTGGTGAACCAATCATGGAAAGATGATCAAACACATTATGACTCATCTTTCACCTGAATATGGTCCTTTTGTTTCTAGTTTTAATACTCACAAATTAAGAATGGGTAGTGCCTATATAAAGCCTTCATTTGAGAAATTTTTAGAAATGTTGATTTTAGAACATGATAATCTAGTGGGTATGGGAATTCTCAAGTCTTCCAAGACCAAAGCCTTGGTAGCTAATGAAGGTAATTCAAGTGGTTAAAACTCCAACAAGAAGCAAAAGTAGTGGAAGGCTAAGCCACAAGATGACAAACAACAATCCTCCTCAAAATAGAAATCTTCCTCAAATCAATCTTCTTCCACTCAACAATCTTCTTGACAAAAAGGAAAGTCTTCTTCCAAAAATAATAAAAATGGGAACAATTCCAAAAAAAAGGAGAAGAAAACTTGTTCCTATTGTAAAAGGAATGGTCATGATGAACATGAGTACAAGGATAAGCAGATTGATGAATTGGTCAGCATAATGAGGAAACACAAAATTGATGTACCAAATGCATTTAAGGATAAGGGATCTTCAACGACTTCAAAGGGTAAGGGACAAGCTTTGGTAGCAAGTACAAACAATGTTGAGGAATGGGTTCTTGATTCAGGAGCAACACATCATATGGGTGCTTTAATGGAGCTTTTTTACTCTTTGAAACCATCTAATGTACCTTACATATATGTGGGCAATGATACTCAAGTAGAAGTAGAAGGTAAACGTAATGTTGAGCTAGAAAATGGAGTCTTCAAGGATGTTCTTCATGTTCATAACCTTAGCACCAACCTTCTCTCCATTTCTAAAATAATTCACTATGGATGTGGCAACAAAGTAGAGTTCCTCCTTGATATAGTTGTGTTGAAAAATCTCAAAGATGATTCTATGGTGGCAGTTGGTAAGGCTAATCATGAGACAAGACTTTATTCTTTCTCACATTTTGTGCCTAAGTCCACTTCCCTTGCCTTTTTGACTCATTCAAATACACAAAGTAAACTATGGCATGAGAGATTTGGACATCTCAATTATTTTTTCCTTCAACAACTTAGTAGCAAGGATATGGTCATTGGTCTACCTCAAGTCAAGTATTTAGAGGGTGTGTGTCTAGGTTGTGAAGTAGGCAAGCATCCTGAAGAGAAATATGACAAGGGAAAATCATGGAAGCCAACTGTTGTTCTTGAATTGGCTCATAGTGATGTAGTTGGCCCATTTCTAGTACCATCCTTTGGTAAGGCCTGCTATGTTCTAGCCTTTATTGATGACTTTTCATGGTGCACTTGTGTCTTTTTTCTTGCTCATAAGAGTGAAGTATTTGATAACTTCATCACCTTCAAAGCTCAAGTTGAGAAAAAATTAGGAAAAGCCTTCAAGATCCCACAAATAGATAATGGTAGGGAATATGTCAACTCTAGGCTTATAGACTTTTGCACTCATTAGGGTATAGATCTTCAACATTTAGTTGTATACACACCATAGTAGAATGGTGTCATTGAGAGAAAGAATAGAACCCTTCAAGAAATGACCACTTGTATACTTCAACATAAGTTTTGGGCAAAATCCATGGATTGTGCCAACTACATCCAAAATAGAAGTCTACATAAGGCCTTAGATGGAATAACACCTTTTGAGGCGTGGTGTGGTAGAAAACCAAGTGCCAAGAACTTCTCCAGCATGGGCAAGGATACCTCCACAAAAGTGAAAGGCATTAGAACCACAAAGAAAACTATACATATTTGTTGGATATCCTGACCATCTCAAGGCATACAAACTAATGGATTCGGAGATGCATGAAATCTTTTATGAGAGGAGAGTTCACTTTGAAGAAACTTGTCCAATTTTGGCTTCTTCAACTCCTCCTTCTTCCTTCTTCGTGGATAGTGATCATAGTGATGATAGTGACTTGAAAGATGAGATTCCTTCAACCTTGACTCAATGGACACCACCTTTGCAGGGTCAATGAATAGTTGAGGACATTCCTTCTTCTTCCACAAAACCTTGCTGGGCACAATAGACCTTTGATGCAGTAGGTTCATTGGTGGGGAATGCTTCAGACACTCGAAGGACAAGGTCACAACACAAGTTATTTTCACATGCATATATAGCCATTGCTTTTGATCCACAATCATTTAAGGAAGCATCAAGGATTCTAGAATGGGACAAGGCTATGGAGGAAGAATATAATTCTTTAATGAAAATCAACACTTGGGACTTAGTTCCTCTTCCTAAGGGAAGAAGAGTGGTTCAATGTAAGTGGATCTATCAAAACAAATTTATAGTGGATGGAAGTGTGGATAGGCATACATCTAGACTAGTTGCTAAAGGTTTCTTGTAGGTTCTAGTTATTGACTATATAGAGACTTTTGAACCAATTTCCAAGATGAACTTCATTAACCTAACACTAGCTATTACTATAGCTCATGGTTGGGTTGTACACCAGATGGATGTTGAGAGTGTCTTTTTGAATGGTGATCTTCATGAAGAGATTTATATGGATCAGCCACATGGGTTTGTACATGATTCTATTATGGTTTGCAAATTGAAGAAGTCTATTTATAGTCTTAACCAAGCTCCTCAGGCTTGGTATGTCAAAATTTATTCCTTCCTACTCTCCGCAGGAATCACTAGGTGTCTTTTTGATTTGAATGTCTACATTCTTAAGAAAGATGACTCGCACTTGATATTAGTGTTTTATGTAGATGACTTGATCATTATAGGGAGCACTTCACCCAACATTGTCATTCTAAAGACCTCTCTATAGGATAGATTTTTTTTGACAGACTTAGGTTTGCTACATTACTTCCTTGGCATTGAGATCACATATTCTTAGGTAGGGATTACACTTTCCTAACACAAGTATGCTTTGACTTGCTTTCTTAGTTTCACATGAGTGACTGCAAGCTTTCTCCTACTCCCTTTCTATTAGGTGTCAAGCTAGAGGCTAAGTGTACCACTCCACTTGTTGATGCTACATTATACAAATAGTTAGTTGGGAGCCTTATCTATTTGACACATACGTGCCTTGATATAGCTTTTGTAGTTGGCATGGTTTCATGCTTTATGCGAGAACCATGTGAGCTTCATTGGAAGGCTGGCAAGAGCATTTTGTACTACATAAAGGGTACCCATATACATGGGATACATTATGTCGTAGGTATAGGACTTCAATTGGTTGGATACACAGACTCAGACTATGTAGGGGACCTTGATTCTCACAAGTCTACTTCAAGTTACATATTTCACATTGGTTTCGGGCCTATTTTTTGGTAGAGTAAGAAGCAAAATAATATTGCTCTTTCTTCCATGGAGGCTAAGTATCAAAGAGCTATCAATTCAGCTATAGAGGGTCTTTGGTTACAGCACATCTTGAAGGAGTTTGGATTTGATCTACCTAAACCTATAGTTCATTGTGACAGTCAAAGTGTTATTGAGAACTCTAAGTATCCAGTTTAGCATCAGTGGACTAAGGTTAATATGCACTATATCATAGAGCTAATACATGAGCATATTATTGCACTACAGTATTGTCCTAAAATAGAGTAGGTCATCGATATCTTCACCAAACCCTTCATCGAGGTCAAGTATATTCATTTACAAGATCTCTTGGGGTTGAAGGATGTTGTAGAAAGGGGAGTCCCTTGACTTCTCTCTTCTCCTTCTTCTGGGAGGGATCTTTTCCTCATTTGAGGTCTTCCTCTCTGTCATCTTCTTTATTTTACTTATCTCTCTTTTTGAAGGAGGGTTTTTCCCACAAGGTTTTGCCTTTATCTCTACTTTATGAGAGATTGCATTGCATCATTTTATGTAGAGCATTACTTTTGTACATGGATACCTAACATGGCCTCATAGCTAGGACCCATCATGCATTTGTAAGCTTAAGTGCATTCCCTTAAGTTGCACTTAATGGGGGGTGTTGGTGTAAATAGATATTTACTATTTACAGTTTACTTAAGTTTACTTAAGTTTACTTAGATTAGTGTATTATTTTATTATTTATTTTTACAAGACACTTAGGAGTTTTTGTACACAACTCTAATTCAGCACATGGTGTCTACAACACTGGAGTTTGCATCATTAACTGAGTTGTCATGTTGATAACATAGTTATTTGCACTCTTGATTAGCACATGGTGTCTACAACATAAATTTGTGTATTACACCATTGTAGGCTTATCCTCTCATCATCACACTTACTTCCATGCTTAATGGAGGATTACCTATATCTGGTGGACATGTGCTTCATTGTATGACTTATCATGATGCTAATTCCTAGGCATTCTAGATGCATCTTAGAGGCCTTTATTTTGAGGCCCTCCTAGTGTACTTGTGCATTGAATTGAATACTATACAGTTATTCTGATCATACTTTGGTCTATTTTGTGCTTGTGTTTGAGTTCCTTGGTGTTGGGTGAATTTTTCCCTAAGGGAAATTCTTATAGTTACTAATCTACAACAGAGCATGGATAAAAATATAGAGTCGCATAAATAGAATCATGAACCTAGAGAATGGGTGAAGGTTGTTTGTCAAAATATTTTCTAGGTCATTGATTGATGATGGATTCTATCCTCCAACTATGCTCATTACATGCGTTATTGTAATATTTCTATGTGAGGATCTTTTGTGTGATAGCACCAAGGTCTACCTAAGTTATGAATTCCTAGAAGAGATTGATGAACATGATGACATTGATGTATTTTATGACTGGTATCTTTGGTATCTTGGTGGCTTAAGATATGAAAACACTTATATCGGAGTGGTGCCAAGACAATTTGATGGCAATGTGGTACTATAGAGGATCTATGTAATTTTACTTATCTTGCATGTGCTTTTGATTTGGGACCTTAGAGCTATGAGTTTTTTGTCTAATGCTAGATTACTTGAGGGGAAGCAATTTTTAGATGGCAAGGATTTTTCATATCCAGAATTTTTAATAAAATATTATAATTAGGTTAATTAATTAAGTGGTCCTAAAAATCAAATAATATCACAAGGACTTACTTAATTAGAAAAGGGACCCAAGTTTTATTAACTATCAATTGGTATTTACCATGTCAACATTCTTTGTGAACCCTTGGAAGTTTTCTCTAAAGGGGTATTTATGTGTGGCATTTAGGAAGTTGTTAGTATGTAATTTGGTTTATTTTCTTTGTACTATGAATTCTTATTGGATTTCTCTATTGTTCACCATTTCGAAAGTGAAAGATCTTCTATACTTGGCTTTCTTATTTTTGTGGAATTTGACCCTCACCCTATTCCTTCACCTATAATACTTTTCTCAGATCTAAGAAATTAGAGCATCATCTTTGTCTATGAGTATTAATTGGAGAATATCAATATTCACTATCTGCTCATGCTTGGCATTTATTTGATGGATTTGTATTCTAATATTATTTTCATATGAGTTTTTATTCTCTTTTCAATTTCTATACTCCTCTCTACAACCACCTCTATCTATATTCCTCTCTCCACATCTCTATACTTCTCCCTCCATCCCTCTATACTCCTCCTTCCATCCACCTTGCTAACCGATCCATCCCTTTGCACTCCTCGCTCCATCTTCCATCTTTTATCTTCCATCTACTAACTTCCAACTTCCATCTATCATCTTCCATCTCCCAATGTCCATCTTCCATCTATCATCTTCCATCTCCCAACTTCCTTGTGTCAACTTGCATCTTTCAACTTCCACCTACCATCTTCCATCTCCCAACTTCCATCCACCTACTTCCATCTGCTGACTTCCATCTACCATCTTCCATCTTGCATTTTCCATCTTACATATGCTAATTTCCTTCCACCATCTTCCATCTCCATCTTCCATTTGTCATATTCTAGATCCATTGTACGACATTTCAATACTTTGTATGGATATATACACTCCTCTGTACACCATCTGACATTATGCTCCACAGTGTGGATTAGATATTTCCTGCTTTAGAATTAGACAAATAGTAAGGTTTGGAAAAGAAACATTATACTGCTATCTAAGCTAGTGATCTTGCAAGCCTTCTGGGATGATTGAGAGATTTTGGTATTTGAATCACACAATGGCACTAAATAACAATCAAGATTGGTGGTTAAAGGCACTAAAAATTATTAGCAAAGAGCTTAGTTAGGGTATTGATCTTCCATTGGATATATTGGGAGTGTGTTTTGTGTAAGGTGAACCAATTACCTTTAATATTTGTATAAAGAATTCTCTCCCAGATTAATGATGCCTTAAGCCAACCCAAGCTTTTGAGACACCATGAAAAGAAATAAAGATTGATGGTTGCAACATGTCTTAGTGAGCTTTTGAGAATTTCAGCTCTTAAGGTACCGTATGATGATAGTAACATGATAGAGATATTGCATTTGATAGTTGACAAGTTTATGTGTCTTGATGATTTCAATAATGACCATTTTTGTAAGAGATCTAAAATATTGGAAAATTGAATAGATATAAAAGTAAGTAACCTTCTTTTAGATCTTGAATTGCAAAATTTGTTCCATGATATGTTCCATCACTTCTTGGTCACCATCAAGGAAGATCATGATTCTAAGATTTCAATTGCTATGGAGAGTCATATGATATTGTGCATTGAAGAGATGGATGAAATATCCCAACGCATCACATCTATGTTATGGGTTGTTAGTAATCTAGAATATACCCCCTCTATAGTAGCATACAGATTGCTTAGTAATGTTTTCAAGCATTGTGAAGGAAAAGTAGTATCACTTTTGCACAAGTGGGAGAAAATGGGTGACAATGATAAGGGTGATGCATTACGTGAGGAGAATGAAAGCATAATTATAGGGTTGCTCTAAGAGGATTTGCTAAGTCTTTCTACTACACCAACATGGAGAGAACACCTAAAACATGAAGATACTGCTTGCATGAATATTGTTAATGCATGGACAAATCAAGTTGTGCCCATCAACGAAGTTGTCAAGGGAAAGCAATCTTTGTGCAGTGATGATTTTTCATCACCCTAATTTTTAATTAAATATTTCAATTAGGTTAATTACAATTGATTTAATTAGGAAATGTTTTAATTAATTAGGTTAATTAATTAAGTGGTCCTAAAAAATAAATAATAATACAAGGACTTATTTAATTAATAAAGGGGCCCAACTTTTATTGATTATCCATTGGTATTTTCCATGTTGACATTCTTTATAAACCTCCAAAAAAATTCTCCAAAGTGGTATTTATGTGTGGTATTTAGGAAGTTGTTAGTATGCGATTTGGATTATTTTCTTTGTATTGCAAATTTCCATTGGATTTCTCTATTGTTCACTATTTCAAAAGTGAAATATCTTCCCTACATAGCTTTCGAGTTTCAATGGCATTCAACCCTTGCCCTATTCTATCACCTATAATACTTTTCTAAAATATGGAAAATTGAAGCACCATCTTTGTCTATGAGTATTAATTAAAGAATATTGGTATTCAATATCTATTCATGCTTGGCATTTATTTGATGGAGTTGTGTTCTAATATTATTTGTATATGAATTTGTATTCACTTTCCAATTTTCGTACTCCTCCCTCAGTACTCCTCTCTCCATACTCCTCCCTCCACCTCTCCATACTTCCCCCTACATCCCCTCATACTCCTCCCTCCATCCACCTTACTAACTCCTCCATCCCTCCATACTCGTCCCTCTATCTTCCATCTACCAATTTTCATCTGCCATCTAGTAACTTCCATCTGCCATCTTCCATCTCCCAACTTCCATCTGTTATCTTCCATCTTGCATCTTCCATGTGCCATCTTCCATCCACTAACTTCCATCCTCTAATTTTCATCTACCATCTTCCATCTTGCAATTTCCATCTTCCATCTACTAGCTTCCATCCGCTATCTTCCATCTCCATCTTCCATCAACCATCCTCCAAATCCACCATATGACATTTCATTCTTCTGTATGAGGATATACATTCCTCCATACATTATATGCCATCATGCTCCATCATGCGAATCAGACATTTCTCCCTTTAGACTTAGACAAATGGTAAGGTTTCGCAAAGGAGCATTACAAGAAATGCAGTTTGGATATGTCAAAGGACAAGCCCCCAATTCAAAATTTGGAGAAACTATGATTATCATGAAGTTTCCAAAATGGCTCCCATTTTAAGTGGCATCTCTATTGAAACCCACTAAAATTTGACTTCCTATAAAATTTGTCCATTGGATAGTCGGTACCTTGGGAATACATAGCGGAACAATGCTTGATTATTATGTCTTTTGCAAGTAGAAAAAAAACAGACTTGAACTTTGAGGGGAAAGGTGTTGTAAACAAAGGCTAGAAAATAAAATGAAATAGTTTAGATATTAGTTTTCCACAATCTATTAGAAACCTTTGCTATATTTTCTGGGCAGATTGTGTGACAATTTTTGCATCAATGTTTCGGATCACACTCTATGATCCATCATCAGGATGAAAATCACAGAGTGTGATCCGAAATGTTGATGTAAAAATTGTCACACAATCTGCTCAGAAAATACAACAAAAATGAAATAGTGTTAAAGGAGAGACGTCAAGAAGCCATACCATATGATCTGCAGTTGAAAAAGGAGTGAATTCCGTGCAATGCTAAAACAAAGTGGTATGTGGTAATAAAAGAATGCAAAATTTTTTCAAGTCGAATGTTATGCCTACAAAAAGAAAAAGAGTATGGGAAAATGGCCTCTGACCAATGGAAACAGTAGAAAATTGAGGGGAAAATAATGTTCAGTAAAAATAGAGAAATAAGGAAGAATTTTGTGAAAGCACATGAAAATTCATTAGTCCCCATTTATGAATGATATGCAATGGTACGGACTGTTAATCAGAAAAACATTAACTTCTTACACTGAAGTTACTTATGTTCTATTATATCTAAAATTTGAAGTAGTCAGACAAGTAGATCTCGCTTGCTCGCCATTTCACATCCATACTTGATCATAAAATGAGATGTCAAATACATAGTTGAAATTGCTCAGTTTGTAGTGGTCATATTAATAAAATTACTCCCTTTAGTTGGTTTGAAGTAATTAAGTCTTCGCAAAACGAATCCATTTCCTACCTCTCTCATCATACTCCCTAATCCTAACTTCTGATTTTAAGACAAGTGAAGAGAATGCTGAAACATGATGTAAATTGTGGCTTTACACCTACCAGTTGCCGATCCCTTTAAAAAATTGACTACATTTTTTAAGAAACCCGTTTGTGACTATCCGGCAATCATTTTAATGGATATTTTGGTATCATTTTTCAAAAAAAAAACACAACAAAAATATGAAGCCCAATAGTATTCTACAAAATTAAGCACTAATATCCCAGCCTTAAAATCAAGCATTCTATTTATAAGAAAATTTATAATAAGTTTACATTGACTGTCAAAGGGTGATTATCATGCATTTATTAAAGACAGCTGAAAAGAAAGGCTTGGCAGCTGTAGAGAGTTGTGGGTCCTTTGTCTGTGCTGGAAATTAAATAATTCCAACTATTTTAAACAAGAAAATATGCTATTGAATTGAAACACAAAGACGAACAAAATAAATTTCATGCTAAGCATTATAGCTTAAGCTTTTGAACCTGTCATTTGGCCGTTTGCATACAGTAGATACTCTCGCCCACAATTTTGAGGTTAGATGACGAGCTGTCTGAGACAGTTCTCTTGCGTACTTCAGTTCCATTCCTCTCATCTCATAAAATTTTACAAACCCGCTGTAAGGTTGAACAGCATTACGTAAAATATTTGCATCCTTGCAAGTCACAATTACCAATGCCCCATGACTAAGAATTTCCATGAATGCAAGTGCTGCGAGCTGATCTTGATAGTTGACTCCATCAAAAACAATGAGTGGTTGCAAATACATATATTCAAGATGAGATTTTATGATCTCTGCCCCAAATCCTTCCTTTGGGCCGCGGGGAAAGGAAAGTGAAAGGGGCATACTCAAATCACACATCAATTTGTATTGCATCTGTGCCATATTTTTGTTTCAATTTGCTTCCCCTATATCAAGTAGAAAACTTGATCTGTGAAACGAGGGATGAAAGCGGTTATAGAATTCTTTAGCCACAGTTGTTTTGCCCATTCTGGCATCTCCAACTATCCCTAAGATTCTACCATTTTCAAGAATATACAGTACAATGGAAGAAATTACATCGTCAATCTCTTTAACGACCTCATTAAGTCCAAGAGGACGATCTGTGAAATCTAGTTTTAGCTTTGTTTTACCCTCTCTCACTTCATTGAACATCGTGTCTACAACAGTTTTGCATAGATCGCCCATATTCCTAATGAAAAAAATCCACAACAATGAAATAAATTAACAAAATATAGGTGAATAGAAGAGCGCAGAAATGCTAGCAAATTATAGTGAAAGTAAGGTTTACCCTTTGAATGCATCGACCTCTATACCAGTGATGAAAGAGGCTTCGTAAAGGGCTTTTTGCCACTTTCCAAGCTTGTCGATGTATCTTCCCTTTTCTCTATATTTTGTGAATGCATCCGCATAGACTCCCTTTTCAGTGTAGCGGAGAGCATAGGGCTTGACATCGTAAAATAGAGGAACTATTTTAGCCCCAGTTTTGAGCATGAGCTCAAGCTCAACCAAACACCATGGTGAATTCACATAGCCTTGGGAGAAGATAGCTATTTGAACTTGAGAGCTGTGAATGGCTTGTTGTATGGTGACCGACAAAGAATCGCCCACTTGTAATTCTGGAGAATCCAGAAAAACTCTTAGCCCTAGATATTGTAGAAAGTGGTATAAAATGCTTGCGAGAGTATTTTTCACATCTGGACCTCGATGGTTGATAAACACATCGTATCGATGAAACGATGGATCAACTCTAGTAGAACTAGATGCAGGTGCCATTCCATTGAAGGCATTCTCCTGATCCATTTCACTGCTTGGCTTAGATTAAGAGGGGGATTGTATGGTTTGAATTATGTAGCCATTCCCATCTCAGTATTCCTCTTTTGTACATAAATTTATCTGGGGCAAGGAACATGTTGACAAGTTTATTAAAACGTCAAAGTCATCTCTTCATAATAAAATAGAATGATTATTACCAACGCAAATGAATTGGCATCAATTCAGAAGATCACCACAATTGTCATGTGACAAGTTGACCATTACGGGCAAAGTGATCCTATTCTTTCTAAAGTTAAGCATATACGCATTTTCAGAACTGGAAAACGGTCGCCCCACATTTTAAAACTATCTAAGAATGGTGAAAGAGATTATGAAAACTAAATTGATTTATTTAATAAGTGGAGATAAATATAAAACAGCGAGTGAAGATGACCACAAAGGTCTGCTACTGAAAGAGGTAAATCAAAGCAAATATTGGTTTGTAAGCCCATTGCTGAAGAAATGTGTTCTAAAGCATTCAAAGGAAAGGAAAAATCTAAAGCTATATGGATTCACAAGTCTCTTTTGAAATACAAGAATATTGAAAATACTTCAAAGTTGACATTAAAGCTTCCAAAGACTTCCACTCCATCTTCCTCCAAAATTCTTTCTAAGAAGCTTTGAAAGGTTTCCACTCCATCTCCTACCAAAATTATTTTACTTCCTCATACATCTAAACCTCAAACTATTTCCTCCATTATTACACCATCATTTTGCAACCCTTCAAGTTGTGTGTTAGTGTTGATCTTACCTACTTTCTCACCTACCCTTATGCAATATTTTCAAGCCTATACTTACTCACTATCCATACTAGTTTTATCTTTCCAAAGCATAAAACCTTGTCCTCCATATACATTATCTACCATCTCCTTTCCATCACCCTATTAGCATACTTGAGCATATCTTTCTATGGTCTTTGATTATCATGACTCATCCTTCCTATAGGAGCACTATCTAAATTGAAACAATTGGAGCTCTTTCTAAAAATTCAAAAATTCAAAATATATATATATATATGAAAATGTGCCTTAGTGAAAACCTGGTACACAGGCACCTTGGTAGTAAAAGTAAAGAGAAATAAATTTCTCCTATGGTGAAAGCCACTTCTTCTAGCACCTTGGATAAGTATTATGATGAAAACCTAGCAAATAGAAGCCATGTACAATCATTCCCTAATCTATCTATTCCATATTTCCTCTTTGATCTTGACAATGTTAAGTTATCCTTGTGTATTGGCTATCTTATTTGTCAGCTTGCCTATTGTGCTTTTCTTTCATTCACTCATATTTATTTAAGTCCAGAGGAAAAAAATGTATGCCTAAAATGTGAGCACACTTTTATGAGTCATAATATCCAATATTGACCAAGAATAAGGTCTCAAATGGTGGCTCATAGCTCTTTATTCATGGAGTGCAAGGGTTTTTAATGGAAGCCCTTAATTTGACCTACTTTATGTCCACACAAGTTCACCATAAAATGAGAGATTCAAAGATCAAAATATGAATGCAAATGAAGATGCAAGCTAATCTAAATGATAACAATGCAAAGCAATGCAAGAAAGGAAATTGAATCTATGAAAGGAAATAACAATACAATATTAATTTATGAAAACAAATATGACTCTCAACAAAAAATGTGTGTGCTAAAATGTTGACACACTTATATGAGTCAACATATCCAACATTTCTCAAGAATGAGGTCTTGAATGGTGGCTCATAGATCTATATTCATAGAGTGCAATGGTTTGTAATGGAGGCCCTCAATTTGACTTAGTTTGTGCCCATGAAAGTACACAATAAAATTAGAGATTCAATGATCAAAATATCCATGCAAATAAAAATCTAAGCTAATCTAAATGATAACAATGCAAAGCAATGCAAGAACTGAAATCTAATCTATGAAAGAAAATAACAATGCAATATTAATATATAAAAATAGATATGACTCTAAGATAATATGAAAATAAAAGGATGAAAAGTAATGATGGGAGCCATGGATGTAAGAGAGAAGTTGCAATGAAGGTCCAATGTCCAAATGCTAAGGCTCAAACTCCTTCTCCAGAATCACTCTCTAAACTTGTACCATAGCAATACTATAGCAAAAAACTATTTTCTCTATATCTCTCTCTATATCTTTCTCTATAAATTTCTCTATGTATTTCTCTATAATTCTCTTACTTCCTCATACATCTACACCTCAAACTATTTCCTCCATGACTACACCATTATTTTGGAACCCTCCAAGTTGTGTGTCGATGTTTATCTTGCCTACTTTCTCACCTACCCTTATGCAATATTTTCAAGCCTACACTTACTTGCTATCCATATTCCTTTTATCTTTCCAAAGCATAAAACCTTGTCCACCATTAATGTTATATACCATCTCCTTCCATCACCCTACTAACATATTTGAGCATACCTTTCTATAGTCTTGGCTTATCATGACACATCCTTCCTATAGGAGCACTATCTAAATTGAAACAACTGGAGCTCTTTCGAAAAGTTTAAAAATTCAAAAGAAAAAAAAAATTAAATATTAAAAATGTGCCTTGGTGAAAATCTAGTAAACATGCACCTTGTTAGCAAAACTAAAGAGAAATAAATTCATCCTATGGTGAAAAGCACTTGTTGTGGCACCTTGGATAAATACCATGATGAAAACCTGGCAAATAGGCAACATGTGTAATCATTCCCTAATCCATCTATTCCATATTTCCTCTTTGATCTTGAAAATTTTGAGTTATCCTTGTGTATTGGCTATCTTATTCATCAGCTTGCCTATTGTATTTTTTTCATTCACTCATATTTATTTAAAGGAAAAAAATGTGAGAAAACTTTTATGAGTCATTATATCTAAGATTTATCAAGAATGAGTCTCAAATGGCAGCTCATATCTCTCTATTCTTGGAGTGTAAGGGTTTGTAATGGATTCTCTCAGTTTGACCTAGTTTGTACCCATGCAAATACACCATAAAATGAGAGATTCAAAATTAAAATATAAATGTAAATAAAGATGCAAACTAATCTAAATGATAATGATGCAAAGCAATGGAAGAAAGGAAATCAAATCTATGAAAGGAAATAACAATGCAATATTAATCTATGAAAACAAATATGACTCTAAAATAATATGAAAATGAAAGGATGAAATCTCATGATGGAAGCCATGGATGTAAGAGAGAATAATCCAAGAAGAGAGAAGTTGAAATATATTTGTAATGTTTGAAACCCTAAGGCTCAAACTCCTTCTCCATAATTGCTCTTTAAACCTGTAGCATAAAAATACTATAGCAAAGAACTATTTTCTCTATATCTCTATCTCTTTCTCTATATAAAAATGAGGAGAGGGCTCCTTATAAAGGAAAATGTGGAGAAGGGTGGCTTCTCACAGCCAATATGGGATAATATAGTTTGATCTATGTGAAACAAAATCCCACCAATGAGAAAAGAGGAGTGTTTGAGAAGAAAGTAGAAAGAGGAAAAAAAAGGAATCCCATTTAGAGATATATGCATTTAAGTGTCGAGAAAAAAAAAGATTTATTTATTTATATTTAATTTATTTCCTTTTTAAGTGGGATTTTATTTAATTAAAAGGGAGCAAGTTCTTTTCATTAAATATGAAATATTTAATCAAATTAAAAGATGGGTTTTCTTAATCAATTAAATGTATTCATGTTTATGTGGGAAATGGAGATGAAGAAAGGTGCAAAAGTTGAAAATTCATCTCCATGGAAGACCCGTAATACATGTGATACTTTATACTTTTTCACAATATCGTAGGTGTCACACTATTTTTACCGAATTCTGACATGTTGGAATGGGTTATGAATACTTATTCTTGAATAGGAATACTTATTATCAAATAGAAAATGGGGTTCATGTTCCTATTCTTATTTGGTTCACCCAAAATTTAATGGGGAATTCACAGATATAAAATTTTATGTTTTCTAAAATAAATAAAACTAGAATACGAATATTTATTCAAATTCCACCTATTTAAGTTGAATAAAAAATATTTATTTTTTGGGCTAAAATTGGAATATGTGTTCCTATTTTATTCCTTTTCCAATTCCAATTTAGTGCATCCAAACAAAGAATTCAAAATTTCAAGAATTTACATATGGCTATTCCACTTGTATTCCCAACACTAAAGTTAATATAGTCGTAATTTGGATTGGACATGAGAGTTTTCACAATTATCATTGTTGCATATGCAAGTATACATTTATTATAATAATAATAATAAAAGGCAAGAACTCAGAAATAAATTATAGGAAAAATGGTCATTGCATACATTGAGAGGTTGGAACTTCCACGGAATATCAATAATTTTCAATAGAAAAATTTGAATTTACACACTCTATATATTTTTGTCAAATCCACCACTTGGAGATAGTGGCCATATGTTTAAAAGATCATCCTAATCTGAGAGAATTCAAACTAAATATAATAAATGATGGATGGGCAGAGGCACAAGAAAAATGAAAACACGAACACTATGTGTTGCGGCACAATAAAAATATATTGATATTCCATTCACTATGATTTCAAATGAATACATAGTGCCTTTTTGTAGGCAAGTGTATTATATTCTAGAGAAATCTAGTATTAGCCAATAAGACAAAATATCTGCACACTTCTGGAAAATACTACAACCAAAATACCTAAACCTAATAATCTAGAAACATCTAATGACAGACAATTAACTCTAAATAAAAATTATTATTTCTAACACTCCCCCTAATTTATACTATTTGCATCATTGATATTTACAATTCCCAATGCTTCCCTCAAAGTCTCAAATTGTTCCTATGCTAAGGCCTTGGTGAAGATATCTGTAAGTTGCTTCTCTGATCTACAATTTTGTATCTAATGAAGTGATACCTTGTGTCAATGTCCTTTGTCCTCTTGTGAAATACATGGTTCTTTGAAAGTGCATTAGTAGTAGGTCCATCTTGAACTTGCATTAAATATTTCAAAATCCTTCACATTTATGCTGCTTGACATGTTGTTGTTGTTGTCCCCACTAAATACTCTGCTTTGACTAATGGAAGAGTTACTACAGATTACTTCTTTGATGCCTAAGCTACAATGTTTGTCCCAAGATGAAAGGCATATCCAAATGTGCTCCTTCTATCTTCAATATTCCCTACAAAATCATTATCTATATATCCAACTAATTTAAAATCATCTAAAGTGGAATACAATATTCCATGATTCATAGTTTCTACAATATATCTTAATTTTCTTTTTCCCGCCCACCAATGTGAGTTCTTAGGTGAGTCCATGAATTCAAAGATTAAACTCACTCCATACATAATATCTAGTCTAGTTGTTGTGAGATACATCAAACTACCAACTAGTCTTCTAAATATGGTTGAGTCAAAACCTTTCTTAGTATCTTCTCTATTTAGTTTGGTGCCTACTTTCATAGGTGTAGAAACTGGACTACAATTTATCAAATTAAATATTTTCAAAACATCTTTTACATATTTACTTTGAAAAATGAAAAATTCTTTATCATTTTGAGTAACTTAAATGCCAAGAAAATATTTCATCAATCTTAGGTCTTTCATTTGAAATTCCTTTTTCATTTTTGATTTAAACATGTCAATAGATAGATATGTAGGAGATAATTTACATAGCAAGTCAAATTCCGATATTATGATTAGGATTTAACTATGTGATTTTGAGTCAAACTCATTGATGCATGTTTCATGAGTAGTGATTCAACATGAATCTATCTCTCATGAGAATAACTAGAACACTTAGCACTCATTGGATCTAGGTAACGATCACAAGGGTGAAGCACTGGGACTTCCTACGAGGTCACCCATCCCAATACTACTCCAGCCTAAGTGTGCTTAACTAGAAATTTTCTTCTATGGTTAAACCCAAAGCTTGAAACCCCATTTATAAAACCTTCACCAAGTGTTGTGCCTGATGAACCATTCATTAGAAAGCCCCTTAAGCTCATCAATTGATAAGTAGGAGATAATTTCCATAAAAAGTCAAATAATGATATTACGATCAGGATTTAACTGTGTGATTTTGAGACAAACTTGTTGACACATGTTTCATGAGTAGTGGATTCATTCTCATGAGAGATGGATTCATGTTGAATCACTACTCATGAAACATGTGTCAATGAGTTTGACTCAAAATCACATAGTTAAATCCTGATATTAATATCACAATTTAACTTGTTGTAGAAATTATCTCCAAGTTATCAATTGATGAGCTTAAGGAGATTTCTAATGAATGTTTCATGAGGCATAACACTTGGTGAAGGTTTTTCAAATAGGGTTGGAAGCTTTGGGTTTAACCGTTGAGGAAACTCTATAGTTGAGCATGCTCAGGCTAGAGTAGTATTGGGATGGGTGACCTCCTTGAAAGTCCTAATGTTTCACCCCTATGAGCATCACCTCGATCCAATGAGTGCTAAGTGTTCCATTTATTCTCATGAGAGATGGATTCATGTTGAATCACTACTCATGAAAAATGCATCAATGAGTTTGACTCAAAATCACATAGTTAAATCCTAGTAGTAATATCACAATGTTGATAGATAGATTGCTTATAAAGATCAAATCATCACAATATAAACAAAAAATAAAAATTTGACCTTATTCATTGATCTTGGTATATAATGTAGGTTCACTAATCCTTATCTTGAATCTGTTCTCCATCATTTATGAATCTATTCTATTATACCAGGCTCTTAGAGCTTGCTTCAATACATAGAGTATCTTCTTCAACTTATAAACTTTGTCTTCATATCCTAGTGGTTGCTACGCATAGACTTCTTCTTTCAAATATCCATTCAAAAATGCTGATTTGACATCCATTTGGTGAACCATCCATTTTTTTGAGTTGCAATAGCTAACACTATTCTGACAATATCAAGTCTTGCTACAAGTGCAAATGTCTCGTTATAGTCAATCCCATATTCTTGTGAAAATCTCTTAGCAACTAACCTTGCCTTATATTTTTCTACATCTCCATTAGCTTTAAATGTAGTATTACAAACTCATTTTAGACCAATGTAAATTGTGTTCTTAGGCAAATCAACTAATTCCCATGAATCATTTCTCTTGATAGATTCTATTTCATCATTCATTGCATTAATCCAATGTCCTTCCTTAATTGCATCTTCAAAATATATAGGATGTTGAGAAAATATAGAAAAAATTGATTACAAATCTATTTTACTTCCTTGATCATAAATCTCATTCAAGCTTGTAGTTTTCTTGCTTGTAATCCTTGATCTTAGTTGTGCGAGTATAGGGTTTGAATCATTACTTGTGAATTTGAAGATTCTCCATGTTCAACTTCATTTTCTAAGTAATCTCCTTGTGGACTTCATGGTAGAGTTCCTTCTTGGTCACTTGGTTGATCCTCTTGATCTTCATGATCCTTTTTATCTTTCTTATCATATGGTATTGTTGCAACACCTATAACAATTTTATCTATATTTCCATCCCAAGATTCATCATCTTTAAATATAAAATCCCTACTCACAATGAATTTTTTGGTGCTCAGATTAAATAACCTACATGCCTTAGATTTCTCATCATAGCCAATGATAATACATTTCTCACTCTTATTATCTAATTTACTTCTAGTTCCTTTAGGAACATGTGCATATGGAATACAACCAAATACTTTGAGATTAGAAACACTATGAATCTTACCACTCCATGCTTGTTGTGGAATCATTTCCCTCACAATATTTTTTGTACTTGTACTCAAGTTATAAATAGCACAAGAAACTACCTCAGCCCAATACTCATTAGGAATATTCTTACCTTTCAACGTTCTCCTTATCATCTCCATTATTGTACTATTCTTTCTCTCTGCAACACTATTTTGTTGTGGTGTGTAGCTAGTAGTAAATTGCTTTTTTATTCTATGATCCCTAGAATAATCTAAAAACTCACTTGACTTATACTCTCCTCCTGTATTAGATCTAAATATCTTGATAGGTAAACCACTCTATTTCCCAACAAAAGCCCTAAATTCTTTAAATTTGCCAAAAGTTTTAGATTTGTATTTAAGAAAGTAAACCCATGTCTTTCTACTAAAGTCATCAATATATGTTAAGAAATAAGTGCTCCCCCCTAATTATTGTGTTTTTATTGGACCACATATGTCTAAATGCAAAATTTCTAAAGGTACTCTTTCTCTATATGACATCCCTTTTGGAAAGCTTTTTCTATGATGTTTGGCCAAAATACAACTTTCACATGGACTTAATGATTCTTCAATTGAGAGTAAGCCTCTTACCATTTCCTTCCTTTACAATAAAGATAATCCTTTGGAATTTGGATGGCCATACCTCAACTTCCATATCTATGTCTAATCTTTACTTGTTTCCTTGAAGCTTGCTGCAATTTCATTAATCATATTTCTCTTCATCTAAAGTGGAAACATTCTGTTATTTGTCATTTCTACTCTTGCAATTACAAAGTTACTAGGATGCATATCAAATATAGTGCACACATTTTTCTCAAAAATAACTCTATAACCTTTTTGACTAAGTTTCTCCACACTTATAAGATCATGTTTCAAACCAAGTACAAAGTATACATCAAAAATATATTTCTTACTATGCTCTATTATGACATTGATTGTACATTTTCTACTTACTTCCACTATCTCATTATTTCCCAAATTCATTTCTAATTTGATTGATCTATCCAAGATTTCAAAAAAGTCTTTATTTCTTGTCATATGATTTCTACAACCACTACTTAGAAATTAAAAATTATTTGAACTCTCTTGGGCTACATTGCATGTAATAAACAATGTCTTCGAACTACACTTAGAAAAAATTGCATTTTGCTTACTCATGTTAGCTTGTTTCTTTCTACACTCATTTGTAAAATGTCTAAACTTCTTGCAATACTAAAATTGAACATCTATTTTATCATACCTATGTGATGTCTAGCTGTTATTACATCTCCTTGATTTGAAGTATTTATTTCTCCTACCTCTTGGATTTGGACTCTTTACTTCTTCCTTTTGAAAATTATATCTGTGTCTTCCTCTTCCTCTTCCTCTAAATCCAGAATTTCCTTTTCATTTGCTTCTACCAAATGAAATTTTTTTTTTGAATACATTCTCCAATAAATTACCATTATTCTTACTCAACCTATCTTCATGATTATACAAGGATCCAAATACCTCATCTATTAATAATGTTGTTAAATCCTTAGATTCTTCATATGCATCCACAATATTATCAAATTTACCAAGAAAACTTCTTAAATATATTCTCTACAACCTTATGATCAATAAGCTCATCAATATTCATCCTTATTTGATTAACCATATTCATAACATGATTTGAAAATTTCTCTACAGAATCGAAATCCTTCATTTGTAAATTCACAAATTCTCTTCTAAGTGCTTGTAATTTAACAATCTTTACCTTACTTGTACCTTAATATGTAATCTCAAGAATGTCCCAAGCTTGTTGTAAGAGATGGATTAATTTTTCCAACAACGGAATCATCCAATGCTTCTCCAATAAGCTACAAGGCTTTTTCTTCTTCTACCTATTTTCATCAAGCTTTTTCTTTTGATTAGTATTTAAAGTAGACTCATCTATAGTTTCAACATAACCATTTAATATTATATCTGATAAATCATAAGAATCAAATATAAGCTTCATTCTAAAAGCCCAATCATCATAATTCTTTCTAGAAGACGTTGGAATTAAAGGCTGAAAATTCCTTGAAGCCATGCCTGATAAAAACTAATAAAAAAATACACAAATATGCCAAAACCTAAATAGGGCAACAAGAAAATTATAGATCTCACAATAAAATTATTTATATGACTTTCTATCCCTTTCTATATTACAATCCTCTTTATGCACAATCCTCCCAACTCTTTTAAACCTTTCTCTGATACCAATTTGACGGATGGGTAAAGGCACAAGAAAAATAAAAACACATAACACAATGTGCTGCGACATAAATAAAATATATTTTTTTCCATTCACCATGATTTCAAATGAATACATAGTGCCTTTTTATATGCAAGTGTATAATATTCTAGAGAAATATAGTATTAGTCAACAGGACAAAATAACTACACAATTCTGGAAAATACTACAATCAACACAACCAAATTACCTAAATCTAATAATCTAGAAACATCTAATGGTGGACACTTAACTCTAAGTAGAAATTATTATTTATAACAATAAACAAGTAAGGGATTATATAAAGAGTGCATAGACCAAAGAAGAAACAAAAATGAAGGAATGCATAGAAAATGCAAGCTCACGATAGACATAATTATGCATGCAAGAAGTAGTTAAGTTTATTTATATAATACCATAGACATTGTGATAGTTTAAGTCATAACCTATTACAAATTTTGCCCACTTATACAATGTCATCATAAAAAGTAAGGTGCTAATATAAGTAATTTATTGGGCATTTTCTTCATGCCCAATAATGCATGATCAAAGTCAAAGGAATCTCTCCAACCTAATTTAGTTGGCACTTTATAATTAGTGACTATTTAGATAGTAGTCTTAAAGACAACTTACAATTCACCTTTTTAGACTTTTATTTTCCTTTGTCATTTTTCCTATATCATTTTTTTGCTATTTCTTATGATATTGCCTCTCATGGAAAGGCAAGTCGATAGATTTCTTTGTTTCTTTCATTTCTTATACCAAAGATTTCATTAACCTTTAGAGAAAAAAAAGCATAAAAGAATAGAATTTCTAATGATGTCAAGGCTAGGGCTATTTGGTATCTAAGATTATTGAGCAAGTCGGCTAGTTTAAATTTTTGTCCATAAGATTTTGAACTTAATAACATTGACAAACATTTTTGTTGTAGTTATTTTAATATTTAATTGTAAAAGATCAAAATATAAAAACACATTTACCTCCAGGTGATCTTGTATCTCCTAGCCCCTTTTTCTAAATTTGTAACTAGTATATTAATTTATTAATAGAAAGTGACTATTCATAAATAAATAAACCCATTTACTAAAAAATATTTGGGACACTAGATTTTCATGGAAAATATTAATAAGAGAAAAATAATGGAAAATGGTAATCTAAAATATAAAAACACCTATCAAGGTAATTTTGTAAGAGAAATACTTAGCACTAGAACCTTCACTATTCGAAGAGAGGCAACTAATTACTATAGAAGAAAGATAAAGGGAAATAACTCAACCACTAAAAAGAAATACCAACTCAATCAAATGATTTGCACTCTTCTGATAGATAACACATATATGTTGATGTAGATGAAGGATGGATAATCCCTATTGAAGATGTCCAAATCTTGAAACAAAGAGTAATAAATTGTAAAGTAACAAGATACAATCAAAGAATAACAATTTATTATTAGAATAAAAAATTGAATTGTGTCAAACTAACTTCATAAATGTTGGATTTTAAGGTCTTCCTAGTCCTAGCTCAATCAGATCACTCTCACAATCTTCCAAGGCTCATATACTAACTCTTCCTTTTGTTTCTTCTTCTCCCTATCACACTCTCTTAAATACAACATTACATTACATGTCAAGGCATTGTGATTCATAAGTTGGATCAAAGAGGCACATTTCCTATTATCAGAAAAATGTGTTATAACAAATAGGACAATCTTGAAAGATAAGTACAATAAGAACATAGAGATGCATGAATCAAGATATAGATTCATACATGATGTATGAATCATCACAAAAAGCCTAACCATCACACAAATGCACTCATTATGCATTACATATTGAAATTCCACCAACTAGTCAAGGTGCCAACAAAGAATACACTATCTAAGAGAAAAATAAGTATACTCATTGAATTGCAATTCAAATGATGTGTGATCATAGAGGATGATCCAAATTGCACCCACAAAAATGCAAGAATGAAGAACTACACACAATGTTCTAGATAGGACAACAAATTACAAGTTATTTTGGGTGTGATACAAGATGGCCATCTACCCAAGGGTTCTTCTCCATTAGACATGTCAGGTGAATAGAAGATTTTCCATAATAAGAACTTATGCACATCTAACATGATTCAAAATATAAATCCCATGCTCATTCCTAATCCACATCCACATGTATTGTTCTCTACAACCTAATCCTCCTTCTTGTTTCCCTTCTTCAAGTGTTATAAACCTTTTACCAACAATTATTTTCAAGTTTCTTATGAGAAAAAATATAGCAATTAATCTCCAAGTTATTATCCTTTACCTTATTCATATCCCAAGTAACCCTATAAAAAACCTCTTGTTGTATTTTCTCACCATTACTTATTAGTACCACTTTATCATTAGACCTTTCCTCAAGACCATTCTCTAATCTAGTATTAACTTTATAGCTTTGTCTAGTACTAAGAACTATTAAGGTCAAATATGTCAAATATGTGTTAACCCCATCAAGATCACTAAGGATATTCCTCTCCTTACTATCTCTTCCAAAAATGGTTGATCAATTTTTAGAGTTTCAAGCCTAACATTATAAATTGGACAAATCCAAGTGAGTCCATGTCTTCCATCCACTTTGTCCCCTAAAGCCAAAAATTTGTACTTTGATCCCCCTTTTCTTACGATGCATGTATTATTATTATGCCCATAAAAAATAAAATGCCTATAAAAATTCCATGGTGTTCCCAAAAATTAAGGGAGAAACATCCATAGGAAAGAACACTTCACTAAGAGGTTATATTGATTTAGATATTGTTGGCAATTTAGATAATAAAAGATCAACTACTAGTTATGGTTTTACTTTTGCTAGAGTAGTGATTAGTTGGGCATTGAAGTTGCAACAAGTGGTCTCACATTAAACTACTGAGGTTGTCTATATTCCTCTCACTGAATGGAAAAAAAATTGATTTGGTTGTAGCATTTGTGTGGTGATTTTGATTGTCGTCAACAAAGATCAAGCTTGTATTGTGATAGAAAAGGTACCATTGACTTAGTCAAGAATTTAGTATTTCATAGTAGGACTAAGCATATTGAATTTCGCTATAATTTTATCCGAAGTAAACGTGAGGAGGGAAAACTTCAATTCATGAAGATTAAGACCAATGAGAATCCAGCTATTCCATGAAAGAAATTAGATATTTACCCAGCTTCTCTTGACATTGTAAAGAAATAACAATAGGAATATTTAGGGGTGTCTCATACATTCCAACAGATGTGAGAAATTAGTTGAAACCATTACGACAGTTTCAGACGGCTTGCCATTGCACAGGTCAAAGATATGGGACAAAAGATTTACTCTATGCAAACTGACATAGATTCAGAAGTATAAGTCACGCATCTTGACATTTTATTTTCGCATTCTCTCTTCATTCACAAATAACATCGTACTTTGAAAAGTTTACCAAATTTTAATAATGTATCAAGATATTCAATGTCTATAATATTCGTATACGAGGACTTGATCGATAGCCTAGACCAGTAGCTCCATACAAAGTTGTATACATTCGTTTTGTTTTGCTAATAAAATCTGAATCCTTCCAACATTTTCTAAGTTGAGTTTTATGAATTTTTGCAATGCTCACCGTCAAATATATCTGAAACAAAAGTTCGTCTTGCACTTCCTTATAATAATTTGTTATCTCAATGATCTTTCAATTAAAATTTACGTGGTCTAAGACCTGTTTAGTTTTTTCAGGTAGATTGAATAGGTACTGAGCAAAATTTTCTTGAAAATTTTTCCCCTCTTCCTATCTTAGAGTGCAAGTTGGTTGAGCTAAATATTGTGGAACAATCAAATCTAGTTGTTGCTTCTGAAAAAATAAACTTTGAGAAAAGATTGTTTTCTTTCTGTTCATTAGATTAGATTAAACTTGGAATAATCGCACAAGTACAAGCTCTTAAAATTGCATTTCAACCAGTTTTTCTATGCTTCTAGTTGAGATAAAAAGTATTATATATTATGATTTAATTAAAGTTTTAGTAAATTATATAATCATTACCATAGTTTGATGAATGGTTATTAATTATTTGCAATGAAATAGCTATTAATTAAAATCTTGAAAATGATCTTTTTTAGAAATCTAAATAAACCGTGATAAATATGCAATCTATAATTAAATTGTAACTATTGTTGGGATTATACTTTCACTACTTAATGAAATCAAATATTGAGAAAAAATAAATTCAAAAATATTTATATTTAGTCTTTAATAATTATTTTTATATTTTGTCATAGAATCTTATAGCCAATGTAATAGGTATATACTTTGTTGAGCTACTTATCTTAAGCTAACATAAGAAATCTCTTAAAATAGAAAATTATATAAAGAAGCAATGTAATATATTCTAAGAACCATTATCCTTCATATAGGCTGAATGGTTGACATTTAAGAGTTTCAATATTGATGAGAATTCAACTTCTAAATTATGGGCCATCATACTTCCATTTTAAAGATTAACTATAATTAGCTAGAAAAATAATAATTTTGTCCCAGAAAATAGCTTTGTTTAGAAGGAAAATAATATTAGTAAAGACATTGTTAGGCTATCACATTTATTAAATAAATTAGAAGTTAATATACAAACCTAAGAAACCATAAATTTTCTTGAGGGTTGTAGGTAATTTGTATTCTACTATGCTTTTGATCTTATAGGCATTCACAATGACTACCTAATGTGAAAATGGTATGAATTTGATATTATATTCTTTTATTTCAAATATACTCTTGGATGACATAGCACAAATTTAACACTATTTAAGAATGTTAAAAATTTAATTCATATCTTGCAAGTTCCCTTCCCAATTTTTCTTATTTATTAATATGTCATCAAGAAATACCATTTAACATATTTTTGAATAAAAATAGGTTAAAGATAGATGTCAAGTCAAATTCAAATGTGTGTGGCATTTAAGATAGGGAAGGACATCATAGAAGTTTTATAACATATCCCTTTTGGTTTCGATATTATTTCTTAAATGCATAGCATATTAATTCTTGATTTCATCACTAGAATAAAGATTGAGTGTAGATGTGAGAATGATGATCAAGCTCCTCAACTACAACTATATATCTAATATGAAAATTATTTATGGTGATACAATCTAGTATAAAATCAACATTCTTTCTTGCTCAACAATGTGTGAGCTCATACAAAAAGATATTTTATTTTACAATTAAATAATTGAAATGATTCATTATCCATATTAAGAGACCCATATCTACAAACACACTTATAGGTGTTGTTACCCATCATGATGTACATAGTGATAAAAAAAATAAATCCATTGATTAAAATAAACTCTATGTTGACCCCATATGATGTGAATATCTATAATGAAGTATCCTTATCTTTTAAGTGATATCTATAAGTACAACACATAAATGTTGGGAGCTTAATTAACAAAGAAACCCTCCAAAATTATGCTTGATCCTACCACAGAGCATAAAAAAGGGAAAATAAAGCTTGAAGGTAATTAGGTCTCTCAAATAAATAATATAATATAAAGGGTATGGCCCACTATAAATCTATGCTCACATGTAATATGAAATGGTTTGGATATAGAATATATGTGATATAACATAGAAGAATGGATGATGATAATATGATGAATGACTTTATGACTTGATATATCTATTCAGCTCCCCTCACCCTACTAGCCTTGTGTCAAAGTATTACAAAGGGTAGACATAGTGAATGTTTTTTCATGAGATTTATGATCAAATGTAGTGTAAGGGGGAATGATAGGAGAAGTTGTATGGATGGGAGAATGAGGTGTAGGTGATGAAGGATATGGCTCATTCCAAATTTGGGAAATATCAAGATCAGGAACTATATCTTAGAGTTGCTAAAATGTAGAAAGGGCGTCGTTAGTTTGATCATTAAAAAAACTAGGCATAAAATGAGGATTAGGAGGATAACTAACAAAATATGTAATCCCATATAAAAGATAAATGAGAAAGCCACATGAAATTCTCATTATTCTTTTAAAAAATGTCTTATTAGAAAATTGTATGTTAGCTACCCTTTAAAGAGCATATCCAAGAAAGCAATGTAACAAAATGAATAATCTAAAGTTGGAGAAAATTGCATAAACATCATACATTTTAGTAACAAGTAATACACCAAATTAAATATGATTTCTATAAAAAAATAATAGAATCTATGTGATGTGTTTAATTCTCAGTCCATAATGTTTTTCTAGTATCTCATTAATTACATACAAAGAATGTATCACCTTTATGCTAGAAATTCATTGACAATTATAGGTCTAATACAAAAAGTTTATATACTCCCAAGGAAAAGGTTATGGAATAGTGTAGTGTGACAATAAGAAATCAAAATTGATGAATGTACAATAGTGGAAATATGTCATCTTCATGAATGAAGAAAGACTATATGAATACTACAAGCAACATCTTCAAAAGTGATATGAAGTCTATCTATAGTGTACATTTGGAAAAATTTTGTTTAAACTAATAATATCATGAATTGTAGTTAAAAGTACAAAACCCTTACCATAAACACATTAATAATATTAAAAGCTTTACAGTATTGTACAATTAAAAGAGGTGCACTATTTTAAAACCAATCAGGCAAAATCCATTGGAAATATTTTTTTGCATTTTTTTAAGAAGGAATAGCTCAAGTTCATTCAAAAACATCTTGCTCTTCTCACATAGATTTAGTACCTATAAGTTTTTGTCTCAACCTAGGTAACAATTTTAGAGTACAAAGAAAATATATGGTCACTAATGGTAGAGGCTTTACTATGTTTAAGATTTGGTCTTCGAAAGATATATTAATTTCTTTTGCTTGAACAACACACTAATTTTTAATGTGTTCACATCATCCCTTCTGAAAGTATACTAAAGATTTTAACTTCGATAGAACATTTGTTTCTTGTAGCTCTTAGTTATCACATAGGATTACATTCTTCTTCCTCTTTGTCGAAAATCCTATTAAATATGATAACTTTGCTAGCACAAACTAGGCTTTAACTGAGCTATCTACTATGACATTTGTTCACATTCACTCTCCTCCTCATCAAAAATAGTTTTTTAGTATTCAAAATAAATGGAAAGCATTTAAGGGGCATGCAAAAAATTCTAAGGATCCAATTTTTTCCATCTTAATATCATCTTCCTTCCATAATAGAATAATCACAAAAGTATATGTAAAATTCGATTGAAAAAATTATAGAGGCAAAAATTTTCAGACTAAGGGTCATTTTGAAAGTTACCATTCACCATTTTTAGCTATGCCAATTGAAATATTATTGTAGTATAAGAATTTAGTATGTTTTATAAATGATTTTGCATCACTTTCATGGGTATTTAAAAATGTGTACTAGCTCATCCTTAACTAAATAAGCTAAGAAGGATAGTAGGATAGGCTAACTCGAGAGGGGTAGTCATTGAAAAGGAATCAGGATGGGCTACCTAGAGAGGATGCATCAAAGCCCATAACCTTTAATGGGTAGAGATTAATAAATTAATTTCACCTTCCAAAATCTAAATTATGAGTATATATTGATGCACTCATAGGCCATTGCAATTTAGGAAATTATGGGAAGTGACTGATGCATTAACTAAACATCTCATTTTATTGAATCTTGAATCCATATCCAATAATAATCTACTCCTAACTAGAATGTCACTTAAATTATAGACCAAAATCTTCATTTGATGCTCTCCTATTGAATTTACTCCCCTATTCCTACCTATGTATAGGTCCTATCAATAACCCCCAACTCCTTGCTATCCCAGATTGAGGAGGCTCCCAAAGTGTAGGATACATTAATCAATGAGGGAGAATTCTCCACTATTATGTTCACCAATAAAGGGAAGGGATTTCTATTCTTTCTATTAATCCCCCCCATGACATGTGCATGTAGGTTGACTCTAGGGTTGATCTAGCTACTCTAGTCCCAACACCTTAGTTTATTTCATATATAAGAGGATGTGAGGGAAGTCACTCATGTATCTAAATAGATTTGATTCTAAACTAGAAACATCCTATGTTGATAAGTAGAAATATTAAAATATACCTATATTTTATCAAAAAAGATAGTAATACCCTAGCTATTGGAATGTAAACATATTGTAATTGAATAAGAAGTAACACCAAAACCCATTTATGTATAAGACATAGAAGAAAAAAAATTGGAATGAGTATATGGGAAACAAGATAGTAAGAGTAGTGTTGAATCAAGATCTTAAACTTTTGACTTCAAAACTAATTTTATTAATTCATATCAAAATCATCACATAGATTCATCAATAAAATTTTAATTCTGAAATATAAATGAAATACATCTAATTCATAAAAGTACAAGACATAACACAATGATTTGGTTACCTAGAAACACTTCAAGATGAAGATAAATTTGGGGTGGGGATGAAACCCACAAATCTTCATTGTTGCAATAATAAAGTTAACCTATTAAGGTTACAATATTTGACCATATGTAAGATATGATTTTTCATGTGAAAGGTCTACCATATTAAAAGCTTAAAGAACTATTAGGTCTCAGATTATTAAAGAATTTTACACTGACAATAAAGTAAGGACTCTATTAGGATATTAATATAGGTTTGTTAGGACTGCTCTATTAAGAGATTTACCCAGTCCCAATTAAAGAATAATTTATTTAGTATTTGACCCTTGGTTTTCTCTATAAGATGATATTGGGTCTCCTCTTTTCTATATCTCTAATCTAATTTTCCTAATTTGATAACTCTATTCATTCCTTCACTGCTCTAATTTCTCTCTATTGGATCTGTCTTTGAAACTTCATCTTACTTCTTCACATGCATATTCACTCCTTCCACATCTTGATAACAACTTGCAACAACTGAAGATTCTAGGGTTAGAATCCACCTTAAATAGACTTTCTATGAAGTTTCCAAATCATGATCAATGGTTTACATTTCATCATTTTTTTTTGCATATTTCCTATTTTCTAATTGGTTGAATTGTTCATCTTGGGATCATTACGTTCTGTAATGACAAGTAATCAACATCTTATCTAGCTCTACAAATATTAAATATCATAGAAATGTGAGCCAAAAACTATTTACATATGAGAGTGTGATATTACAAACTAAAATATCAAAACTGAATTCCTTAGCACTTGAATTCTATTATGCTCGGTCATGCATAAAACTTCATGTTGTTACTCAACTTCTATATACTTATTTTCTTAGCTCTTGATAAGTTTTCAATATGCTTGGTCTCCATTATATTGCTTGGCTCGTACTATATTTTACATCTCACATATCTACTCGGTCTCTATAAAATATACGTCAATCATTGTCTTACTCGATATAAGTATTATATGCTTGATGTTTGCTAGATAACTTTGTCACAGCGGTAACCTTGTAATCTTTCCTAGTAAATGACTTGTAAATGAATAAGTGTTTTTAGACTAATCAAAAAAATAGGTTTAGAGGTCAACAATCTCCCCCATTGATATTAGTGGGAAAAAAACTTTGTCATGAAATATTTTTGTTTCCAAATTTGTATTCTACCCTCAAGACCAGAATTTAATTCTTATTCTATTCAATATGATATCTACTTCTTATCTATTTCTATCTCCCTTTTTCTCATTATTTCATTTTACTTTTTCTCTTTTCCCATCATTTCTTATCATTTCTCATCATCTCTCATCAATCCCCATTGTTTTTGTCAATGATGAAACCTAGGGCTTTTGGGATGAGTTGAAATTTCTCAAAAAATTGTTGATGACTTACCACAATATTGGCATAGCCATTATTCCATCTCTCATGTACCTATTCCAAAATTTGAAATTGAATTTCTAGCTTGGCAACTAAATCAATGAATCCTTCAATGTGTGAAAAATTTGTCTCTTTCTTCAAAGTATCTCTAGCAACATATATTACAATCTGAGTTATCTCTATATATGGAAATCATTGAAGTTGAATTAATGCCAACTTATTCCTTATTTCTGCATCTTTATCCATGAGCTTGGTTAACCTCATCTATTTGAATGGGTGTTCACTATAGGAGGTTGAGCTTGACCTTGCGTTCTTTCCCAATGTGAGAACATTAGCTCTCATGCCTACATGCAATAGCTCTAATGAGCATGTAGTATCCATTGTAAAGAAAATTGTATCACACAATTTCAAATATAAAGACTTGATGGTCTTTAAAATTATTTCTAGTTGTGTAATAGATGTAGAAATCTTGGCTTGTCAAGTTCATGTGAGACTTTCTGTAATGGGTATGTGCAGGATCATGGTGTGCCAAAAAGTGGCAATGTGAAAAAAATGGAGTTTGAACACGTCTAAAAGCGCTTCAAAATCTGCTCTAACTTTTTTCCACCTATCCAAGTACCAAGCTTGGAAGGAAAGGCCAAGCCTTATCGGATATCTGATCTAATATCGGATATCCAATTATATATCAAATATCCGATTATATATTGGATATTCAATAATATATCAAATATCTAATAATTGTATGACATTATTATTATAATATTATAATAATATAAAAAAATTATATTATAATAGTATAATACATTATAATATAATATTATTATAATATAATATTGTTATTAAATATATAATATAATATTATTATTATTATTATAATTATACTATAATATAATAATATTATTATTATTAAATTATAATCGTATAATATTATACTATAATAATAATATTATATTATAATGTATTATATTATAATAATATAATATAATATTTAATATTATAATATATAGTAATGTAATATAATATATATATAATATAATATAATACATTATAATAATATAATTTAATAATATTATTATATTATAATAATATAATAATATAATATAATATTTTATATTATAATATATATTAATGTAATATAATATATATATATATATATAATATAATATAAAAATATATAAAATATAAGTGAATATAATATTTCAAAGCTATATGTTATATGTTATATATCTTATATATAAAATATAAGATATGTGAGCAATTGGATATCCGATACCTATAGCATTACATTAAAAAAATAGACCACACTTGCGAGCCCTTATTTCTCACATTTTGGGGGCCAGTATTAGCGCAGGATCGGATATCAGATATTAAGGTATGTTCTTTTTTGTTTTTTAAACTAATATTTAATCTAAATTCGATAGATTTTAGCATGATTTTGTTGTTTTAGTTCAATCTAGGGTTTTTCTGAAGAAAAAAAAATAGTTTAAAAAAAAGGTTTTTTTTAATATATATTATGTTTTGCAATTCAATAGGAATGGCTGATTAGAATGATGACACTAAGGTAAGGAATAATATTCCTAGTAACCCCCCACCAAATGATCTAGTACCCCCACAAAATTGTCCACTAAATGATCCTCTACCCCCTCAAAACCCTCCTCGAATCAAGGATTTGATAAATGAAAATCTCAACGAGTTGAGAGGTTTCCATAGAACATATAATAATGTACCTGCATTGGCTCCTATGTTATCCACGTTAAACACCATAGTGGATAACATTGAAACCCTTACAAACCAACAAAATGCCGCTCTTCATTAGCATGATCAAATGCACGAGATTTTTGATGATGGTTTGGATTATGATGCGGTTGCAGCCCTCAACATAAGCAAAGACAATTTGGCCAACCTTTTTGCAAACCCAAAAATGGGTTTACTAGTTGACATAAAAATATCCAAACTATCAATTAAATGGTGCACAAATGATGCCATACGTGCAAACTTTTGGGATCATTAGTGGATGGTCTTTGATGTCCCTCCACATGGAAATTTAGACATACCATTTTGTTTCCTTAGAAAATTATATGCTGAATTTTTGTTTAAACTTAAAGTGAACTATTGGAGCATGAAGCCCAACATGGGCTTAGGACTAGGAGCTCCTCAGGATAGACCCTCTTCCCAATGGAAGAAAGCTGGCACTTTTGTCCTTGCCACTGATATCTTCCCTCCTCCTTGAGTGCAGCATCTAGATATTATGATAGAGGCTAGCTCTCAAACTATCAGAGCCATTCATAGGCTAAGTAGCCTAATAATATCTCAGGCTAGTTCAATCCTACCTCCTCGTGTTGATGATGCTGGTGCTAGTTCATCATCGGCTAGCTCATCACATGTTTGTGTGCCTCACACTTGCAAGAATATTTTCCTGGGTCCCATAGGTGATCTTCCTAAGTATCATTTTGTATTAGACGAGGATACACTAGACACACACGCAAAGGCTATAGATCCTGATACGATAGAGGAGGGGAATGTAGAGGCATGGACTCCTTCGATGTCGATACATGTATATATATTTTTATTATGACATATGTGATTTAAAGTTAATTTTTATAATAGGGTAATTTTAATTTTAAAGCCATATTGACTTTTATATGTATGTGATCTTCATTCACGTTTAGTTGATGACCGAGGAGGAGCTCAGACAGATTGATGATGCCACGCTCTCGACCATTTCATTTGGCCTTGAGACATCTCCGGTATATTATGTTGTGTTCACATTTTTTTTCTATTTGATATTGTAGCATATATGGTTGCTAATCTTTCTTTTATCTTGCAGGTAGCACCTGTCTCGGAGGGACAAAGTGCAGAGGGTGAGCCAACACACATTGAAAAAGGAAAGGTAATTAGGTGCTTTCTATTTGATTAAATATCGATGCATTCTTGTAAAATGTTTGTGGTAATCCCATTTAATTACATTCTTTATTGTATATAAGGTGTCACTACTGGTGATGAGCCTGTGCAAATTTTGCATCGTAGACCATAAGAGATTTCCATTCACATTGAGAGCCCCATTGTATGTATAAGTATCATTTATTTTTTATTATCCTTATCTTCATAAATAAATTCAAAACTGATTTTCGTGATATTAACAACTACTATTTTGTATCTCATAGGACACTCCGAGTGCACATGAGGTCTGATGGGAGAGTTATGTAGATTTGATGATGTGGCCACTCACTCCTGAGGAGGAGCCTACAATAGTAAGTTGTAGTTTGAATTCATCATTAAATATGTTATAAATTTAGCATACTATGAATTATAATGGTATAGTTTAAATTGAAGATTCATTTGACAAAGGTATTTGAACATATACAACCCACAATCAGAGAGGTGCCAACATTGTTGAGGGCATACGAGAGGACTCCTGACCGGCGCAGGAGGTTGACGAGAGAGGTATTTATTATGAAAATTTGATAGTATTAATCTCCATTACAAAACATATCATTATGCATTTGAGTAATTCAATGTTAGATACATAGAATCATATAAATTTAGTAGTCTAACTTTGGGTTTTCTTTTTTTGTTTATGTAGGAGGCATCTGATCCACCTAGTGCAGTGAAGAGGCTGCATTTTGATCATCCACTAGCACCCTGGGATAGTATAGTTGTCATAGGATGCATCATGAGACATTTTGAGATGGCATATGCCACATTGTATACAAAAACATTGATATTATACACATTTTGATGGCATGATCAGCCACATTTTGTATATGGATCTATGTATTTTGATATATATTTGAGTACTTTGTCTATGGATACATGACCTTTGATATATATTTGGGTAAAATTTTGTCTATGGATACATGTATTTTGATATATATTTTTGTCATTTATGTGCACAATGATATACATATTAATTTAGTATCTCGTATGTTCAATTTATCGTGGATCATGTGTCATGCTCTAAATTTTACTAGTAAAAGCACAACATTTTTTTTTTCTTTTGGTAGCTTATGAAGTTGCATAAGAAATTACATATTGTAAAAGGAAGTTATCATTGAATAGGAGTTCAAGACTCATGTGGATAGTGTCATCCGGTTGTAACATTTTAATCACAGGTGGTTTTCAAATAGATTGGACGACAGTCTAGTTCAAGTTAGCATCATGAGTCAAAAGAACAAGTTCAAGATACAACACTCATAAATTAGTGAGGTAATTCATATCCTAACAAGCCTTTGATACTAATATTCTATTAGGATCTATCGTTTGTATCATATGGACTAGGTCCTAATTCTAGCATGTAAGGAAAGGGGATTAGAATTACTTATTATCCTCATTACCAATGTACACACATTCATTAATCATTACAATATATATTAATGTGAAAATTACTATATGGTGTGGAAGTGTAGTATATCTTAATCAATTAAACACACGTATCTAGAGAATTTAGATTTAGCACTCATCACATGAGCACCCTTAGTCAAATAAGAAAATGTACACTTATCTACCACACTATATTAGATCTAACCATTGGAAATTAGAAAAGATATGCCCCAAAGGTAGCTTCGAAGTCTACATGATGGAGAAGGGGCCACTTGTATTGATAGTATCCGTCATTCAACACATACTATACACAACTTATGGAATAAACAATTGGTTTTATGTGCCAAACGTGTATCATGTGCTTGCATCCATATCTTATTGGTTACAGGTCCTCTCGAAGATTGGACCAATATTGAGTCATTTTCTCCCTCTTTACTTTATTTAGTCATCCTCATGCATTCTATCAACATTACTTCCTCACCAAACTAGCACTCACTACTGTTTCCTAAACACAAAAATTACTATTTTAATACATAAATTAAACTCACTCTAACAAAAGACAATTACTAACTATCTAGCTCATCAACTAGTAACTAATCTAGCTACATTGCCATGCTTTTACATTTACTATTTTAATTACTATAATTACTATACTATTACATTTAATTTTTACATTATTACATCTAATTATTCACCATAAGCTTACTTTCTCACTATCAATATTATTATTATCAAAGCATGTTAAGATTCAAAGTAGTTTCATAGTACAAATTAGTAAGCACATAAATTGAGGAACTCTTAGTAAGTCTAAGGGCCAATTCAAAGTACTTAACTCAATAATAATTCATGATCAGTAGTTAGACACATCCTACTACATCATCGTATTGAGTGTATCAATTTAAATTTGTTAGATGAATTATTTATGCAAGGATTAGGTGCAAGCGTATAAATAAGGTTTGTATATAACATACCTTGTCATTTTGACATATATGTATTCATCATTTCATTCAACTAACGTAGCAAAATGTGGTGTACATGAATCATATTATCATTAATTATATACATAGGGTACATGAGCTGACGAGCTACCTCTAATGACATCCCTATTGACCCTTATTACATACTAGCTAACTAATGCTTTATTCCTACGCTACATTTTCAAATGGTATATATATTCTATCGACTTTGATATTCTACTAATATCTTCAATTGAATCCACAACATTCATTATCTAACTAACATTCCCTCAAGCCAAATATAAAATTCACTTGACATTAAATCCAACATCTACACAGGTTTGTCATGCATTCAATTCAACTAGATTTCAGTTATTATTTTAATCCACCATCCATCCTTATCCTTGATTCTCCAATCCCATCATCCTGACAACTTACTTCATTTTAACCCTATTATATCTACATCCAACTATCCTAATTTATAGTCTTAACACTAATTTAATTAAACCCTCCGAACTTAACATCATGTTCAATTATATATGCATTCTCATAAACTTATTTAATTCATTTAATTTATTTTCCTATATTGGGTTTTTCCATTACCATATGGTTTAATTGTTACATGTTTCTAAATGAGCCCCTTGATATAAACATTACCCTTAAACTAAGCTCAAATACACTAAGTGTCATTATCCTCTACTCAAGACTTGAAATGATTAAATAATTATTTGATAAAAATAAAAACAAATCTAAAGGGTGAATATCTATCTTAAATCCTCATCATTCCCTAACTCTTACCATGGCCACATTTCTTCCTACACGTGGTCCCCACAAGGTCCCACATGGGTCATGTGCATAATTTTGACTAATCCATGCCTTAAGACACCTTTTTCCCATCCCTCCAATCAGCAATCCTAATGTGAACAAGTCATATTAAATGTCAACTTGACATTCTCCTAAGTAACAATCCCTTGGAATTGCTATCCCACTCCCCCTTAATTTCAAGTCGACTACCTATGCTTGGGAACACATGACCACTACTGTAAGAAATTTCAAGTCAACTAGCTATGCTTGGGAACACATGACCACTGCTGCAAGGAGGGGATGACTAGTGCATAAGACAAGGATGTGACATAAACCCTTTCTACTATGCACCCAAGTATATTAATGGGGATGAAACCCCTTTTCAAGGAGGCAAGCTCAAGGATAAAAGTTTTGAAATGACATGTTCGAATGAATGTCAGATTTAACAATATGCCTTGGGGAGTGGAGAAAACTTTTTGCATTATGATGGCTTAGGAAATGTTGGGGACTATTCTAGAAGGGCGGTCAAGATCAATCTTGGCTTTTATTTTATTTTTGAGTTAAATATTTAAATTTGTGACATTCTCTAACATGCACACTAATATGCCTTTATTTATTTAATTACAAATTTATTATTTGAGTGTTGGATGTGACTTAGAGGTCACAAGGTTGTAATGTGTACCATTCTATCACTTAGAAAATATATTAGTCTAGGACACTCATTAGTCTCTATATGCTATTATTAATATTTTTTTTATTGGATATCAGTCTAGAATCTGGGAATATTCTTTAATATTTTATTGCTTTGTATTAAGGAAGTGATTTATTTGCCTTTACCATACATTTTCCAGAGAGGAAAATGCATGCCTACAACAATGTATCTCATAGATTTTATTATGTCTTCTCTTACAACAAACTTCATTTTGTTATATCAAGAAATTAATTTGATGATTTCCTTGCTTAGAATTGCATTAAGCTTGGTAATTAAAATCAATGTTATCCATGCATGTGATATGAACATAAAATTTTCCTTCCAAATTATTGAGTGCACAACAAGATTGTAAGTAATCTACTAAGTTTTAAATTTATACAATCAATGGTATCACATAACATCTATGGATTATTATTATCAACTAGTCATTTACAATACCAAAAGGAGAAAACTTTTTTTCACATTTTCAAATGATAACAATGGTGTCAAAGTAAATCTACGACTCATACCAATGCTTTCATAACAATATAAACTCCAAATGAAACATGCATATACAACCTTATCAATTATTTCCTCTACATGTACATTAGGTAACAATGATACAATCTCCTTCCATCACAATGGGGCAACATAAGGGACTTTTCAAAATCATAAGGAACATGAACATTGAAAGATATGGAAAATGAGTAGCATGAACATTGTCCAACATGATCGTTGAGAACATGAACAAGCTGGTGAATCCTCCTTCACAAATGAGGGGACAATGTCAATTTTTCTCATCCAACATCAATCTGCAAGATGATCATTGCAAGCCATTTCCATTGCTCCCTTGGACACAAATCTGCATATGCAACACAACAAAATAACAAGGACCATTGGTGCTTTCCACCCAACCATAGGCCTCAAATAGACCACCCTCACGCTAGGGAACAAGGCTCAAACTGGGATACACATACAATCTTTCAATGCATAAAAATTACATTCCAAACTTGAACAATTTCCCCCCAAGGCTATTTTACAATGGCTTCATAGATGGAACCATAAACATAGGGTGAAGGTGTGTTCTAAAATGGAGACTTGCAATACCAAACCATATCTCCAATAAAAAAATTTCATCCCCTCTCGGGCCTATCATAATTCAGCAAATTTCATGCCCTCTCGGGGCTATCATAAATCAACAATTTAATGCCCTCTCAGGGCCTCCACATTTCCTCCTCCAAACCCACTACCATCAGCTGTAACTCCTCAAACTTCCTTTCTAAACCATACTTTCCTTATCACCTCCAGCAAGATATGAATGGTTATGGCATACAATGGAGCCCATACTCCAAGGTTCTCAACACATTTTTCAAACCCAACTTAAGCCCTTCACCCTGGACTTCTCTTTCCTTCCCACAAGGGTGAGTGTAAGTCCCACACCCATAACGACACTCAAGCGCAAAACAAGAAAACAAAACCAAGTAGAAATAAAACAAGAAATTTTCAAGAGCACATCACATTTTCACAATGCAATATCAACACCCATAATACAAAAAAGAAATAGAGGAAATCCAAACCTCATACTCACAATACTCCACACAATACAACAAGATGCATAATGGTGTCACACTAATCTACATGGAATGAACACCATTCAAGCACTCACATGAATTCTACTCCACAATGCAATGCAATGCATACTCCATTGATAAACTCCACACTTGCATATTTGCTTAACCATGCTAAAAGAAAGAAATGGAAAAGAAGCAAGTTTGAGATACCAACCTTGGTCCAATCTAGGGTAAGGATAGTTGTAGTAGAGCTCCCCTAATCTCCCTTCAAAACATAATTGTCTCTGAATTTAGAGAGTGGGTAGACACCCCACTACTTTGGCCAAGACCCTCCAATAAAGGCTTCCCACTAACTTATTTTAGTAAAAATACTAAGCCACTACTTCTTACAAAATTGTCTCCTCTAATGGTTCATTGATAGCCCTCACAAGCTCTGAGTTATGACCCTCAAAATATTGACCTCAAAATGCACTTAGAGCACCTTGGAGACTCCTCAGTATGGGGTGGCCACGGATGATGGATGGTCTCCATGGCCAGAACAAGGGTGTCACTAAGGTTCACCTGCCCACCTAGAGCTAATGGCACTAACAATTTGATGCCAAGATTACCAGTTTCAAAGTTACATTGTGGTGCACCTATGAACTGAGGCACACTGCAAGTTTTGGCATTGAGCAAGATCATTGTGCCGAATCCAAACAGAATGTGATCTCTCAAAAATGAGAGATTATTTTAGGTCTCAGCATCACCATCTTATAGCATTCAATAGTTCATCGATAGCCCTCACGAGGTCTGAGTTATGACCCTCGAAAGATCAACCTCGAAATGCACTTAGAGCACGTTCGAGACTCCTTGGTACGGGGTGACCGCAAATGATGAATGGTCTCTGTGGTTGAAACAAGGGTGTGACTAGGTTTCACATGCCCATCTAGAGTTAATGGAACTGACAATTCGATGCCAAGATCAATGGTTTCAAAGTTACGTTTTAGTGCATCTATGAATTGAGGCACATTGTGAGTTTTGGCATCGAGCGAGATCGCTGCGCTAAATCCAAACGGAATGTGATCTATCAAAAATGAGATAGGTTATTTTAGGTCTCAGTATCACTGTCCTATAGCATTTAACAGTTCATCGATAGCCCTCACGACCTTTGAGTTATGACCCTCGAAAGATCAACCTCAAAATGTACTTAGAGCACCTTGCAGACTCCTCAGTACGAGGTGGCCACAAATGATGAATAGTCTCCACGGTCAAAATAAGGGTGTGACTAGGGTTCACCCACCCATCTGAAGCTAATGGCACTGACAATTCAATGCCAAGATCAGCAGTTTCAATGTTACGTTGTGGTGCACCTATGAACTGAGGCACACTGCAAGTTTTGGCATTGAGTAAGATCGTTGTACCAAATCCAAACGGAATGTGATCTCTTGAAAATGAGATAGGTTATTTTCGGCCTTAGTATCATTGTCTTGTAGCATTTGACAATTCATCAATAGCCCTCACGAGCTTTGAGTTATGACCCTCGAAAGATCGACCTCGAAATGCACTTAGAGCACCTTGGAGACTCCTCGATACAGGGTGGCCACAAATGATGGATGGTATCCATGGCTAGAACAAGGGTGTGACTAGGGTTCACCTATCCATCTAAAGCTAATGGCACTAACAATTTGATGCCACAATCAGCAGTTTCAAAGTTATGCTGTGGTGCACCTATGAACTAAGGCACACTGCGAGTTGTGGCATCGAGCGAGATCATTGTGCTGAATCCAAATGTAATGTGATCTCTCAAAAATGAGATATGTTATTTTAGGCCTCAGTATCACTATCCTATAGCATTTGATAGTTCATCGATAGCCCTCACAAGCTTCAAGTTATGACCCTCGAAAGCTCGACCTCGAAATGTACTTAGAGCACCTTGGAGACTCCTAGTTATGGGGTGGCTGCAAATGATGGATGACCTCTATGGTTGAATCAAGGGTGTGACTAGGGTTCACCCACCCATTCAAAGCTAATGGCCCTGATAATTCGATGCCAAGATTAGCGGTTTCAAATTTACATTGTGGTGCACCTATGAACTGAGGCACATTGTGAGTTTTGGCATTGAGCGAGATCGTTGTGCTGAATCCAAACAAAATGTGATCTCTCAAAAATGAGATAGGTTATTTTAGACCTTAGCATCACTATCCTATAGCATTTAACAGTTCATCGATAGCCCTCACGAGCTTTGAGTTACGAACCTCGAAAGATCGACCTCGAAATGCACTTAGAGCACCTTGGAGATTCCTCAGTACAGGGTGGCCGCAAATGATGGATGGTCTCCCTGGATAGAACATGGGTGTGACTAGGGTTTGCTTGCCCATCTAGAGCTAATGGCACTGATGATTTGATGCCAAGATCAGCGGTTTCAAAGTTATGTTGTGGTGCACCTATGAATTGAGGCACACTGTGAGTTTTGGCATCAAGGGAGATCGCTGTGTCGAATCCAAATGGAATGTCACCTCTAGAAAATGAGATAGGTTATTTTAGGAATTAGTATCACTATCCTATAGCATTTGGCAATTCATCGATAGCCCTCATGAGCTTTGAGTTATGACCCTCGAAAGATTGACCTCGAAATGCACTTAGAGCACCTTGGAGACTCCTCGGTATGAGGTGGCTGCAAATGATCAATGGTCTCTATGGCCAAAACAAGGGTGTCACCAGGGTTCACCCACCCATCCAGAGCTAATGGCACTAACGATTCGATGCCACGATCAACAATTTCAAAGTTACGCTGTGGTGCACCTATGAACTGAGGCACTCTACGAGTTTTGGCATCGAGCGAGATCACTGTGCCGAATCCAAATAGAATGTGATCTCTCAAAAATGAGATATTTTATTTTAGGCCTCAACATCATCATCTTGTAGCATTTGATAGTTTATCGATAGCCCTCACGAGCTCCGAGTTATGACCCTCAAAATATTGACCTCAAAATGCACTTAGAGAACCTTGGGAACTCCTCGGTACGGGGTGGCCATGGATGATAGAGGGTCTCCATGGTTGGAAAAAGGGTGTCACTAGTGTTCACCCACCCACTCAGAGCTAATGGAACTGATGAATCAAACAGTTCTAGCCATTAGGAGTTAGATTTTGAAAAGTTGTCAAGAAAATTGCAAAAGTTGCTAAGCAACTTTTTGCAATTTTTGTGCTAAGACAAGTTTTATTGCAAATTTGATTTCAAATAGACTCTAAAAACTCCATGGGACCCTAATAATGTTCTAAACATCTAGACTTGCCTTAAAAACATGGAATTTACCAAAAAATCTCTTTATTTGACCAATTGATGGCCAAGGCTTATAGTTGCACCATGGGGTCTTGTGTCCATTACAAATGTGGATGGTCATAGGGAGATCATTAGATCTATCCCTAGACCTCATTACATCAAGAAAAGAAAAATGATTAGGTGCTTTGCACTAGTGTTCCCTGTATTTCATAAAATTTAAACTATAGAGTTTCCTTCCAAAATGCTCATGTAGCTGTTACATTCAAGATTTGAATTTTCTAAAGCAATAAGATAAATTTTAAGTGACTTATTGAATGTTTCAACTTATGAAATGACTTGAGATTATTATGAGACCTTATTAGGACCTATGTAATGACTCACTTACCCTATGCAAACCTAGACATTCTTAAAGTTCAAATCGCATGGTCCTTTACAACTTTTCAATATGAAAGTCTTTCAAAACATTATACAATATTATGACTCTTTATGCTTTCAAATGCCATGATTGGTTGCAAAATGGAAGAAATCAAATATTCTAATTGTTCATCGGTACTTTCTAGATTTTTCTTATTTGATTAGTTTGATAAAAATAGTTTTAATAATCATAATGTCAGCTTTATGTCAAATAAGGAAAAAACCAAATTTGTAATAAGATATTTGCAAGCAATTATCTTTCATATAGTTATAAATGCTCTTAAAATTGTCCTTATAGCCTTGTATCACATGCAAATATGATTTGCAAGAACTTGTTCAATATCTTCCTCTTATAATTCCTTACAAAGAACCTATCAAAATACAAATTAGAATGTACAACTAATTTAACCTATCTTTTTCATTATTACAAAAACCATATACAATAAAAGTTCACATTTTACGTCATAATACATCATAAATCTTAGGAATTCTCCCCAATACCACCCCCCCAACTCTTCATGATGTACCTACATTCCAATATCATAAAAAAAAATTAGTAACTTATTGTATTAAACAAGATAATCATCAGTTCATTGAATCATTATGAAGAAAATAACATAAGAAGTAAATATACCTTGTCGAGTGTTCCAATAGGGCCCTCTCTCTATTTTAGGGTCTCCAACAGGGCTTCATGATTAACATTAGCAATAGTAAAAAGTTCTTTTACTTTTGGTCTTCCTTGATGCTTCAACAACTTTACATTTGTTTCTATAATAAGATGTGAATATATGAGAATTATTTTGTGCTTCTGATAGTCTTCGAATGCAGGAATTTCGTTCCTTCTAACCATGTATGCCTGTAGCCATGTTCCAGTGACAACCACTGAACCAGTAGGATATGTGAATCCATCATCATCTCTAATTGGTTGTGCAAGTTTATATTTACCTCTTAAAAAAAGTGCTAACCAATAATCAAATTTCTCATCATTCCCTTGTGGTGCAACCAATGCAAAGACATGTTCTAGCTGAAGTAGATTTGATAGATGGTTATGGTCAAGTGAACTTTCCATGTCATCATTTCTGATAGAGGATATGATAGAAAATGGAGTAAGATAATGGGGAGCCCATGTGTCCACCCACTCACTTGACTCACAGTGATCCCAATCACACTGAAAACAACTAGGACAAAAGCAAGCTAGCTGTCATATCCAAATGGTTCATGTAGTAGAATCAGAGCTTTGGAATGAATGCATTTTTGACGAGTCTCTCACTATAGCACAATCTAATCTATCAGCTACAGACCCTTCCTCAACCAACCAAAAGAACCTGCGTACCACTAAATCAAGAGTCCCCTCCTGTGATAATGCTAAACTACACCAATCAACAATGCTATGAGCATCAAGAAGCTCTGCTACTAAAATTTTCAATTTCTCCTTGACTAGAGCTCTCTTTACACATGCCCCTATTCCATCATGTTCCCCTTTTCCATGGCCAGACTCAAAAAAACTCCAAATATGAGGTACCCCTACCTCTACATGCATCCTACACAACCAATAAAACATAAGAGCATTCTTGAATTGACCTATATAGTTATCTCACCAAATGATATGTCTATTCATAGAAATTGCATGCTCATGTAAGAAATCAAAATAATTCTTGAAACAATGCTGCACAAACTTGTGAGGGTGAGATCTATCATCACTCATATAAAAATGATACTCTCTAATAATCTTTCGATTATCTTTTGCACTATCAAGGGCATGTCTATTTGTTATGTGAACAAAAATAGCAATCTAAATAGAGTTGTAATACTAAGATTGTGTCTCATTTTGAGGTTGCAATGTGTAGTTCTCAGCAAAATCAACAACTGATATAATAGTGTCAATGGGAAAAGTCTCCTTGCACATTCTAAATTGTTCATCCAACCACAGAGACCTATAACTATGTCTTGCATACTTGTAAAAAAGATTTTCCTTGAAATCTGAAATAAAACTAGCCACACTAATATCTTTTCCAACCAATTCACATCTAGAGCTCTCACCTCCACTCTTCAATGTGTATTTCACCATTTCATATACCTTTATTTTCACTATTGTCTTTCCAAGATCTTGTTCGCACCCCTCATGAAAACATGTTTCAAACTTGGATAAGCCACCACATTCTGAACACTTCTCATTTAAGAAAACATTTCTATAAAAGAAACAACCATCAACTCTACAACATAAAAGTTGATCTAGCAAGTCTCTTGATGATTTTTGGAAGCTCACTAGCACCACAATCCTCTAACATTTCTTTAATATGCAAAGTCGAATGGAAGGAGCGTAATAGTTCATAGTGCATAGAAAACTCTACATGATATTTTCAAAAACATGTATTTCAAATTTTTAGTGGCACATAATAAAATGGCTTTAACGATTCAAAAGCCCTTTTTGATATATGAATACTTGGATGACTCTCTCTAAATTGCTTGAACAACATAGTTTGACTTACCTCCAAACAGTGCTTAGGATGTGGTGTGTAGTCTCTGATACCAATTCTCAACTTTAAAATTTCTTTAGCATTGGGTGATACTCGTGAGTTAGAGTGCCAAAATTGTGTAATTTCTTCTTTCACATCATTAGATAGCTTCTTATAAAAACATGGAAGTCTCCCATCAAATGTCCATGTTTTATTTTGAAGAGGATCATCAATTTTCTCTCGTCGACTTAGTGCTCTTCTCAAAGTATTATAATTTAGATCCAAATCAATACAAGTTTGTCTCATATATCTACCCTTTCTCAAATGATGACTTACCAAAGAGGTTGTAATAACCCTTTGACTAGCTCTGTTATCCTTCTCCCTATTATTTTTCCCAATGCTATTGAGAGCACTGAAAAGATTCTTCACAATAATGGCATTTATTTCCAAATTTTTATTGACATGAATCTTCAATTTGGAAAGCATAGGTCTCATCTTTTGCATCTTTAATAAGTGCATGAAAAGCTGACATTCCTCTACCACTGTCTTGTTGCTGAAAAACATCTGATATAGTCTTGAAGCCCATAACTGAATGGTTCTTTCTAATTTTTTCCCTTCCAAATTAGTAATAATTATTTCATCAATTTCAATTATCCATTTTGGTGTTTTAGAACCTTCATGTCAATTATAATTAGAAGATATGTAACGTTCTTATGCATTAGGTTCCTATGCATTGTCATGTTCGACATAGTCAATTATGCAATTTGGATTATGACTTGGTAGCATTTCATCTTCAAAATTTTCATTCTCTAAATTTTCAATTTCGGCATTATCATTTTCAATACGTACATTTTCATTCCCCAACTGTACATATTCATTATCTGACTCTATGATTTTATCTTTGACTAATTCATCATCAACTTTACTGATATTAAGCATACCTTATCTTTTTCTTCAGTGTTCCATTTTCTCTCTTTCCCTATATGCCGCAATGTCTTCATTGGATATCTTTCTTTTGCATTTATCCTTTCGATGACTACTGCTCCCCATTGAGATGACAAATTCAAACACCTAAGGTTATATTTTCGAATTTTTTCTGATTGGTTGGGCCCCAAAATGCACTTTTTTGCAAAACTCATGGAAAAAAATTGAAAAAGTGATCTTGTTAGGTGTACAGGGACAGGGATATGTTAGAAACTGGTGCCGAGAGAAATCGGATATCCGATTTTCTCCAATGACATTTGGAGGGAAAAGAGCTTTTGCTATAATAGTATTAATATTAGAATAATTATTGGAGGCAAACTGACTTTGGTTTATTAGTATTAATATATAGTATCAATATTATTATTATACCTATAATAGTATTATTATTATTACTATAAATATAATAGTATTAATATTTAGTGTTTATTTATATTATTATTATTATTATGCTACAATAGTATTAATATATATATTAATACCATGCCATAATAGTATTAATATATATATATATTATTATTATAGCTATAATAGAATTATTATTATTACTATAGATATAATAGTATTAATATTTAGTATTTATTTAAATTATTGTTATTATTATTATGCTACAATAGTATTAATAATATATAAATATGTCATCATTTAATAGGTCAAAGGCGGTCATAGGTCAACCTATGACCCCCTTTGACTAATATCAACCATTCTAATATGTCCCTAGGGGTCCTAGGACCGCTAGGGTCATATCTCATCATTTAATCGGTAGTGGGGAGTCATAGGTCAACCTATGACCCCTTTTTACACATATTAACCATTCTAATATGTCCCTAGGGGTCCTACGACCCCTAGGGACATATGTTGTCATTTAATGGGTCAAAAGACGTCATAGGTCACACTATGACCCCCTTTGACCCATATTAACCATTCTCATATGTCCCTAGGCATCCTAGGACCCCTAGGGACATATCTCATCATTTAACAGGTATGACCCCCTTTCACCCATATATATCATTGTAATATGTCCCTAGGGGTCCTAGGACCCCTAAGTACATATCTCATCATTTAATGCATCGTGGGGGGTCATAGATCAACCTATGAAACCCTTTCACACATATTAACCATTCAAATATGTCCCTAGGGGTCCTAAGACCCCTAGGGACATATGTCGTCATTTAATGGATCAATGGGGGTCATAGGTCAACCTATGACCTATGACCCCCTTTGACTCATATTAATCATTCTAATATGTCCTTAGGGGTCCTCAAACCCCTAGGTACATATCTTGTCATTTAATGGGTCATGTGACCTATGACCCCCTTTGACCCATATTACCCATTCTAATATGTCCTTAGGGGTCCTAGGACCCCTAGAGAAATATGTCGTCATTTAATGGGTCAAAGGAGATCATAGGTCACCCTATGACCCCCTTTGATCAGTATTAACTATTCTAATATGTCTCTAGGGGTCCTAGGACCCCTAGCGACATATGTCATCATTTCATGGGTTAAAGGGGGTTATAAGTCATCCTATGACCATATTTAACCCATATGAACGATTCTATTATGTTCCTAGGGGTTCTAGGACCCCCAGGGACATATGTTATTATTTAACGGGTTGAAGGGGGTCATAGGTCACCCTATGACCCCCTTTGACCCATATTAACCATTCTAATATGTCCCTAGGGGTACTAGGACCCTTAGGGACATATGTCATCATTTAATGGGTCAAAGTGGGTCATAGGTCACCCTATGACTCCCTTTGACCCATACTAACCATTTTAAAATGTTCCTACAGGTCATAAAACCCCTAGGGACATATGTCAATATTTAATGGGTCAAAGGGGGTCATAGGTCACCCTATGATCCTTTTTTACCCATATTAACCATTGTATTATGTCCTTAGGGATACTAGGACCCCTAGGGACATATGTCATCATTAATGGGTCGAAAGGGATCATAGGTCACCCTATGATGCTTTTTGATCCATATTAACCATTTTAATGTCCCTAAAGGTCCCAAGACCCCTAAGAACATATGTCATCATTTAATGGGTCAAAGAGGGTCATAGGTCACCCTATGAACCCGTTTGACCCATATTAACTATTCTAATATGTACCTAGGGGTACTAGGACCCCTAGGGACATATGTCGACATTTAATGGGACGAAAGGGGTCATAGGTCACCCTATGAAACCTTTTGACCCATATTAACCATTCTAATATGTCCCTAGGGTACCTAGGACCCCTATGGACATATGTAGTCATTTAATGGGTTAAAGCGGCTCATAGGTCACCCTATGACCCCCTCTGACCCATATTAATCATTCGAATATGTCTTTAGGGGTCTCAGGACCCCTAGGGACATATGTCATCATTTAATAGGTCAAAGAGGGTCATAGGGTGACCTATGACCCCCTTTGACCCATATTAACAATTCTAAAATGTTCTTAGGAGTCTTAGGACCCCTAAGGACATATGGCATCATTTAATGGGTTGAAGGGAGTCATAGGTAACCCTATGACACCATTTGACCTATATTAACCATTCTAATATGTCCCTAGGGGTCCTAGAAACTGTAAGTACGTATGTCATCATTTAATGGGTTGAATGGGGTCATAGGTCACCGTATGACCCCATTTGACCCATATTAACCATTTTAATATATCCCTTGGGGTCCTAAAACCTCTAGGGACATATGTCATCATTTAATGGGTCAAAGGGGGCATATGTCACCCTATGACCTCCTTTCGCACATATTAACCATTATAATATGTCCTTATGGGTCCTGGGATCCTTAGGGATATATGTCGTCATTTAATTTTTCTAAGACGATCATAGGTCACCCTATGACCCCCTTTGATCAATATGAATGATTCTAATAAGTACTTAGGGGTCCTAGAACACCTAAGAACATATCTCACCATTTAATGGGTCGAAAGGGGTGATAAGTAACCCTATCAACTCCTTTCATACACATATGTCATCATTTAATGTGTCTAAGGGGGTCATAGGTCACCCTATGACCCCCTTTGACCCATATCAATGATTCTAATATTTTTTTAAGGGTCCTAAGACCCCTAGGGATATATCTCATCATTTAATGAGTCGTGGGTTGTCATAGGTCAAACTATGACTCCCTTTGACCCATATATCATTTAAATGGTCATGGGTGGTCATAGGTTAACATATGACCCCCTTTGACCCATATTAACCATTCTAATATGTCCTTAGGGGTCTTAGGACCCGTAGGGACATATGTCATCATTTCATGAGTGAAAGGGGGTCATAGGTCACCCATTGACCCCTTTTGTCTCATATGAATGATTCTAATATGTCCCTAGTGGTCCTAGGACACCTAGGGACACATGTCATCATTTAATGGGTTAAAGAATGTCACCCTATGACCCCCTTTTGCACATATTAACCATTATAATATGTCTCTAGGGGTCCTATGACCTCTAGGGATATATGTCATCATTTAATGGATCTACGGAGATCATAGGTCACCCTATGACCCATTTTGATCCATATGAACAATTCTAATATGGGCCTAGAGGTTCTAGGACAGCTAGGGACATATCTTATCATTTAATGTGTCGAAGGGAGTCATAGGTCACCTTATGACCTCCTTTGACCCATATTAACCATTCTAATATATCCCTAGGGGTCAAAGGATGCCTAGGGACATATGTCATCATTTAATGGGTCAAAGGGGGGTTATAGGTCACCCTATGACCCCCTTTAACTCATATGAATGATTCTAATATGTCCCTAGGGGTGCTAGGAGCCCTAGGGACATATTTGATTATTTAATGGGTTGAAGGGGGTCATAAGTCACCCTTTGACCCTTTTTGACACATATTAACTGTTCTAAATGTACCTAAAGGTCCTAAGACCCCTAGGGACATATGTCATCATTAATAGGTCGAAGGTGGTCATAGGTCACCCTAAGACTTCGTTTCATACATATTAACTATTATATTATGTCTCTAGGGGTCATAAGACCCCTAAGGACATATGTCTTCCTTTAATGGGTCAAAGAGGGCCATAGGTCAACCTATGACCTTCTTTGACCCATATTAACCATTCTAATATGTCCCTAGGCGTCCTTCCACCCCTAGGGACATATCTCATCATTTAACAGGTCATTGGGAGTGATAAGTCAACTTATGAACCGCTTTGACACATCTTAACCATTCTAATATGTCGCTAGGGGTCCTAAGACCCCGAGGGACATATCTTGTCACTTAATGGGTCAAAGAGGTTCATAGGTCACCCTATGGTCGTCTTTGACTCATATTAACCTTTCTAATATGTCCCTTGGGATCCTAGGACACTTAAGGACATATATCGTCACTTAATGGGTCGAAGGCGCTCATAGGTCACCTACGACACCCTTTGACACATATTAACCATTCTAATATGTCCCTTGGGGTCTTAGGACCCCTAGGCATATATGTCATCATTTAATGAGTTAAAGGGGGTCATAGGTCATCGTATGACCCCTTTTGACCCATATTCACCATTATAATATGTCCATAAGGATCCTAGGACGCCTAGGGACATATAATCATTTTATAAGTCAAAGAGGGTCATAGGTCACGCTATGACCACTTTTTACCAATATTAACCATTCTAATATATCCCTAGGGGTCTTAAGAACCCTAAGGACATATTTCATCCCTCTTTGACCCATGTGAATGATTCTAATATGTCCAGGAACATATGTGATCATTTAATGGCTCAAAGTGAGTAATAGGTCACCCGATGACCCCTTTTCACACATATTAAACATTGTAATATGTCGCTAGGGCTCTTGGGGCCCGTAGAGACATATGTCATCATTTAATAGGTCAAAAGGGGTCATAGGTCACCCTATAACTCCCTTTGACCCATATGAATGATTCTAATATGTCCCTAGTGGTTCTAAGAGCCCTAGAGACATATGTCATCATTTAATGGGTCAAAGTGGGGTCATAGGTCACACTATGACCCCCTTTCGCACATATTAAACATTATAATATGTCCCTACGGGTTCTAGGACCCCTAGGGACATATCTCACCATTTAATGGGTCTAAGGGAATCATAGGTCACCCTATGACCCCCTTTGACCCATATGAACGATTCTAATATGTCCCTAGGGGTCCTAGGACACCTAGGGACATATCTCATCATTTAATGGGTCGAAGGGGGTCATAGGTCAACTTATGACCCCCTTTCACACATATTAACCATTTTCATATGTCTTTATGGGTCCTACGACCCCCAGGGACATATGTCATCATTTAATGGGTCAAATGGAGTCATAAGTCAACCTATGACCCCCTTTCACACATACTAGCCATTATAATATGTCGCTAGGGGTTCTAAGACACCTAGGTACATATGTTGTCATTTTATGGGTCAAAAGGTGTCATAGGTCACCCTATGACCCCCTTTGACCCATATAAACGATTCTAATATGTCTCTAGGTAGACCAATATTAACAATTTTCATATGTCCCTAAGGGTCCTAAGATGCATAAGGACATATCTCATCATTTAATGGGTCAAAGATGGTCATAGGTCACTCTATGACCCCCTTTTACCAATATATACCATTCTAATATATATGTAGGGGTCTAAGGAACCCTAGGGATATATCTAGTCATTTAATGAGTTGTGGGGGATCATAGGTCACCGTATGACCCCCTTTCATACATATTAACTATTATAATATGTCCTTAGGGTTCCTAAGACCCCTAGGGACATATATTGTCCTTTAATGGGTCAAAGGGTGTCATAGGTCAACCAATAACCTTTGACCCATATTAACCATTCTAATCTGTCCCTTGGGGTCCTTCCATCCCTAGGGATATATCTTATCATTTAATCGATCATGGGGGGTGATAGGTGAAATTATGAACCCTTTTGACCCATATTAACCATTCTAATATGTCCCTAGGGGTCCTAGGACCCCTAGGGACATATCTCGTCATTTAATGGGTCAAAGGACCCTCTAACTTCTTATGATCTATATGAATGATTGTAATATGTCCTTAAGGGTCTTAGGACCCCTAGAGACATATGCCATGATTTAATGGGTCAAAGGGGGTTATAGGTCACCCTATGACCTTATTTAACCCATATGAATAATTCTATTATGTCCCTAGAGGTCCTAGAAAACATAGGGACATATGTCATCATTTAATGAGTCGAAACCCTTTGACCTCCTTTGACCCATATTTAATGGGACAAAGAGGGTCATATGTCACCCTATCAACCCTTTGACACATATTAATCATTCTAAAATGTCCCTAGAGGTCCTAGGACCCATAGGGACATATGTCATAATTTAATTGGTCGAAGGGGGTCATAGGTTACCTTATGACACCCTTTGACCCACATTAAATATTCTAATATGTCCTTAGGGGTCCTATGACTCTGAGGGACATATGTCATCATTTAATCCGTTGAAAGGGGTCATAGGTCACTGTATGACCCCCTTTGACCCATATGTCAAAAGAGGTCATTAACCATTCTAATATGTCAGTATGGGTATTAGGACCCCTAAGGACATATGTCATGATTTCATGGGTCAAAGGGGGTCATTGGTCACCCTATTACTCCCTTTGACTCATATGAATGATTCTAATATGTTCCTAGGGGTCGAAGGACCTTAAAGAACATATGTCTTCATTTAATGGGTCAAAGGGGGTCAAAGGTCACCGTATCACACCCTTTCACACATATTAACTATTTTAATATGTCCCTAGGGGTCCTAAGACCCCTATGGATATATGTCGCCATTTAATGGGTCAAAGGGTGTCGTAGGTCACCCTATGACCCCATTTGACCCATATTAACTATTCTAATATGTCCCTAGGGGTCCTAAGACACTTAGGGACATATGTCATCATTTAATGGGTCGTAGGGGGCCATAGGTCACCCTATGACCCCCTTTCATACATATTAAGAATTATAATGTCTTTAATTGTCCTAAGACCCCTAGGGACATTTGTCATCTTTTAATAGGTCAACAGGGGTCATAGGTCAACTTATGACTTTCTTTGACTCATATTAACCTTTCTAATATGTCCCTAAGGGTCCTTCCACCCCTAGGGATATATCTCATCATTTAACGGGTCATTGAAGGTGATAGGTAAACTTATGAACTCCTTTTGTTGAGATAATGGGTGTTACACACATTGCATAATATTGTTATTTTATTATTTTATTTTATTATGTAATGTTGTGCCTAGATGGACGTGCAACATGTAAAGATTCTCATGAAATATTCTTGATGAGTTGTATTGTAACATTGTGATAATATTTCATGTAATTATTTAATATTGGGAGAAAAGAATTAAATGCCCAATATTAAATGTGGGATCAGTGGGTTAGGTAGCACATGATTTTAGCACATGGTTTATGTAATACCACTTAGTGGTTTTGTGGGACTTGCTACTATATAAGCAGCCACAAGGGTAGTTGTTGTATAGGAGAGAGTAAGAGTGAAAAAGGCAAGAGTCAAGTGGGACAAGGCTTGATAGGTTAGCCAAGGGAGCATTTGTGAAGGTTGAAAGCATGGCATGGGATGTGTGGATTCATGCTTGTTCACATAGTTTGCTCGATTGTGGCTATGGCCATGAAGACTTCCATGGTTGTATGACAATGGTATTTTTTGCTGAATAATACATGGTGATGGATGCTTTTGGAGGCTGGATTTTTCCCTCAATGAGGGTTTCCCAGGGTATATCTTGTGTCATAATTTTGTGGGTATGTTGTTTATTCTCTTGCATGTGAATTTTAATTCCATGTTTATTTCAGATCTATTATGGATTATGTGGAAATGGTTATATTCTTTGTTGCCAAGTTTCCTTACAAGTGGTATCAGAGCTATAGTTTTATTATTGTAACCTTAGATTGAATCTATGGGAATGCATGAGAGGATAAAAGAAAAAGGCAAGATATATGAATGATTTATTGCAAATCTGAGGGTTTTGGATTTGCTGTAATGATGGGATGGTAAAATATTTGGGCATGTGAAATTGTTGGAGAAAAAAAAAAATTTCGGATGTTTCATTTAAATGAGGGTTTTGGTGGGTAGCTTGCAAAAATGACCTCCTAGGTAAAAAAAAACCTCACCATTGGATCCGGGTCAACGTTTCCATAAAATTTGATATATAATATGCCCTAGTTTGGCCATGTTCAGAGGAAATGAAAGAGTTTTTTGGTTTCAGCCCATGATAGCCGTCAAATTGAATCCCGTCGGAATTTTCGTCACTGAAAAAAAATAAAAAATGAAAAACTGTACTGAAAATGGTAAAAAGACTGTCTTAGTAAAATGGCCATAACTTTCTCTCAGAATATCAGATTTCAGAGTTCTTACAGGTGTTGGAAAGTTAATTCAGAGCACTACAACATGGTGTAGGCTTGGTTCTATGATTTTGAGATTTTGTCAGGTTTTAAGAGCCCTAAAGTCAGATGTTATTTATTTTGAGCATGGATTAGGGCATAACTTGGGCATACGGAGTCAGATTTCAGACTTCGAGTAGTCAACAGAAAGCTCTTGGAGAGCTCTACACATTGGTTCAGATTTGGTGTAGGTTTGTCATGATTTATTTGTTGATATACTGATCTGAATATTTTATAGGTATATTTTGACTATGGTAACATTGTGATTTTATGGCATTGGAAATTTAAGATTTGATGTCATTGTATACTCAGTTCATATTTCAGATTGGTCTCATGATGATATGGTTATCAGTGTTTGGATTTGGATATGCATGATGACTTGTTGGGTCTACAAGTTGTGCAGTGTTGTAAGCGGTCTATACTTATAGGTTGCATTTATAGCTTGGTTATGGGTTGTCGTTGCCCATTGATCTTTCATTATTGATGCATATTCAGATTGGTGGCTTAGATTTGGGTTGCCTATGCCCTAAGTCACATGATTTACTATTTTATCTTCATGTAGAAGGGATGAGATGTTGTTACCAGGTACAGTCATGGCAAAGGATTGTGGTTGACTATGCTGACAGGTTGGACACTTTGAGAGCCAGATGCTCGGTTCATGGATGTGATAATGGTGTCATGGATTTTTGGCATGACATGATTGGATATATAGGTACATCCTTGATGTTTATTAGCTTGAATTTCTGATTTAGTTATGGTGGTATATCTTCTTGGTTGAAGATCATGGTTATTTGGTTTCTTTTTTGAGGAGCTCATGATGAGCACTTTGAGTTCTTTAATGGTTTGATGCCTTGGTTGATTCTCATGGTTAGAGGATGGTTTGTTCATCATATGTCATGGATAGCTTGGACACATAGTTTAGTGGGAGCTTGTGACAGTGATGGGGTGACAGTGTAGGATTAGTTCCTAGTTTGGTTTATATCTTCTTGGTTTGGAGAGGATGGATTTTATGATGCCATAGGTGACTTGGTACCATGGTTGAGTGGGAGTTGTTGACATTGATATATTTATTGATTGTTTGCAGATGTTGGAGGTTTGTCTTAGATCCTATTGCTGCAGAAGCATCTTTGACATTTGCATGGTGCACTTGTTATCTTCATGGTGTATGAAGATGGCTAGATCTTGAGGACTCATGGAGTTCTTGGTTATCTTCATGATGTATGGAGATGGTTCTTCCTAGTATGTGGAGATGGTTTTTTTTCATGGTGTGTGGAGATGGTTGCATCTTAAGGACTTACAAGGTTCTTGGCAAAGGTGTGGTTTATGCTTTTATTTGGCATGTTATCCTTGGTATGAGGATGGTTTCATTATTATGTCATGGTATACTCTTGATACGCGTTTAGAGTTGTGACATGTTATGGTATGTTCATGTGGAGCATGTTATCTCTTTAATTGATATGGTTAGATCATGTTGTCATGTTTATGTTCCTGAGACCATGGTTGGAACTTTGACATTGATCTTGGTTTAGTTTCTTGGGATTGAGTACACTGATCATAAGCTGGATACTTCATGATATTACTATGTTGCATTTTGAGTTCGCATGGATTGATTGGTTACAGGTGCTCATGGATACTTAGAGACAGTGGTGATGCTGATTTCTCTTGGATTAGAGAAGTATCTGTTGGGACGGTTGATGGTTTCAACAAGAAGTCCGAGGGGCAGTCACCTGATATGGATTTGAGAGGACATTTTTCCTAGATGAGTCTTGGTTGGAGACTTGGGTATCTTGATGAGCATTCTCATTCCCCACTCTTGGTCTACTCGATGGTTTGCTACTTGAGAGATATAGCCCATTGTTTCTCTCAGTTGCATTATATTTATGCTTGTCTTTCATGGATATGGATCTTGAGCTATGGTACATGAGTTAGTTCTAGAGGGTTCATTTGAGAGATGGTTTAGCATTGGTTATCTCCATGTGCATATGTTTTTATGCTGGTTCAGTTTGGGAGATGGTTTTATATTGGGCATATTCTTTGGTTTAAGAATGGGTTTATTGAGCTTGATCTTCTTTTGAGAGGCTTACATCCATGATGAGTTATATGGTATGGTTTGGGTGTTGTTGAGGCTTCTTGTCGGGGTTTTATGGAGGAGATCATACTTGCACAGTTTACATCTAGAGGTGTGTGTAGAATGACATGATACAGGTTATAATTTGCATAGTTTCTCTAGTCTTTGTTATCTTCTTGGATGTTCTTTGTTATCTTCTTGGATGTTCAGTTTTGCTTACATTGGATTTGAGATTGGTTAGAGATTGTGATCACTGGTTTGTGCTCATGTATGTCATGTGAGAGATGACATGATTATTCCTTTATCTCTTTCCTCTGTTGGTTGTGGTGAACTTGGGAGAACATTGGATACTTGTTATGAGAGTTGTTCTTGCAGGATATTAGTTTATGTATTGTGGATGTCCTTGATACTACATGGATTCACTTCTTTGAGATGTGTTGAGTGGATTGGTTATAGATTTGACATTATCTTTTGTAGTGGGATCTTCTTGGTATATATGTGGCAGGTATTGCTCTTGAGGCTTGTGATTGCAGGTTATAGATTGGATATGTCGGTGATATGAGATTCACTTGTTATACCTTTGAGGTATGGATAGTTGGATGGGTTTGGCACTTTGTTGTGGGTGCTATTTCAGCTATGGATATTTTGACAACTACGGATACATGTGAATACCTTTGGATCAGGTTATTGGTGCTTGAAATTTTCAGTTGGTACAGGATTTTATGATCTTCTAATGCGAAAGGTTGGGTGGCTCTCTCTTTGGATGGCTTCTATGTATGTCCAGTGACAGTGGCATAATAGGAGGTGAGATCATTCATGTTCGAGATGCTGGATACTTTGATTTTGTTGCAGGTACCAGGATGGAGGACTCGGTGTATTTTGATCCATGATGGTGGATGTGCTAGGAGGGATTGTTCATTTGTGTGGCTACGGATTGACCCTATGCAATGTATACAACAAGTGGGAGATTGTTGAGATAATGGGTGTTGCACACATTGCATAATATTGTTATTTTATTATTTTATTTTATTATCTAATGTTGTGCTTAGATGGACATGCAACATGTAAAGATTCTCATAGAATATTCTTGATGAGTTGTATTATAACATTGTGATAATATTTCATGTAATTATTTAATATTGGGGGAAAAGAATTAAATGCCCAATATTAAATGTGGGGTCAGTGGGTTAGGTAGCACATGGTTTTAGCACATAGTTTATGTAATACCACTTAGTGGTTTTGTGGGACTTGCTACTATATAAGCAGCCACAAGAGTAGTTGTTGTATAGGAGAGAGTAAGAGTGAAAAAGGCAAGAGTCAAGTGGGACAAGGCTTGATAGGTTAGCCAAGGGAGCATTTGTGAAGGTTGAAAGCATGGCATGGGATGTGAGGATTCATGCTTGTTCACATAGTTTGCTCGGTTGTGGCTCTGGCCATGAAGGCTTCCATAGTTGTATGGCAATGGTATTTTTTGCTGAATAATACATGGTGATGGATGCTTTTGGAGGCTGGGTTTTTCCCTCAATGAGGGTTTCCCAGGGTATATCTTGTGTCATAATTTTGTGGGTATGTTGTCTATTCTCTTGCATGTGAATTTTAATTTCGTGTTTATTTCAAATCTATTATGGGTTATGTGGAAACGGTTATATTCTTTTTTGCCAAGTTTCCTTACACCTTTGACCCATATTAACCATTCTAATATGTCCCTAGGGGTCCTAGGACCCTGAGAGACATATGTCATCATTTAATGGCTCAAAGGGGGTCATAGGTCACCGTATGACCCCATTTGACTCATTTAAACTATTTTATTATGTCCCTAGGAGTTCTAGGCCCCCTTGGGACATATGTCGTCATTTAATGAGTCAAAAGGGGTCTAGGTCACCCTACAACCCCCTTTGATCCATATTAACCATTCTAATATGTCCCTAGGGGTCCTCGGACTCTTAGATACTTATGTCATCATTTCATGGGTCAAAGGGGGTCATAGACTTTTCACCCATATGAACGATTCTAATATGTCCTTAGGGGTCTTAGAACCCCTAGGGACATATCTCATCATTTAATGGGTCGTGGGTGGTCATAAGTCAACTTATGACCCCATTTGACCCATATTAATTATTCTAATAAGTCCCTAGGCATCCTAGGATGCTTAGGGACATATGTTGTCATTTAATGAGTCTATAAGGATCATAAGTCACCCTGTGACTCCCTTTGACCGATATGAATGATTCTAATCTGTCCCTAGGGGTCCTAGGACACTTAGAGACATATCTTATCATTTAATGGGTCGAAGGGGGTCATAGGTCACCCTATGACACCCTTTCACCGATATTAAGCATTCTAATGTCTCTAAGGGTCCTAAGACCCCTAGAGATATATGTCATCATTTAATGAGTCAAAGAGGGTCATAGGTTATCCTATGACCCCCTTTGACCAATATTAATCATTCTAATATGTCCCTAGGGGTCCTAGGACCCCTAGGGACATATCTTGTCATTTAATGGGCCAAAGGGGGTCATTGGTTACCCTATGACCCCCTTTGACCCATATATACCATTCTAATATGTCTGTAGGGATCCTAAGACCCCTAGGGACATATCTCATCATTTAATGGGTCGTGGGGAGTCATAGGTCACCCTATGACCCCCTTTCATACATATTATCCATTATAATATATCTTTAGGAGTCCTACGACCCTTAGGGACATATGTCATCCTTTAATGGGTCAAACGGGGTGATAGGTCAACCTATGACCTTTTTTACCTATATTAACTATTCTAATATGTCCCTAGGGGTCCTTCTACCTCTAGGGACATATTTTGTCATTTAACGGGTCATGGAGGGTTATAGGTCAACTTATAAACCCCTTTGACCCATATTAACTATTTTAATATGTCCTTAGGGGTCCTAAGACCCCTACGAACATATCTCGTCATTTAATGGGTCAAAGAACCCTATGACTCCCTTAGACCTATATGAATGATTCTAATATGTCCATATGGGTCCCAAGACCCCTAGGGACATATGTCATCATTTAATGGGTCAAAAAAGGTGATAGGTCGCCCTATGACCTCGTTTAACCCATATGAAAGATTCTATTATGTCTTTAGGGGTCTTAGGATTGCTAGGGACATATGTCATCATTTAATGGGTCAAACGGGTCATAGGTCACGCTATGACAACTTTTTCCCCATATTTTCCATTGTAATATGTTCTTAGGGGTCTTAGGACCCCTAGGGACATATGTAATCATTTAATGAGTCAAAGAGCGTCATAGGTCACCTTGTTACCCCCTTTGACCTATATTAACCATTCTAAAATGTCCATAGGGCTCTTAAGTTCTCTAGAGAGATATGTCATCATTTAATAGGTCAAAGGGTGTCATAGGTCACCCTATAACACCCTTTGACACATATTAACCATTCTAATATATTCTTAAGGGTTGTAGGACTCCTAGGAACACATGTCATCATATAATGGGTTGAAGGGGTTTATAGCTAACCAGATGACCTCCTTTGACCCATATTAACTATTATAATTTTGTGGGTATGTTGTCTATTCTCTTGCATGTGAATTTTAATTTTGTATTTATTTCAGATCTATTATGGGTTATGTGGAAATGGTTATATTTTTTGTTGCCAAGTTTCCTTACAAGTGGTATCAGAGCTATAGTTTTATTATTGTAACCTTAGATTGAATCCATGGGAATGCATGAGAGGATAAAAGAAAAAGGCAAGATATATGATTGATTTATTGCAAATCTAAGGGTTTTGGATTTGCTGTTATGATGGGATGGTAAAATATTTGGGCATGTGAAATTGTTGGAGAAAAAATTTTTTTTGGATGTTTCATTTAAATGAGGGTTTTGGGGGGTAGCTTGCAAAAATGACCTCCTAGGTAAAAAAAGACCTCACCATTGGATCCGGGTCAACGTTTCCATAAAATTTGATATATAATATGCCCTAGTTTGGCCATGTTCAGAGGAAATAAAAGATTTTTTTGGTTTCAACCCATGATGGCCGTCAAATTGAATCCCGTCGGAATTTTCGTCATTGAAAAAAAATAAAAAATGAAAAACCGTACTGAAAATGGTAAAAAGGCTGTCTTAGTAAAATGGCCATAACTTTCTTTCAGAATATCAAATTTCAGAGTTCTTACAGGTGTTGGAAAGTTAATTCAGAGCACTACAACATGGTGTAGGTTTGGTTCTATGATTTTGAGATTTTGTCAGGTTTTAAGAGCCCTAAAGTCAGATGTTATTTATTTTGAGCACGGATTAGGGCATAACTTGGGCATACAGAGTCAAATTTTAGACTTCGAGTAGTCAACGAAAAGCTCTTGGAGAGCTCTACACATTGGTTCAGATTTGGTGTAAGTTTTTCATGATTTATTTATTGATATATTGATCTGAATATTTTATAGATATATTTTGACTATGGTAACATTGTGAGTTTATGGCATTGGAGATTTAAGATTTGATGTCATTGTATACTCAGTTCATATTTCAGATTGGTCTCATGATGATATGGTTATCAGTGTTTGAATTTGGATATGCATGATGACTTGTTGGTTCTACAAGTTGTGCAGTGTTGTAAGCGGTCTATACTTATAGGTTGCATTTATAGCTTGGTTATGGGTTGTCTTTGCCCATTGATCTTTCATTATTGATGCATATTCAAATTGGTGGCTTAGATTTGGGTTGTCTATGCCCTAAGTCACATGATTTACTATTTTATCTTCATGTAGAAGGGATGAGATGTTGTTACCAGGTATAGTCATGGCAAAAGATTGTGGTTGACTATGCTGATAGGTTGGACACTTTGAGAGCCAGATGCTCGGTTCATGGATGTGATCATGGTGTCATGGATTTTTGGCATGACATGATTGGATATACAGGTACATCCTTGATGTTTAATAGCTTGGATTTCTGATTTAGTTATGGTGGTATATCTTCTTGGTTGAGGATCATGGTTATTTGATTTCTTTTTTGAGGAGCTCATGATGTGCACTTTGAGTTCTTTAATGGTTTGATGCCTTGGTTGATTCTCATGGTTAGAGGATGGTTTGTTCATCATATGTCATGGATAGCTTGGACACATGGTTTAGTGGGAGCTTGTGACAGTGATGGGGTGACAGTGTAGGATTAGTTCCTAGTTTGGTTTATATCTTTTTGGTTTGGAGAGGATAGATTTTATGATGCCATAGGTGACTTGGTACCACGGTTGAGTGGGAATTGTTGGCATTGATATATTTATTGAGTGATTGCAGATGTTGGAGGTTTGTCTTAGATCCTGTTGCTGCAGAAGCATCTTTGACATTTGCATGGTGCACTTGTTATCTTCATGGTGTATGAAGATGGTTAGATCTTGAGGACTCATGGAGTTCTTGGTTATCTTCATGGTGTATGGAGATGGTTCTTCCTAGTATGTGGAGATGGTTTTTTTTCATGCTGTGTGGAGATGGTTGCATCTTAAGGACTTACAAGGTTCTTGGCAAAGGTGTGGTTTATGCTTTTATTTGGCATGTTATCGTTGGTATGAGGATGGTTTCATTATTATGTCATGGTATACTCTTGATACGCGTTTAGAGTTGTGACATGTTATGGTATGTTCATGTGGAGCATGTTATCTCTTTAGTTGATATGGTTAGATCATGTTGTCATGTTTATATTCCTGAGACCATGGTTGAAACTTTGTCATTGATCTTGGTTTAGTTTCTTGGCATTGAGTACACTGATCATAAGCTGGATATTTCATGATATTGCTATGTTGCATTTGGAGTTGGCATGGATTGATTGGTTACAGGTGCTCATGGATACTTAGAGACGGTGGTGATGCTGATTTCTCTTGGATTAGAGAAGTATTTGTTGGGACGGTTGATGGTTTCAACAAGAAGTCCGAGGGGTAGTCACCAGATATGGACTTGAGAGGAGATTGTTCTTAGATGAGTCTTGGTTGGAGACTTGGGTATCTTGATGAGCATTCTCATTCCCCACTCTTGGTCTACTCGGCGATTTGCTACCCAAGAGATATAGCCCATTGTTTCTCTCAGTTGCATTATATTTATGCTTGTCTTTCATGGATATGGATCTTGAGCTATGGTACATGAGTTAGTTCTGGAGGGTTCATTTGAGAGATGGTTTAGCATTGGTTATCTCCATGTGTATATGTTGTTATGCTGGTTGAGTTTTGGAGATGGTTTTATATTGGACATATTCCTTGGTTTAAGAATGGGTTTATTGAGTTTGATCTTCTTGTGAGAGGCTTACATCCATGATGAGTTATATGGTATGGTTTGGGTGTTGTTGAGGCTTCTTGTCGGGGTTTTATGGAGGAGATCATACTTGCACAGTTTACATCTAGAGGTGTGTGTAGAAGGACATGATACAGGTTATAATTTGCATAGTTTCTCTAGTCTTTGTTAGCTTCTTGGATGTTCAGTTTTGCTTACATTGGATTTGAGATTGGTTAGAGATTGTGATCACTGGTTTGTGCTCATGTATGTCATGTGAGAGATGACATGGTTATTCCTTTATCTCTTTCCTCTGTTGGTTGTGGTGAACTTGGGAGAACATTGGAGACTTATTATAAGAGTTGTTCTTGCAGGATATTAGTTTATGTATTGTGGATCTCCTTGATACTACATGGATTCACTTCTTTGAGATGTGTTGAGTGGATTAGTTATAGATTTGACATTATCTTTTGTAGTGGGAGCTTCTTGGTATATATGTGGCAGGTATTGCTCTTGAGGCTTGTGATTTCAGGTTATAGATTGGATATGTCGGTGATATGAGATTCACTTGTTATACCTTTGAGGTATGGATAGTTGGATGGGTTTGGCACTTTGCTGTGGGTACTATTTCAGCTGTGGATATTTTGACAACTACGGATACATGTGAATACCTTTGGATCAGGTTATTGGTGCTCGAAATTTTCATTTGGTACAGGATTTTATGATCTTCTAATGCGAAAGGTTGGGTGGCTCTCTCTTTGGATGGCTTCTATGTATGTCCAGTGACAGTGGCATAATAGGAGGTGAGATCATTCATGTTCGAGATGCTGGATACTTTGATTTTGTTGCGGATACCAGGATGGAGGACTCGGTGTATTTTGATCTATGATGGTGGATGTGCTAGGAGGGATTGTTCCCTTGTTCATTTGCGTGGCTATGGATTGACCCTATGCAATGTATACAACAAGTGGGAGATTGTTGAGATAATGTGTGTTGCACACATTGCATAATATTGTTATTTTATTATTTTATTTTATTATGTAATGTTGTGCTTAGATGGACATGCAACATGTAAAGATTCTCATAGAATATTCTTGATGAGTTGTATTGTAACATTGTGATAATATTTCAAGTAATTATTTAATATTGGGGGAAAAGAATTAAATGCCCAATATTAAATGTGAGGTCAGTGGGTTAGGTAGCACATGGTTTCAGCACATAGTTTATGTAATACCACTTAGTGGTTTTGTGGGACTTGCTACTATATAAGTAGCCACAAGGGTAGTTGTTGTATAGGAGAGAGTAAGAGTGAAAAAGGCAAGAGTCAAGTGGGACAAGGCTTGATAGGTTAGCCAAGGGAGCATTTGTGAAGGTTGAAAGCATGACATGGGATGTGTGGATTGATGCTTGTTCACATAATTTGCTCGGTTGTGGCTATGGCCATGAAGGCTTCCATAGTTGTATGGCAATGGTATTTTTTGTTGAATAATACATGGTGATGGATGCTTTTGGAGGCTGGGTTTTTCCCTCAATGAGGGTTTCCCAGGGTATATCTTGTGTCATAATTTTGTGGGTATGTTATCTATTCTCTTGCATGTGAATTTTAATTTCGTGTTTATTTCAAATCTATTATGGGTTATGTGGAAACGGTTATATTCTTTTTTGCCAAGTTTCCTTACACCTTTGACCCATATTAACCATTCTAATATGTCCCTAGGGGTCCTAGGACCCCAAGAGACATATGTCATCATTTAATGGCTCAAAGGGGGTCATAGGTCACCGTATGACCCCATTTGACTCATTTAAACTATTTTATTATGTCCCTAGGAGTTCTAGGACCCCTTGGGACATATGTCATCATTTAATGAGTCAAAAGGGGTCATAGGTCACCCTACAACCCCCTTTGATCCATATTAACCATTCTAATATGTCCCTAGGGGTCCTCGGACTCTTAGATACTTATGTCATCATTTCATGGGTCAAAGGGGGTCATAGGCTTTTCACCCATATGAACGATTCTAATATGTCCTTAGGGGTCTTAGAACCCCTAGGGACATATCTCATCATTTAATGGATCGTGGGTGGTCATAGGTCAACTTATGACCCCATTTGACCCATATTAATTATTCTAATAAGTCCCTAGGCATCCTAGGATGCTTAGGGACATATGTTGTCATTTAATGAGTCTAAAAGGATCATAAGTCACCCTGTGACTCCCTTTGACTGATATGAATGATTCTAATCTGTCCCTAGGGGTCCTAGGACACTTAGAGACATATCTTATCATTTAATTGGTCGAAGGGGGTCATAGGTCACCCTATGACACCTTTTGACCAATATTAAGCATTCTAATGTCTCTAAGGGTCCTAAGACCCCTAGGGATATATGTCATCATTTAACGAGTCAAAGAGGGTCATAGGTCATCCTATGACCCCCTTTGACCTATATTAATCATTCTAATATGTCCCTAGGGGTCCTAGGACCCCTAGGGACATATCTTGTCATTTAATGGGCCAAAGGGGGTCATTGGTTACCCTATGACCCCCTTTGACCCATATATACCATTCTAATATGTCTGTAGGGATCCTAAGACCCCTAGGGACATATCTCATCATTTAATGGGTCGTGGAGGGTCATAGGTCATTCTATGACCCCCTTTCATACATATTATCCATTATAATATATCTCTAGGAGTCTTACGACCCTTAGGGACATATGTCATCCTTGAATGGGTCAAACGTGGTGATAGGTCAACCTATGACCTTTTTTGACCTATATTAACTATTCTAATATGTCCCTAGGGGTCCTTCTACCTCTCGGGACATATTTTGTCATTTAACGGGTCATGGAGGGTTATAGGCCAACTTATAAACCCCTTTGACCCATATTAACTATTTTAATATGTCCTTAGGTGTCCTAAGACCCCTACGAATATATCTCGTCATTTAATGGGTCAAAGGACCCTATGACTCCCTTAGACCTATATGAATGATTCTAATATGTCCATATGGGTCCCAAGACCCCTAGGGACATATGTCATCATTTAATGGGTCAAAAAAGGTGATAGGTCACCCTATGACCTCGTTTAACCCATATGAAAGATTCTATTATGTCTTTAGGGGTCTTAGGATTGCTAGGGACATATGTCATCATTTAATAGATCAAAGGGGTCATAGGTCACGCTATGACAACTTTTTCCCCATATTTTCCATTGTAATATGTCCTTAGGGGTCTTAGGACCCCTAGGGACATATGTAATCATTTAATGAGTCAAAGAGCATCATAGGTCACCTTGTTACCCCCTTTGACTTATATTAACCATTCTAAAATGTCCATAGGGCTCTTAAGTTCTCTAGAGAGATATGTCATCATTTAATAGGTCAAAAGGTGTCATAGGTCACGCTATAACACTCTTTGACACATATTAACCATTCTAATATGTTCTTAAGGGTTGTAGGACTCTTAGGAACACATGTCATCATTTAATGGGTTGAAGGGGGTTATAGCTAACCAGATGGCCTCCTTTGACCCATATTAACTATTATAATATGTCTCTAGGGGTCTTAGGACCCCTAGGGACATATTTCATCATTTAATGGATCAAAGAGAGTCATAGGTCAGCCTATCACCCCTTTTCACCCATATTAACTACTCTAATATGTCTCTAACGATCCTAGGACCCCTAGGGACATATGCCATCATTTCGTGGGTCAAAGGGGGTCATAGGTCACCCTATGACCCCCTTGGACACATATGAATGAATCTAATATGTCCCTAGGGGGTCTTAGGACCCTTAAGAACATATTAGAATCATTCATATGAGTCCAAGGGGGTCATAAGTCATTTAATAGGTCAAAGGAGGTCATACGGTGGGCCATAGGTCACCGTATGACCCCCTTTCACACATATTAACCATTATAATATGTCTCTAAGGGTCCTAGGATCCCTAAGAACATATGTCATCATTTAATAGGTATAAAGAGGACATAGGTGACCCTATGATTGCCTTTGACTCATATGAAAGATTCTAATATGTCCCTAGGAGTCTTAGGACCCTTAGGGACATATCTCATCATTTAATGGGTCGTGAGTGGTCATAGGTCAACATATGACCCACTTTGACCCATACTAACCATTCTAATATATCCTTAGGGGACCTAGGAACTTTAGGAACATATGTTGTCATTTCATGGGTCAAAGGGGGTGATAGGTCACCCTATGACCCCCTTTGACCCATATGAACGATTTCAATGTGTCCCTAGTGGTCTTAGGACCTCTAGGGACATATGTCATTATGTAATAGGTCAAAGAGGGTCATAGGTCACCATATGACCCCTTTTGACCCATCTTAACTATTCTAATATGTCCCTAAAGGTCCTAGGACCCCTAGGGACAAACGTCGTCATTTTATGTGTCGTGAGCAGTCATAGGTCAATGTCTGACGCCCTTTCATACATAATAACTATTATAATATGTCCCTAAGAGTCCTAAGACCCGTAGGGACATATCTCATCCTTTAATGGGTCAAAGGGGGTCATAGGTCAACCCATAACCTTCTTTGACCCATATTAACCATTCTAATATGTTTAACCATTTTAATATGTCAAAGAGGGTCATAGGTCATCTTACGACCCCCTTTGAACGATATTAACCATTCTAATATGCCCCTAGGGATCCTAGGACCCCTATAGACATATGTCATCATTTCATAGGTCAAAGGGGGTCATAGATCACCCTTTGACCCACTTTGACCCATATGAACAATTCTAATATGGTGCTAGGGGTCTTAGGACTCCTAGGGGCATATGTCATCATTTAATAGGTCAAAGGGTGTCATAGGTCACCCTATGGCCCATTTTAACCCATATTAATCATTCTAATATGTCCCTAGGTGTCCTAGGACCCGTAGGGACATATGTCATCATTTAATAGGTCGAAAGAGGTCATAGGTCACCCTATGACACCTTTTGACCCATATTAACCATTCTAATATGTTCTTAGGTCTCCTAGGGCCCCTAGGGATATATGTCATCATTTAATGGGTCAAAGGGGGTCATACATCACCCTATGACCCTCTTTGACCTATATTAACCATTCTAGTCCTAGTGCCCCTAGGGACATATGTCATCATTTAATGGGTCAAACCTATGACCCCTTTTGACCTATATGAATGATTCTAATATGTCTTCAGGGTTCCTAGGACCCCTATGGATATATGTCATCATTTAATGGGTCAAAGGATCCTATGACCCACTTTGACCTATACTAACGATTCTAATATGTCCTTAGGGGTCCTAGGACCCCTAGGGACATATGTTTTCATTTCATGGGCCAAAGGGGGTTATAGGTCACCATATGAACCCCTTTGACCCATATTAAACACTCTAATATTTCCATATAGGTCAGAGGACCCCTAAGCACATATGCCATCATTTAATAGGTCAAAAGGGGTCATAAGTTACCCTTTGACCCCCTTTGACCCATATTAACCATTCTAATATGTCTTTAGGAGTCCTAAGACCCCTAGGAACATATGTCATCATTTAAATGGTCAAAGGGGGTCATACCTCACCCTATGACCCCCTTTGACCCCATATTAACCATTCTAATATGTACTTAAGTTTACTAGGACCCCTAGAGACATATGTCATCATTTAATGCATCAAATGGGGTCATAGGTCACCCTATGACCCCCTTGACCCATATGAATGACTCTAATATGTCCCTAGGTACATATGTCATCATTTAATGGGTCAAAAGGGGTCATAGGTCAGCCTATGACCATGTTTGACCCATATTATCCATTCTAATATGTCCTTAAGGGTCCTAGGACCTCTAAGGACATATGTCATCATTTCATTGGTCAAAGGGGGTCATAGGTCACAAAATAACTCTTTTTTACTCATATGAACAATTTTAATATGTCCCTTGGGGTTCTAGGACCCCTAGGGACATGCCATCATTTAATGGGTTAAAAGTGGTCATTGGTCACCCTATGACCCCATTTGACCCATATTAACCATTCTAATATGTCCCTAGGGGTCATAGAACCCGTAGGGATGTATGTTGTCATTTAATGCGTCAAAAGGGGTAATAGGTTACCTTATAACACCTGTTGACCCATAGTAACCATTCTAATATGTTCTTAGAGTTTCTAAGACCCTTAACGTCATATGTCATCATTTAATGGGTCGAAGTGGGTCATAGGTCATCATATGAGCCACTTTGACCCATATAAACCATTCTAATATGTCCCTAGGGGTCCTAAGACCCCTATGGACATATGTAATTATTTAATAGGTCAAAGGGGTCATAGGTCACCCTACGGCCACCTTTGACCCATATTAACCATTCTAATAAGTCTGCAAAGGTCCTAGGACCCCTCGGTATATATTTCATCATTTCATGGGTCGAAGGGGGTCATAGGTCACTTTGAGCCATATTAACCATTCTAATATGTTCCTAGGGGTCTTAGGACTCCTAGGGACATATGTCGTCATTTAATGGGTCGTGAGGAGTCATAGGTCACCCTATGACCCCCTTTCATACATATTAACCATTATAATATGTTTCTAGCCATCTTAAGACCCCTAGAGACATATGTCATTCTTTAATAGGTCAAAGAGGGTCATAGGTCAACCTATGACCTTCTTTGACCCATATTTACCATTCTAATATGTCCCTAGGGGTCTTTCCACCCCTAGGGACATATCTCATCATTTAACGGGTCATGGAGGGTGATAGGTCAACTTATGACCTCCTTTTACCCATATGAATGATTCTAATATATCTCTAGCGGTCCTAGGACCCCTAGGGACATATGCCATCATTTAATTGGTCAAAGGGGGTCATAGGTCACCCTATGAGCCTCTTTCACATATATTAATCATTATAATATGTCCCTAGGGGTCCTTGGACCCCTAGGGTAATATGTTGTCATTTAATGGGTCTAAAGGGATCATAGGTCACCCTATTACTATTTTTGACCCATATGAATGATTCTAATATATCACTAGGGGTCCTAGGACACCTTGTGAGATATCTCGTCATTTAATGGGTCGAAGGGGGTCACAGGTCACCCTATGACCCCCTTTGACTTATATTAATTAGTCTAATATGTCCCTAGGGGTCCTAGGACCCTTAGGGACATATGTCATCATTTAATTGGTCAAAGAGGGTCATAGGTCACCCTATGACCCCCTTTGACCCATATTAACCATTCTAATATGTCCCTAGGGGTCCCAAGACCCCTACAGACATATGTCCTCATTTTTTGGGTCAAAAGGGGTCATAGGTCACCCTATGACCCCTTTTGACCCATATGAACGATTCTTTTATGTCTTTAGGGTTTCTAAGACCCATAGGGACATATGTCATCATTTAATGGGTCAAACGATGTCATAGGGTGACCTATATTAACCGTTCTAATATATCCCTAGGTGTCCTAAGACCCCTGGAGAAATATGTCATCATTTAGTGGGTCGAAGGGGGTCACAGGTCACCCTTTGACCCATATTAACCATTCTAATATGTCCCTAGGGGTCTTAGGACGCTTAGGGACATATTTCATCATTTAATGGGTCGAAGGAGGTCATAGGTCACCCTATGACCCCCTTTGACCTATATTAACCATTCTAATATGTCCCTAGGGGTCTTAGGACACTTAGAGACATATTTCATCATTTAATGGGTCGAAGGAGGTCATAGGTCACCCTATGACCCCCTTTGACCCATATGAATGATTTTAATATGTCCTTAGGGCTCCCAGGATCCCTAGGCACATATATCATTATTTAATGGGTCAAAGAACCGTATGACCCGCTTTGACCTATACGAATCATTCTAATATGTCCTTAGGGGTCCTAGGACTTTTAGGGACATATGTCATCATTTCATTGGTTCAAGGGGGTGATAGGTCACCCTATTACCCCCTTTGACCCATATTGACCATTCTAATATGTCCCTAGGGGTCGTAGGAAACTTAAGGACATGTCATCATTTAATGGGTTGAAGGGGATCATAAGTCACCCTATGACTCCCTTTGACCCATATTAACCATTCTAATATATCTCTGTGGGTCTTAGGACCCCTAGGGACACATGTCATCATTTCATAGGTCAAAGTTAGTCATAGGTCACCCTATGACCCCCTTTGACCCATATGAATTATTATAACATGTCCTTAGCGGTCCTAAGACCCCTAGAGACATATGTCATTATTTAATGGGTCAAAGGGGGTCATAGGTCACTCTATGACTACTTTTGACCCATATTATCCATTCTAATATGTCCCTAGGGGTTCTAGGACCTCTAGGGACATATGTCATTGTTTCATGGGTCAAACTTGGGACCCCCTTAGACTCATATGAATGATTCTAATATGTCTTTAAGGGTTCTAGGAACCCTAGGGACATATGTCATCATTTAAAAAGTCAAAGGGGGTCATAGGTCACCCTATGACCCCTTTTGACCCATAGTAAACATTCTAATATGTCCTTAGGGGTCATAGGACCTTTAGGGACATATGTCGTCATTTAATAGGTCAAAGGGGGTCATAGGTCACCCTATGATACCCTTTGATCCATATTAACCATTCTAATATGTCCCTAAGGGTCCTAGGACCCCTAAGGACATATGTTGTCATTTTATGGGTCAAATTTGACACATATGAATGATTCTTATATGTCCCTAGGGGTCCTAGGACCCCTTAGAACATATGGCATCATTTAATGGGTCAAAGGAGGTCATAGATCACCGTATGACCCCCTTTCACACATATTAACTATTATAGTATGTCCCTAGGGATCCTAGGATGCCTAGGGACATATGCCATCATTTAATGGGTGTAAGGGGGTCATAGGTGACCCTATGACCCATACGAAAGATTATAATGCATCCCTAATTGTTTTAAGACCCCTAGGGTCATATCTCATCATTTAATGGATCGTGGGTGGTCATAGGTCAACCTATGACCCACTTTGACCCATATTAACCATTCTAATATGTTCCTAGGGGTTCTAGGACCCCTAGAAACATATGTCATCATTTCATGGGTCAAAGGGGGTCATAGGTCACCCTATGACCCCCTTTGATCCATATGAACGATTCTAATATGTCCCTAGTAGTCCTAAGACCCATAGGTACATATGTCATCATTTAATGGGTCGAAGGGGGTGATAGGTCACCCTATGACCCCTTTTGACCCATATTAACCATTATAATATGTTTGTAAGGGTCCTAGGACCCCTAAGGACATATGCCATCTTTTAATGGGTCGTGTGGGGGCATAGGTCACCCTATGACCCCCTTTCATACATATGAACCATTATAATGTGTCCCTAGGAGTCCTAAGACCCCTAGGGACATATGTCATCCTTTAATGGGTCAAAAAGGGTCATAGGTCAACCCATGACCTTCTTTGACCCATATTAACCATTCTAATATGTCAACACTTAAGACTTCAACCGTAAAATCTTTTACCACACATCTATCTCACAATCTATGTATGTAAACTGAAATACCAAATTAAGCATATATATATCCATAACTTGAAGGTAAATAAGCATTCATCACATGTATGACACAAGATATTTGATTACCTAGAAACCATCCAATGAGAAGGTGAAACTAGGGTGAGGATGACACCCAAAAATCTCAGCTACTATAGTAATAAAGTGTATCCATTGAAGGTTAGAATGTTTGATCATGAAACATGATCTACCCTTTGGAAGGTCTGCCCTATTGAAGGCTTACAAGATTATTAGATCTTACCCCATCAAATAATTTTAACACTTTGTTATAAGTGAATTTGGTAAAAGGATATTAACTTACAATGAAGTAAGCATCATGTTAAATGATTTACAATAGCCTGTTAAGACTAATTTGTTAAGAGATTTAACTAATTCACCTTTTAGAATGTCTCAAAAATGATTGAATATAGTTAGCACTATGCTGCTAGATAACAGATCACCTCTTTGTGATGCAAGGAGAGATAAATAACTAGGGTCAAAGGCTCACACAGCTATCTAAACCATCCTGCGGGAGTTAACACAACAAGAGAAAATATAAAGAACAACAACCAAAGGAGGAAGAAGAGAGAAACACTTTTATTAATTCATCGAATAATTAGAATACATGCTCAACTATAAGGCCTTCTAGGTTATAGCCAAACAAAAATACATTCACATTCATAGATCCAACAAAAAATTTGCACTTTCCAGTTCTTCTCTACAATCCTCTTCTCCCAAAACTACATAACTCTAAGCCTAAACACTCTATATATACTTGCCAAAATGGCTTACATATCATTTTAGAACATTACATAAGAGGAAGGGTGACGCAACAATGGATTAGACACATCCCAAGAAAAGATCTTAACATAAATATCATGAACAAAGTAAATCTCACAAGTCAGCTCATATAAATCATGTTTAAATGCTGACACTCAATATAAATAGGAAAATTCGACACATGAAGGGTCACTGGACATACACTGGGTATCTCAAAACATGAAGAGTCACTTGGCATACACTGGATAACTTAGCACATGAAGAGTCACTCAGCATACACTGGGGATCTTGGTAGCAATCAGAACTTAGTAGCAATTGGAACTCGTTAACTACTGGAAATTTGAACTTGGTAGAAACTAGCATTTGGTAGTAAATGGAACTTGGAAGCAACTGGCACTTGGCAATAACTGGAACTTGGTAGCAACCAGTAGAATGAACAAAAAGTATAGGATTACAAGAAAAGCCAAGATTCTCTTGCATCACTTTACATGTATCCTTCATCCTTCTAATTAGATGTATCTCTTATGTCCTCTAATTCCTTTCCTCTATTCTCCTCTAACTAATTTTGCAATGTATCTCAATTTACCATACCTTACTCACCATGAATGCTATGTTTGTGCATGTAAACTTCTCTCTTTTATCCTTCCACACACATTAAAAAGTTGAAGATTTTTCCTTCTTAAGAAGACCTAGGCAACTTAGGGTTAGCTATGAATGAACTATTGTGATTCCCCCATATTGTTGCTTAATTCTTTCCCTTTTCTGATTGGCTACATGTATTGCATAAGGATTCTCAATAAATATTCATCCTTATCATCTAAGATCACAAAATAATCCTTAAGTCTGCTTCAAAATGGTTTATATAGAAGTTTGTGCCATTACAAACGATTATGCCAAAACTATATTACTTAGCACTTGAAGGCCCTAATGCTCAACATCAACTACAACTTCAATGTTGTAACTCAGTCTCTAAATGATTAGACACTTACTATCTACTCATCACTTGAGTGACTCAACACTTACTAGTTACTTGACACTTAGTGCATATCTATCACTCATATTATTTGACAAATTATGCTTGACATGTATTACTTTCTTGGTATGAACTAAGTAAATGACTTAAGTATATTGTCACTCATATGGAAATGTTAGAATTCTTTTAGAATAACTAAGAGGGGGGGTGAATCAATTATTCAAGGTCCAATATATCTAATTCAAACAATTTACTGAACTATAGTAGGTCCACTCACATTACCATATATCTAAACTTTAACTTTTATCCTAGCAAGTTACTGTAAATCAATATGCACACAAAATCAACAAATAAGACAAAGATTTATGTGGAAACCCAATTTGGAAAAACCACCAATAACATGCTACCTTCTTTCTCACCCTTCTAACTTTGTGATGCCCTATTAAAGGCCTGCCCTATTATAGGTTACAACACATTGTTAAATGTGACCCTATCAAAGGATTTCAACACTCTATTAGGAGTGTGCCTAGTTAAAGGACTTTAGAACATTCAAATTGGAATGTCACCAACTCAACCTTGCCAATCTTAGATCATACTTTAGCTCTTCAACCTTGCTTGGCTTTCCTTCCTTGCAATTCTGAGAGTTTGTCCACCCTTACAAGTTCTATCTCCTTGAGTCTTCCACTCATTATGCCAATGCAATTATCTCTTTGTGTTCACTTGATCGAATTAGAGTCACTATGCTCTGTTCTTCCTCACTATGTCTTGCTCTTGACACTATTTCAACACTCTGCCTCTTGCAGATACTCTTAACTACACACTTGGATCACTAACCTATGACTCCTTATAAAGAAGTTCTATAGTTCATTTTCCACTCAATTCTTCCCGCTCGTGACTTGAATTGACTTGGAAAGATGTGATATATCTTTCCCTCCATTTTTTTTCTTCTAGAAACTTCATGATAAATCTATTTACATTCCCCTAAAAAGAATTAGCATAAAAAATTGTGACACTAGTTCATCATTCTTATCATCCATTTGGTTCACAAAATTCAATGTAACAACCTTATTGTCTCTGATCTAGCAAATCTTTGACTTTTGAAATAATGCAGCAACTCAAAATTATTGAAATACTAGTCCTTGGTACATACTACATTACTTTACATCAAATGCATATACCACATTTCTCAGCATCAACTATGTTTTTACTAATGCTTGACACTTGAACAATTTTTCTCACCTTGAACTAGCTTGCTCGGCATTCACTGATGAACTTAGTTAAGCTTTGCAATCAACCTTGTTGTAACTTACCCCTCTAATGTATCTAAGTGTTTCCATCCTCTATACCTTAGAATATGTATCAATGCACTATTTCATCAAAATCTTAGTTGATCCTTTATACTTCATTACAACAACGTAACTTCAACCATTCCCTTAGGTGCTTTAGTTACCTCTTATTGATTAACTCCTCCTTGTTAGTCAACTAAGTGATAGTACTTGGATCATATAAGCAATTGTCATTCCAGAAAATAGAAGGTTTGACATCAATGACAAAACAATGATTGAAAACATTCTTTATTAACTCCATCATTCTTTAACAATGATCTTTTTAATCATTTCCAACAATGTCCCTCTTTGGCATTGATGGCAAACCAAACTGATCAATTATTCTAGCTGATCAACTTAGTTACCATCAAACTTGTATACAAAGAAGAAATCTTGTTGTCATTTCATATCTATTCCATGTCTCCATCTTTGTATCATATCTCCCTCTTTTGTTGATACAAATTGATTCCTCTATTTTGCTTCTCCCTCTTAGTTGTTATTTCCTCTCTTCTTCTCTATATTTATGATCTTCTTCTTCTACCTTTGACTGATCTATTTATGTTGTTTCTCCTTTGATTAGTTTCTCATATCTCCCTCTAAGTTTCTCATATCTCCTGCTATTAATTCCTGTTTGTTAATAACTCTTGATCAATTTCATCTCTCCCTCTGATCTACTATTGATTAGCTTCTCATAAATCTCCCTCTTTGACAACAATGCCAAAGATGTAGCATCTTTGATTATGCTCAAATAGACTTTTCATCTCCAATTTTCTCCCTCTATCACCATGCTTGTGACTAATTTGGAATGTTAGTACTCTAGTATCCTATGTATCAACTTCTATTATTTCAACAATCAACTCCTTTTGATGCAGGGAAACTTTTATGTTGCTCAAACAAATTGGGTTAGAAGTTTTACCCCTAACTTACCTCTAAGTTACTCATAAGCACCTTTAGGTAGTGGTTTAGTGAAAATATCAACTATCTATTCCTTTGTATGAATGTATTCCATCTTCACTTGCTTTTCTTCTACCAACTCTCTGACATAGTAACACTTGATTACAATGTACTTGGTTTTTGCATGCATTATTGGATTCTTAGATGTATTGATAGCACTTATGTTATCACTATACAATATCACTAGCTTGGTTATCTCCTCTTTCATACCTTTTAGTAGGCGTTTAATCCATAGAATGTTTGTGTAGTTAATGGCTACTACTACATATTCTGCTTCTACTATGGACTGTGAGGTACACATTTGTTTCTTGTTAGTCCATGTGACTAGTCTCTTTCCTAAGAAGAATGCTCCTTTACTGGCGCTTTTTCTATCGTCAATGTTTCCTCCCCAATTGGCATTAGTGTAGGCATTCAACTCAAACTTATCACTCCTCTTGTAGTACAATCCAAAATCATCTATCCCCTTAAGATATCTCATTATCCTTTTCACTACCATGAGATAATTTACTCTGGGATTAGCAAAACATTTTGCAACTATTCAAAATCCTAATGTAATATCTGGTCTACTATGTACAACATAATTTAATTTTCTAATCATGGACCTATACATTGCCTGATTGACTTTAGTAGAATCATCATTCTTGGATAGCTTGTGTCCTATTGCGATTGGTGTGTTGACAGGTTTGGAATCCTCTAGACCAAACATCTTGAGTATCTCTTTGATATACTTTGATTGGGTCACAAATATAATATGTTTTAGTTGATGTACTTGCAATCCAACAAAGAATTTTATTTCTTCAAACATTAACATTTCAAATTCATATTTCATCTTGTCAGCAAAATCTTTTCTTAGTACTTCTTTCCTCCAAAATTATGTCATTCATAAAGATATATGATATAAGGATGTCCTTACCTTATTCTAATTTGATGTACATATTGTTGTTGTCATATGTTCTCTCAAAGCCTATCTTTACCAAATATTTGTGAAGTCTCTCATACCAAGCTCTAGGAGCTTGCTTTTCCCCATATAGAGCTTTATTTAACTTGCAAACTTTATTCTTGTTTTTTTCATCAACAAAGCCTTCTGGTTGCTCTATGTAGACTTCCTCCTCTAGTATACCATTCAGAAATGCAAACTTTACATCCATTTGATAGACTTTGAAACCTTTATAAGTAGCATATGGAAGTAAGGTTCTCACTCCTTCCATTCTTGCAATACGGGAAAATGTTTCCCCATAGTTTGGTCCTTCCTCTTGTTCATGTTCTTTGCAAACTAATCTGGCCTGGTTCCTTGTGATTTCACCATTTTCATCTAACTTGTTTCTAAACACCCACTTGGTTCCAATCACATTCATTGCGTTGTACCAATCATTATCTTGTAGAGCTTCACTCATCGTCCTGGGTTCTACTTTGCTAAGAAGACATGTCTCACTTCTAAGTCTATTCCATATCATTGGTCCAACCTCTTTGTTTCCAATGATCTATTTTGCAGGATGATGTCTTCTCACATACTTGGGAAATCTTGGTTCTTTCCTTGTTTCCATGTTAGGCCTCTCAACATCAGAGTCACTATGCACAGCTTTATCAAGTATCTCTTCATTTCTTTCATGTGTACTAATTTCAGAGTCAAAATGTCCATTTCTTACATTCTGTAGCTTGGCATCTAAATGCAACTTAGCATTCATTGGCTGTGACTTCGAAGATATTGAAGTTTGTTGCTGACTACAATTTTGATTTGTAGTATCTCCTTCATTAGGAATTCCTTCATATAAGTACATCAAGTACTTGTATTCTTTTGGTTTCTTGGTGCATTCACCATTTTGAACTTCTGCAAGCTCATCAAAGTTCACAGTTGCACTTTCCACAGCATTGTTAGTGTTAAAATTTAAACACTTATAAGATTTTCTCCCAGTGGAATAACCAAGAAACATGTCTTCATCACTTTTTCTATCAAACTTTCCATTCCTAAACTCCTTAAGCATATAGCACTTATATCCAAATACTTTGAAATATTTGACATTAGGTGAGTGACCATACCATAGCTCAAAAGGTGTTGCATGAGTACCTTTCTTGATTTGAACTCTATTAAGGATGTAGACTGTTGTACTTATAGCTTCTCTCTAGTACTTGAGGGAAAAATTATTTTCCATTATTAGAGCTCTGGCATAGTCAATCACTAATATGTTTCTTCTTTCTACTATAATATTTTGTGGTAGAATCTTAGGTGCTGATGTCTATGTTTTGATTCCTCTATCATTGCAAAACTCTTTAAATTATTTTGATGTGAATTCAACTCCTCTATCAGATCTTAGACATTTCAAGCTCTTTCCTATCTCCTTCTCAACTCTAGCCAAATATCACTTGAACATTTGAAATGCATTAGATTTTTTCTTCAAGAACATGACTATCATCATTATTTAGTAGTCATCCACAAATAGCATTATTTATCTATCTCCTATGGAGCTTTATACTTCAATTGGACCACACAAGCTAGTATGAACTAACTCTAATACTTCATTGGAAGTATAGGTGTTGCTTTTGAAGCTAGAATTTGTCATCTTCCCTAATTGACATTGTTTGCATATTGTATTGTCAGGCTTCTTTAGTTTTTGGAAATCCCTTGACTTTCTTCATTTTTCTAATTGTGCTGATTAGATTGTCAAAATTTACATGGCATAGCCTCTTATTCCATAACCACACATCATCAAGTTGTACAACAAGACAAGAAGTATTTTCCATATCTAGATAAAACAAATTACTTCTAGTCTAGTCACCCTTTTCTATTAGACTTCCATGAGAATCATAGATCTTGGTAGTTCTATTTTCAAATTCTACTTTACATCCTATGTTGCCTTACTGTGATACACTTAGCAGATTATAATTTAGGTCTTCAACATAGTATGCACTATCACATGATATCTTCTTTGTAAGTTTGATGCTACCTTTTCCTTTGATTAAATAAGGTGCATCATTACCAAATCTAATGCTATTGCCATCATATTGAGTAAAGGTAATGAACTTACTTTTGTCTCCAATCATGTGATGAGAGCATCCACTATATATGATCCATTTTTCCTTTATCTTTACATAGGTTACCAAAGTTGTTGCTTCATCTTCATCTGATTCATCTTTCATGGCTACATAGACTACCTCATCATCATTCTCATCAAAATATTTTCCAACAATGTAGGACTTCTTACCTTTTTCCTTGTAGTCTCTACTACTATCTTCTCTCCTGTTCTTGTACTTTTTTCCTTCTTTGTGGTTCTTCTTTTGTGTACACCTTGCTACAATATGACCAACTTTATTGCAATTGAAACAAATAATAGGCAACTTACCTTTGAGTTTTCCTTTTCCTCTATGAAATCTTCTAGCTAATAATGCCTCCAATTGATCTACATCATCTTCATTAGTGCTGCTATCACTGGATACATGTTTACCTTTTCCATTCTTCTTCTTTGATTGCACCTCCTGAGTGTCCCTCACTATTATCTTGGCCTTGAAAGTAGATTCAAGGTTATCTAGCTTGTAGTTATCAAAGTTGGATAGTTCAAATGTAGTGAGCCTTCCAATTATTCCTTTAAAGGTTAGCATGTTTCCTTGTACATACCTTAGCTCTCGGATGGGTAAAACTCTAATAGCATAGATAGGAAGTAGAGTTCTCAAGTATTTGCTACTAATAGTCTCCTCTTCCAGAACACCACCCAAACTCCTTATTGCACTTACCACTTCTTGCATTTTGGCACCATACTGAGTAGCATTTTCTCCTTCCTCCATCTTCATGTCATCAAACTTTCCCCCTAGGTTTTCCCTTTTGGCTCTTTGAACATTTTGATCTCCTCCATGGATATCTGATAAGGCTTTACAAATCTTGCATGCAGGGTCACATCCTTTGATGTCATCATATTCAGCATAGCTGAGTGCAGAGGTAATCTCTAACATTGCCTAATTGTGCTCCTTTCTTTTACTCAAATCATCTATAGATAGGGGTCTTGTAAGATCTACATGCTCCACTATAATTGAGATTTTTGCATAGTCACCTATTGATCCAAGCTGTAGTTTCATAAAACTTTTCCATGCTGCAAAGTTGTCTCTATTGAGCTTGGGAACATCTCTCTTGGACATCTTGATCTTCCTGTTGCTAGTACCTTAAAACAAATAAGCAGTGAGCTCTAATACCAATTGTAAGAATTCTTTTAGAATAATTGAGAGAGGCGGTGAATTAGTTATTCAAGGTCCAATATGTCCAATTCAAACCTTTTACTAAACTATAGTAGGTCCACTCACATTACCATACATCTAAGCTTTAACCTTTATACTAGAAAGTTACTGTAAATCAATATGCACATAGAATCAACATGTAACAGAAATATTTATGTGGAAACCCAATTTGGGAAAACCACCAGTAACATGCTACCTTCTTTCTCACACTTCTAAAGTGATGACCTGTTAAAGGACTTTAGAACATTCAACTTGGAATGTCACCAACTCAACCTTGCAGATCTTAGATCACACTTTATCTCTTCAACCTTACTTGGCTTTCCTTCCTTGCAATTCTGACAGCTTGTCCAACCTTACAAATTATGTCTCCCTAAGTCTTATGCTCTTTGTGTCAATGCAATTATCTCCTTATGGTCACTTGATCGAACCAGAGTCACTATGCTCTGTTCTTTCTCACTGTGTCTTGCTCTTGACACTATTTTAGCACTCTACCTCTTGTAGATACTCTTAACCATGCACTTCGATCACTGACCTATGACTCCTTATAAAGAAGTTTCGTAGTTCATTTCCCCCTCAATTCTTCCCGCTCATGACTTGAATTGACTTTGAAAGACATGATATATTTTTCCTGCCAATATGTTTCTTCTAGAAACTTCATGATAAATCCATTTTCATTTGCCTGAAAATAGTTAGCATAAAACTCTGTGACACTAGCTCACCATCCTTATCATCCATCTGGTTAACAAAATTCAATGTCACAACCTTATTGTCTCTACTTTGGAAAATATTTGACTTTTCAAATAATGCAGTAACTCAACATTATTGAAATACTAGTCCTCGGCACATACTATGTTACTCAACATCAACTATGTATACTGCATTTCTCAACATCAACTACATTTTTACTGATGCTCGACATTTACTAATGAAATTAGTTAAGCTTTGCAGTCAACCTTGTTGCAACTTACCCTTCTAATGCATCTAAATGGGTCCATCCTCTTTACCTTAGAATATGTTATCAATGCACTATTTCATCAAAGTCTTAGCTAATGCTTTATACTTCATTACAAGAACATAACTTCAACCTTTTCCTTAGGTGCTCTAGTTGCTTCTTATTGATTAACTCTTCCTTGTTAATCAACTAAGTGATAGTACTTGGATCATATAAGCAATTTTCATTCCAGCAAATAACAAGTTTGACATCAATGACAAAGAAATGATTGAAAACATTCTTTATTGACTCCATCATTCTTTAACAATGACTCTTTCAATCATTTCCAATAGTAAAAACCAATCTAAGATTAATAATCTCCCCCTTTGACATGAGTAAAAAAAATACTTGGTCATGCATGAATGATCTTAACTCATGAACATAACTTAGATATTCACTATCTCTATTCAACATATGTACAAAATTTTAAAATTTTACGAAATAAATTGACTTAATAGTCATACCTCAAAATATTATAACTCCCACTGAGTTGATTGTTTTTTTTAGAATTTAATACTCCTACCAAGTAAATATGCATATGTTGAACTATGTTGTACTCTTCTTCTATATTTGACTCCCCTTTTGTTTCTCTCCCCCAAAACTATATATATTCTTTCCTTAGAGTCATTGTCACTCTCAAAACATAGTGCTCTCCTTTACTTATTTCTCCCCTTCTTGACACTTATGTCAAAGGGTTATACATGTATAGTGTATTAATCCAAGAAATGTTTATAGATCTCACACATTAATTTTAGAGCTACAACCTAGTTATCACAAGCTACCTCCAATGATTTTATTTGGATGGCTAAGTCAACAACAAGATGAACTAAGCCTTCAAGTGTAGAAAGATGAGGATCTTTCTGCAAAAATGTCTTTGCAAAGGCTAGCTCCTTGTGAAGTATTTCTATGTGTGGGGTCAGCATGTATTAGATGTTGATCAATGTAGCTTGAGTATTTGCATCTTGTGCATGTAGAGTTGCTAACTAACCTTGGGAATTCATCAAATTCTTGAAATGCTTCTAACTTCAAGCTGGAGAATTTGGTAGAGTAGTACCTATTAGATTCATTTATCCCTCTAGATTTACAATATGGTGCTAAACTTCTTGTGTGAATAGAGTTGTATTACAAAACTTTGTGTACAATGAGAAAATATTGTCTAAGAATTTCTTTACACTTTCAATCTTGGTTGTTAACTCAACCTAACTAAGTGCAATAACACTTGATATCTTTTCATTGACTTTTCCCTGAAATTTTCTTTTAGAACATTCAAGTAATTTTATCCAAGTCTGCATCATTGATATGTTCCACAATGTTTACCAACTATTCCATGATAGGCTTGTCTTCTTTAGGTGCTAACAAGCTGAATGCATCAAGAAATATATCCTTGATGTCTTGAAATTATTGCTTCTACCTATGCTCCCTTCTAAGTAATTCTTGATTCTTTTTCCTTGCAAGTGCATCCTTTTGTATGCTCATTTGTTCAATAGTGATTGTCTCAAGGTCAAAATTTTCTAAAACAATCACTTCATCCAAGTTGACATCACCAAATGATGTAACCTCATCTACCTCGAATGTACTAGGACTAGGCCTTGATGACTACAATGGTGTAGCTTCTACACTTAGCTAGTGAAGTGCTTGACTTGGAGGAGTAGTAATTGCAAGCAAAGTAACTAGTGTTTGTATTGTTAATTTCTCCTTAGGCTTTGTAGTCAAGTCTGACTCCTTAATCCTCTCTTCTTCTTTCTTTTTAATTTCAATTGCACCTTGAACTTGTGTTGTAGGTACAAGAGTATCTCACTGACCTGTTTGAACTTGTGTTCCAACTTGTGCTTCTATAGAAACTTCTGGCACATACATGGTGTGCAACTTGTTTATTTTTGTCATGGATGTCTCTTTTCTTTCATACACTAGAATGGGTAATGTAGGTTGTATTATAGTAAGTTGAGGGTTTTTGGATATCTCTTGTGCTTCCACCTATGTAGATGTCTTATCTACCTTTTTAAATTCATCTACAGTCACCAATATAGGATGACTACATACTTGTGCCTTGGTGGTGCTTTCTAGCAATATCTTCTTCATGTCCTCCTCTATTAGGGAATTGATGTTTTGAGGCACATTGTTAGAAACTTCCTTGATTTGTATAATTTTAGTCTCTTCTTTTGTCACATGTTGTGTACTAGCACTAAAAATCTATATATCTGGTATATTGTGTTTTCTTTGCTGCTCATTTTGAGTGTTTCCTGTGTATCAAAATTTTTCTTAGTGCCTTCCACATTTTCATCTTTCCTAGTATCAACTTTAGTAACCTCAATTACTTCTTGTTCACCTTTTTCATCATTGAGTTCAACAGGTGTCTATTCAATTGCCTTAGGTGTTGTCAGACCATAAATTACCTTCCATATTTGGGTACTCTGTTGATCAACATCTTCAATTTTATTGTACAAAATATGGAATGATAGGTACCTTGGAGTAAATCTTCCTCTATACTTCTTAATGGCCTTTGCCATATCAGATTTATCTAAATCGGGCATCACTCTTGCAAGTGTAGTTTCTCTTATATTTATCTCTATTGTGAGACTCTATTTCCATCTTTTCTCAATTCTATCATATAAGTTCTTTGATAGAGATTTGGCAACCCCAATTGGAATCATTTTAAATGTTTCCATCATGGTATATATTGACTTTTCTACCTTATCCATTTCTAGATTTCCAAGCTTATCAAATTCAATATGTGAAAATTCACTTAAATCTACATTATTCTTTATATTTTTGCATAGACAATCCAAATTAGAAGAAGAACCATGACTTACCACTTTGAATTGGCTATTATCATTAGATTCTATCCTCTCCTCATCTTATTCGGCTGGAGCAATGTAGATCCATTCTCTCTTCTTAGACTCATCATCTTGTGTAGCTTTCTTGGCTATCTTTTCTTTTAGCTATGGTACTTCTTGAGCTTTCATAGTAACATCTCTTGTGCTAGTTCTAGTAGCTAGAACTATAGGCTTAACTTTTACAACCTTCTTTGGTTTTTTGACTACTAGAGCTTTATCTTTCCTCTTCATCTTCTCTATAGTTGTAGGTGCTTCATTGGCTTCTTCTCCCTCAACACATTCTTCAAGCTTGGATTCCTCTTCACCTTGATCTTCTCCTTGACCTTGGGTTAGGGCTAGTGGTGCTTGAGCAAGGACATCTTCTTCTTCATCGTCTTCATTGTCTTCCTCTTCTTCATCTTCCTCTACTCCACCAATTTTTTCTTTAATCATCTTAACTATTTTGTTTTTTTCTTCTTTCTTATTACTAATGTTCTCTTCAAATCCTCATAATTAACAAAGGTAGTAGCCTTTTTGTCTACTTCTTTTGCAAGAAAGGTTGTAATCATTGTAGACACCTCATCCACATTAATCTCATATCCTAGAGGTCTTAACCATATTACCCCTGGAAATGCATCTTGTACATATGTGAAATCAGTATCAACTAGAAAGAAAACATCATTAAAATGTTTCTCAAATAGTGACACTGGAATCCTATGTATTTGTTTCATTGACTTCTTAAAGTCCTCAAAGTAACTAGTCATAATAGACTCAAAATTCTCTCCCATTTGCTCAATGAATTCACCTATTTGTACTATAATAGATTTTTTTGTCTTCTATGCCACTTTACTAAAGGAAGGAAATATGTTTTGCACATAGAAAAATATACATACAATTATTTATCCAAACTTGCATTATGCACTTTTGGTTTTCCTTATGGCTCCTATGTTTTCTAATAATTATTGCAATTATAGCAAGCAAGGTCATACGAATGATCCTTCTTCGCTATCTTGTACCCTACATCAACAATAGTACACGGTACATTGTTCAACCTACTCGATTAAAAGAATTTGTGTGAAATAATCCCTACTACAAAAGCAATTAGGGGATCTGTGATGGTATCAATTGTCATTCCTCTCTTGTTCCATATTGTCCCCTTTTTTTTTTCTAAATAACCTCTTTTTCTTCACTTCTCATGGTTTTGAGTATGTCTAGGGTTGGATACCCTGTTACCCTTACCACAATCTTCTTAGTAATCTTGATAGGTCCATCTTCTAACCATACAGAATTGTCACGAATTCTTCTCAAAACAATCATTGTCCACTCTGTCTTAAAAATGTTTAGAAAATCTAGGGCACAAGTTAACCCTTTTCTTTCTACAATCTTGAATTCTTCTTTTAGTATTCATTTTTTACATAGTTTCACATATAGATCTTTCATTTCCATGTAACCTATTCTACCCACCTTGCATATGTAACAACATCTCACATCTTGTATCATTAAGACTTGTGGTGTTATCATGCATAACATACCAAACAGATCTTGTTTATAAGTAATGTTAGGGATTGCCTTGAAATTTGGTTGTCTAATCTCATTATTGATTAATTGAACATTCAACTTTATTTCCCTCTTTGACCTTAGTAGAATAAAAGCTAGACATCATATTTAATACCTAGGGCTTGCACAAATTCAAACAACATAGCTCGGCAAATAATAAATACCTTCATAAATATGATGAATGGTGTCAAGAAGTCATTGAATTCATGATGCAAACACTTTGGACAATCTCTTCAATTTTCATTTAGCTATTCATTCTCTCTCTAGATTCGACTGATGTCAAAAGAGTCAAAAATTGATCATATATACCTTAAAATTTTGCAATTAATTCTTAGTGCTTACATAGCTATAAGCTTGACTCGAATAGAAATTTCAATTTACTCAGTTTCAATGTAGCTTTCTTAAAGCTTGAAAATCACTACAAGCTCAATCAACAATATCACTTTTGATAGCTTGGCCATGCTTGATAGTAACATGAAAACTAACAAATCTTAAAGATTTTTCTAGATTCTAAACAATTCTTTGCATCTTTCTTCATGCAAGTATTATTTTTTCATAACTAAATTTGTGGAATTGATGTATAGGATATCTTTTAAATATCATTCCCAAACATACCTCTTGATTTCTTAATTGGAGGTAGTGTGATCACCTAACCCATTGGGTGAAGTGATCCCATCTGAACTTGATGTGTTACAATCTTTCTTTCTTTTCCATATCTTGTTCATCTCATCTCTGAAATTCTTAAGATATACCTTTCTTGTGCCTTTCTTGAACTCACTTCTTGGTGCTCTTGACCTTGTTGGACAATTCTTGCTTATGTGCCTAGTCTTTAAGCAACTAAAAGATGTAGTTTGGCTTAACTATCTTTTGTAATCACTTCTAAAATATTTTCTTATGTAGTTCCTAGGAACATGACCATACTCTAGAAAATAGTGACAATTATATATTGTATTATAATCCCAAATATAAGAGTTGTCATTGTACTTTACCTTTATCTATTTGTCTAAGGACCATTTGGCACTCTTTTCAGAAATGATAGTCCTAGATTTGATAAGTGCAACTATGATAGTTGGAAGGAGAAGATGAAGACTCATTAATTGTGCATGGGTCCAGGATACTGTATCTTGATAAAGAGTATGAAGATAATCATTGAGAAAGCAAAGCTAGAAGGTTTCCATGAAGATGAGTGAGATCTATTCCTATGTAACATGAGAGAAAGAGAAGCTCTACTAAAAAATGAATAAATTCAGGTAATGTCACTTGAAACATCTTATAAAATTTGGAAAGCATTAGAATCTACTTTTGAAGGTGATGATCATGCAAAGAGAATGAGATTACGAAATTGGATATGTGCATTTCAAGATCCTAGAATGATGGAAGATGAATCTATAAGAAGTTATATTGGAGAAATACTAGAAATTATAGTAGGAATTTGGTCTCATGGTGGAACCAAGGAAGATGATAAAATTATATAGAAGATTTTGAAAAGTTTAACATCACCATTCAAGAAATTTTCTCAAATAATTCAACTAGTAATGCTTTGCACTAAGAATTTCACAAAGGAAACATTGCTTGGAAGATTGGAATCTGTAGAAGTAGATCTGAGATGGTTTGGAGATCTAGCAAGAGTTGAGACAACTTTTAGTTCCCTAAACATTTGACCAAAGCTAACAAGGATTACAAGCACACATGGATATTTTGCTAGTAGTATAAGATCTATTGAAGACACAAAGATTGAGGAAGGTATAGGCATTCTTGTGAGAAGAGAAAAAGATGGTCAGAAAATATTTAAATATTCGTGATGAATTTGGTCATTAGGCATCTAAATGTCGTAAAAGAGAGAAAAACTATAATAGAAAGTTTAAGCCTAGAAGAGATAGAGTTAGAAGTTATTTGTATGAAAATGAATATGAAGAATTTGATGAAAAAGGTTAAAGTGAAAGTGATGACAAATTCAGATTTTTGGCTATCAAGGAAGATAATCTTGATAGAGAGATTAGAGAAGAAAGTTCTCTAATTTCCAAGTGGAAAATAAATTTGATTGGATATGACTGGTGATATGAATAAGTTTTCCAAGTTCAAGAAATAGTCAATACATTAGCATATACTATGAACATAGTACAGATTAGAAAAGGTATGAAAAAGACACCATATGAACTATTGATTTTGTCATTGACCATTTGTCAAGTATTTTAGAATATTTGGGAGAAAATGTTACATTAAAAGAGATGATGGCATTCGTAAGTTTGATCCAAGAAGTGATGAAGGCATGCTTCTTGACTATTCATTGAAAAGAAAGGCTTATAAATATTTTAATTATAGAACTAAGACAATAGTTGAATGCACAAATGTAAGGATTAATGAAAAGTTTGGAAATAAGGAAAATATGGTAGATTATAATTCAAATGAAGAAGAAGATAATACTAGAATTGTTAGATAGAATGCTAAAGTTTCCTTTGAGACTAATAATGATTTCTAGAATGATGTGTTAACTATTGAGAAAAGAGGAGAATAAAGTTCTAAACCTAGAATTAAGATAAGAGTTGAGATGTTAACTCCTACCTCTTACAAGAATATAATAAAGAATCACCCTACTCAGTAGATAATTGCAAGTAGAGATGAAGGTGTGATGATAGGAACAAAGTAAATGAGGAGATATGTCTAATATCTCAAGTTGAGCCTAAGAGCACAAATGAAGCATGTAAAGATGATCATTGGATTCAAAAAATGAAGGAAGAATTAGATCAGATTGTGAAGAATTATATATGGGGGTTAGTTCCTAGACCTAAAGATAAGAATGTGATAGGAACCAAATGGATCTTCAAAAACAAGATGAATGAGAAAAGCAAAGCTGCAAGGAGCAAGGCTAGACTTGTATGAAAGAGATATTCACAACAAGAAGGCATAGAATATGAGGAAACATATGAATCTATACCCAGAATGGAAGTAGTAATGATGTTCTTAGTTTATGCAACAAAAAATAAGTTCAAGGTTTATCAAATGGATGTTAAATCAGCCTTTCTGAATTGAGATCTTGAAGAAGAGGTATATATTGAGGAGCTTAAAGGTTTTCCTTTAGTATAAGACAAAGATATGGTATGCAAACTAAAGAAAGATCTTTATGGTTTTAAGCAAGCACTTAGAACCTAGTATGCAAGGTTAGATAGTTACTTGGAAAAGCTTGGATTTTCTAAAGGGATGACAAACAATAACTTTTATTTAAAAGAAGTTTCAAAAATGGTTTGTTGATTAATGTAATATTTGTTGATGACTTCATTGTTGGAGGTAATGATGAAGCAAGTGATAAATTTACTGAAGAGATGAAGAATGAATTTGAAATGAGCATGATGGGAGAAATGAAGATTTTCCTAGAGTTGCAAATTGTGTATACTAGTGATGATATCTTCAGTTCACAAGCTAAGTATGTGAAATATTTTTTGATTTTTTTTGGTTTAGAAAGTTGTAAACATATTGGTACACTTATGATAATCGGTCATAAGTTATCCAGTAAAGATGAGACACCTATAGTAGAGTAGAAGTACATATCCATGGTTAGAGGTTTCTAGTATCTAACTCACACAATATAGCAAATGCAATAGTGATTGTATCTATATTTCAACATATTATAAGCAGTATCATTTTGTAGTAGTGAAGAGAATATTTAGATATTTGAAAGGGACATCTGACTATAGAATTGTGTATGCTACGTCAAGTGATCTCACTTTATATGCTTATATAGATTTGGATTGGGCAAGCAATATGGATGATAGAAATAGAACCAATGTTGAAGCATTCTTTCTTGGATGAAAATTGGTTTCTTGGTTAAGAAAGAAGCAAGATTGTATCTTATAAAGTATAGCTAAGGTAGAGTATATTGTAGTAGAAAATAACTATAATCAAGTTATGTAGATGAAGCAAATTTTCAAGGATATCATAATTGAGTTTGAAGAACCTGTTATCATGTACTATAATAGTACAAGTGTAATGAGTATGTCTAAGAATATTGTATTGCATTCTAAGAATAAGAATATATCTATTAAGTGTCATGTGTTGAGAGAGAAAGAAGAAGAAAAGGAAATCAAATTGGAGTACATGTAAGTACTCAAGATCAGATTGCAGATATCTTTACAAAGCCTTTACCTAAAGATACATTTTATTATTTGAGAGGTATGCCTGGGGTTATGCGCCTACCTACTTTTGAGTACATGATGCTAAGATTGCATCAGTCTAGTGCTATAGGGAACTATTGCTTGACTAGACTGAATGTTGATGCTTCCCATATGGGGGAGTATTTGTGATAAACTTAGTCATTGAGGACTCTTAGTATTTGGTATTGACCAGCATCTTTACACTCAATCTTATTGAAGACTTGGTGCAACATATTAGCAATTGGCAGTTAATAATTGGTATGTTAGAACATTTAGATTGAGGCCTTTGACATTGATGACAATGGGGGAGAATATGCATGTAAAATATTTCCTAAAGCATGGAGGAGAGTATGTTGACATATCAGTCGATTTTTTTATTAGTGAGACACACTTATTCAGATTACATATAGCTATTGAGCTTATTGCATAGTTTTCAATGTCTACCATGTAATTCAGTTGTCACCAAGTTCTACAATTGCTACAGAGTCCTTTGGACAAATCCCAGTGGTTATCAAGCAGATTCAATCAGTGTAAAGTCCAATAGTTTAAACCATGCATTTTAGTATATGTCAAGTTTATCAATGGTTTCTAAGCATTGAAATACTTACCAAGTTCATAGTTCATGTGATGTAAAGCTAGTATTAACCAAGCTACTCTATGCTAATTAGGTGATTCAGTGTTTGCAGAGTTCCACAATATATACTGAGTCACTAGTATAGACTGAGTTCAAGACTACTTAGAAGTGACTAGTATGCACTGAGCTTCTACTTCTACTAAGTACATGACAATGCCAAGCATTGACAATGGATGCTGAGAACCAAAACCTCACCGAGTCAGTCTTCAGAACCTAAGTACACTTGTGTCATCACTAACTTTGTAATTGTGTAATTTGGATTGGTATATATATGTTATGTATTTTACAATACCAATATAATGTGAATGTGACTATGTATGTGAGAGTTCAAGATATGAATGCAGCAGAAAAAAATGAATTTTAAAGTTCATAAGAGAATAAGGAGTAGTAGAGACATATCTATCATAGAAAGGTGATTAGTAGACAAAGGAATCTCTTCTAGCAAACCCAGTTGTGAATCAGAGATCTACTACTACTTCATTCTAATAGGTGAACCGATCAAAATCCTTTAACAAGGTAGAGCTAATAGTCTTTCATAAATCTCTTTACTAAGTGCATGCTTCATTGTATGTTTGTAAATCCTCTAACAAGGTCGATCTAGCAATCCTAATTGCTCCTAATAGGGCGGATCATCAAAAGTGATCAATATAAGCCTTAATAGGCCAAATTTATGCTACAGTACTAAAGTTTGTGGGTATCATACCCACCCCAGTTTTACTTTCTATTTGGAAGTTTTCTTGGTCACCAAATCTTTGTGTCAAGGTGTTATGGTCTCATGAATGCAATTAGATTAGATGTGATGAATTAAGTGCTAATTGAATTACTGGATTAAGAATTGAAAGTGTTAAAGTTTTAGAAATTACATATTCACCCGTCCCCTCTCAATAACTTATCATAGTCTTGAATATTTTTAACAATTGGTATCAGAGCTTTGTGGTTCTAAGTAGAAAGTTTAACAGCTTGAGCATAGATCAAGGATATGGAGATATTCAAACTTGACAAAGCTATTGACAATGAAAAGTTGGATTTGGAAATGGCCATTGTCCAACTCAAGAAAGCTAAGGAGAAACTTTCCAAATCTTTGAAAAGAAGAAAGAAACTTGCAAATCAAATGAATGATTATCTCTACATTGAGGAAAAAATTGAAGACTTTCACCCTTCAAGTAGCACAGATGAAGCAAATGATGCAACCAAGTTACTCCTAGAGAACAGTGGTTCTCTACAAGGAGAATTAAGAAAGCTAAGAAGAGAGCAAGAGATTCAGTCAGTAAGGTAATGTGAAGTCTTGGAATAGAGAAACAAGATAAAAGAAGAGATAGATGGAAGGAATAATGCAATCTAGAACCAATCCTTTCAGCAAGAAAACCTTATTGATCATATCTCTAATGAATATGAGGAAATCATGAGTCTAAGATTTGAAAATGAAAGAATGAGGAATTATCTAAATTCTGAAAGGCAAATTAATGAAAGAATTAAAAATGATCTGAAATTTGAAAGAAAAATCAATGAAAGATTGAGGAATGATCGAAACAGTAAGAAGCAAATCAATGAGAGAATGATGAAATTTCAAGAAAATATGAATCAAATGAATGGGCAAAACCTCTATAGGAAAAACAGAAAAGCAAGAATTTGACACAAAGAAGAAGGCGAATCCTCTGAACAAGGTGCTCAAAAGAATCAAAGACCTACTTGTAATCACTGTGGTAAGATATGTCATACATCAAACAAATGTTGGAGCAATGGGAAAGAAAATTTCAATGTAAAATGCCACAGTTGAAATCAACATGGTCATAGGGCTAATGAATGGAAAGAGAAAGCAAGATTTGAATGCAATTGTCATAAATGTAAGAAACATGGACACAAGGCATCAAAATGCAAAACAAAGACATTGAATCTTGCAGAGAAAATTATGAAAGCAATTTTTGGTTGGGACTACAATACTTGATGTGATGCCATTATTGTGGATAATTTGGACACATTGGTATGAATTGTGTTAAACATCATATGAGGAAAAAAGATACTGCCAAAAGATGTTTCATTTATATAAAACTTGGTCATCTTGCCAAAAATTGTATAAATACTGGCAGAATTATAGATGAAAAGAAGGCAAAGGCTGATAGCATCCAAAAGCAAATGAAACATCAATGGATTCCTAATTCTACCAATGATACTAATCTAAGAAATGATGGTCAAGTCATGCAAGAATTGGGTGACTCTAACATTTCTAATTAAGTTCTCAAGGGAGAACTAGAACCAGGCTATCAAAGAAGACATCTGAATTCATTTTAGTTGAAAGGTGACAAAGATCCAAATCTGTATACAAGTTACAAATGGATCACTGAGCAAGATCGATATCAGTTATTATTGAGTTACCTTCTCTACTGAGTAAGGTCGAGTCATAAACTCTATTGAGCAAGGTGGGGAATAATAAAGGCACCTATGGTTACCGAGTTGTAAAAATGTTGCCAAGTAATCAATACCATATAGTGGATGATAGTCTATCAAGATATCTACTTTCTTAAAAATAATTAATGGAAATTTTTTATCAAAAAGCATGGAATCAAATTCATTTCTTATCGTGAATTTTCAAGTGCTATTGTGAAAAGTGATTTTCAGTGTGATCAAAGCAACTTGAGAAAATTTCTAGTGAAAGTTTTTCAAAGTTCTCTCAATCTATAAAAAAAAATGGCATCTAGTAGTAGCAAGGTTAAGCAAGGATCTGACATGTTGGTTCATGGATTTGAATGGAAGGCACCAAATTTCAAACTCACTCCCGTGATTGTTGAAACCCTAGATCCAAGTGAAGCCCAATCCCAAATTCCTCCTAAGGTACTTCTTATCAATGACATTTGTACTCATTTCAAATGTGCTATTTAAGAAATTTGTACACTAGAAATGGATGATGGCTTAGGTCAACTATGTATGAATGGAGCCTTTAAACTTAATCATCAACATGTGGAAACCAAAGGGTTGACTCATATCCCTCATATGCCCTAAGAATTTCAAAACAAATGGATTAGGTTAACCATCAGCCAGGTGCATAACAAGAAGTTGTGGTAAGAACAACCAATTCTAATAATAAAGAAGATGATTCATCAAATCACTAGCCTCCCTATGCTAGCCAAAACCAAAACTATAAAAACCCTAGTTTGAGCAAAGTTAGAGAAGAAAACCCTAGCTAAATGGGATAGTAGAGAAATGAAAATCAGTAGTGTCATTGATGTAGTGTTAAAATTTGGAATTCATATTATTGCACACAAGATATACAATTCAAGCCGACAAAATAGTGTGTCATGTGAAGCTATGGATTTGGCATACAAGGTCTTTAAGAACAACTTGTCATATGACCTTTCTGACCGATTGTTGAGATAGTTCAACAAAAACATGGAAAGCATAAGAACATCAAAGAATAACCTATGCATGTTTGGTTCACTATTAACCTACCTATTCTTTTATGTACAAAAGTTCTTCCCTTCTAAAGGCACTATAGTTTGGAGAAACATGTGCCTATCCTCTACCAAATAAATAAGAATATTGTTGAGATGGGTGAGAACAATAGCAGTATCATGGACAACTACTTTGATGTATTCAAGGAGAAAATAAATAATAGGTTCAAGATTCTGAAGATGTTAGTTAAAGATTATAAGGATAATGTATGCTTCATGGTGGATAGTAAAAAGGTGTATATCCAAGAAGTTAAGCCTAGAATTGTGTAGGTGAAACTTCTTGGCTATGAGGTGAATATTGATTAAATGAAAGATATCATTGAAGCCCCTATAAATGAACCAATTAATCCTAAGGCCTCTTACTTTAGAATGTATAATGAATTCAAGGCTAGGATTGAACATGAAATAAATCTCCCTCAGGAGGTCAACAAAGGAAAGAAAAGGATAGAAAAGCTAAAATCAAGTGCACCTCTCTTGTAAACTGAGGGAAAAGGTGAGGATGCAGAGGAAACATAGGATGAGGAATAATCTAAGGAAGAAGAACCTTTGAAGAAAAAGGGCAAGGTGATCATCATTAAGCTAGTAAAGTCATCCACTAGAGTCTTCACAAGGAGGTCACAAAAGAAAGCTAACAAGGAAGGAGGTGACATTATATTCAGTAGACCTCCAACCAATTTCTAGGATAGGTTAAAGAAATTGGAAGAAGGAGAAAGGATAAAAAAATTTAAATCATTGAAATATGAGATTAGGATAGCAGAAGAGTAGAAGAATGTTGAAGACCTAGTGTTGAATAAAAGGGGTAATTGGAAATGCTCACTAGATCAGCTCACTTCTCAAGTTTCAAGTGAATTATTAAGATAAAGCCAAGATGAGATTTTTCTATGCATATAGTCAAAGACATATATTCAAAAAACCTTAGGCAGTTATTATCGAGCATATCAAATGTTGAGGTGAAAGAGTCATTAAATAAAAATGAAGAAAAATTGACTCTAAAGTTTAATACCTATCTGGTTTTGATCAAGGACATTGAGCATGTTGTTAGGAATACTACAAACACTTGGAAAAATGTCTATCATCTCCACAAACCAAGTGAATTTCCAATTGAAGTAAAGGATGATGATGAAGAAGAAGAGGATAAGGAGAAAGATGAGGAAGAGAATGTTGAAGAAGTGACTCACTTTGACAATGAAGAAGATGAAGAAAATCAAGGACTAGAGGCTGCTGAGGAAGAAAAGAAAGATGATGAAGAGACCGATCTAGTCAAGATAGCTGCAGCAGTCATTGCCTCACTTTCACACTCTCCAAGCAAGCCAGTGTTAGCATCAAGTATGGAGACAACATCAAGAAGTTTGATTGTGACCACTAGTGATATATCAAATTTCCAATCACTCTTTGCTCCTACTTAGCTCAAAACATCACTAACATAAGTGACTTCCACTTCATCCACTGAGTTGTAGATTCCTTCTTCATCTACCAAGTTGAGTACTTCAGTTTTAACTAATCCAATTTTGACTTCTTCACTTTTGAGTACATCAGTGGTAAGAATACCAATTTTGACTTATTTAGTTTTGAGTACATCAGTGGTAAGCACACTAGCTTTGCCTACTTCAGTTTTGGGTACTACAATTTTGTGCACATCAATTTTTGAATCTTCAGGTATTTCTATAAGTATTCCCTTAGTTAGTACAATATCACTTTTTACTTTAAGCCCAAGTTTGTCGACTATTGTTTCCGTTCTAGATACAAAAGTAATAAGTGCAAGGATAGTTGAGCCTAAGGTTCAACCGAGCACAAAATTTTTTGGGAAAGGGAAAGAGATAGAGAAGACATTTATTTAGATGAGGAAATGGTAATCCCCAATTGGGATATTTACAAGCTTACTATAGACCAAATGTAGACATTTGGTGAACTCCTCTAGAAAAAGGCTAAACAACAAAGACTAAGAGAGGATAGAGGTAAAGAGTATAAGAATATTAAAGATGCCAAGAACATTTTGTCAGAGGCAATAGGAATTGAGATTGATTCTTCTCAACATATTTTGTATTAGCTAGAAGAAGTAGTCCAAATATTCAATGAGGATATCGATGGACAACATAAGCTAGTGGAAAAGGATGAAAAGAAATTTAATAATAAAGTGTTGGAGCACATTTCTCAACAAATAGCCAATTATCTAGTAGAGCTTTATACATTTTTGGTCAATCTTGAATCGTCCTATTCAAATGTGTCATCACTTTTTGGGAAACCATGTGATGTCTCTAAGTTTACAAAGGAAATAAAGGACAATTTGTCCAAAATAGATATAGATCTAAAGGCTAGTGGTTAGTAGCTACAACTTGACCCTAGTTCAAGCATTGTAGATTTCAAGAAAATTAGATTTTGATCAGATATGCAAGTTGAATTACTAAGAAAAAAGGCAAGGATCATTTCAACATTAATTGACATAAAAAATATGATGTTTCCAAACATGGATACAATGCAAAAACATATTGTATATTCAAAAACTCTAATCCATGATAATAACTTCTCTATTGGAAACCATATGATTGAAGTATCAATAGAGGTAAAAATTGCACTTCATACTTGCAAGGTCCTACAAGAAAGTTGAGATAAATCCTTGGCAATCATTCTCATGGTACATTCTAAATTCTTATCCCATTTTGGTGTTTCTATTTAAATAAGTTATAATAAATCTTTGGCATTAATATCAAAAAGGAGGAGAGACACATAGTATGAAGAGAAAGATAGAAGACAATATGGGGGAGAACTTGTAACAAGTGTGAAATGATCAACGAGAAATGTTGTATACAATAAAAAGATGTATAGTATAGTATAAATGCCTTACAAAATTAATTTTGAAAAATCTCAAAATATAGTATATTCTACTGAGCTAGTATCACATGGTGATGAAGACAAGGTATTTAGTTTTGGCTAATAAGTGTTTTTTCCACTAATGCCAAAGGGGGAGATTGTTGATATACTAGTCAAGTCTGTTATTAGTGACACACACTTATTTAGATTGTATATAGCTACCAAGCTTATTGAATAGTTGTCAGTGTTTGCCATGTAATTCAGTTTTCACTGAGTTTTACAGTTGCTACCAAGTACTTCGGAAAAATCCTAGTCATTACTGAGCATTGAAATACTTACCGAGTTCATAGTCCATGTGATGTAAAGCCAGTATTAATCGAGCTACTCTATGCTAACCAAGTGATTCATTGTTTGTCGAATTGCACAATATCTGTTGAGTTATTAGTATAGACAAAGTTCAAGACTACTTAAAAGTGATCAATATCGACCAAGCTTCTATGTCTACGAAGTTCATGACAATCCCAAGCATTGACAGCGGATGTCAAGTATCAGAACCTCACTAAGTCAGTCTTTAGAACCTGAGTGTCTTGATGTGAGCTAACTTTGTAATATTTGTGTTAACTTGTATCATGGTCAACTTTGTAATTATGTAATTTGGATTGGTATATATATGTAATGTATTACACCATATCAATGTAATGTGAATGTGAATATGTATGCAAAAGTTTAAGATATGAATGTAGCGAAAAAAGAATGAATTGTAAAGGCCATAACAACATAAGGAGTAGTAGAGACATATCTATCACAGAAAGATGATCAATAAACAAAGGAAGCTCTTTTAGCAAACAGAGTTGCAAATTAGAGATCTAAAATTACTTCATCCTAATAGGTGAATGAGTCAAAATCCTTTAACAATGTAGACCTAACAATCTTTCATAAATATCTTTACCAAGTGCGCACTTCATTTTATCTTTGTAAATCCTCTCACAAGGTGGACCTAGCAATCCTAACTGCTCCTAATAGGGTAGATCATAAAAAGTGATCAATGTAAACTTTAATAGGCCAACTTTATGCTATAGTACTAAAGTTTATTGGTATCATCCCCACCCAAGTTTTACTTTCTATTTGGAAGGTTTCTGGGTCACTAAATCTTTGTGTCAAATTGTTATGGATGCTTTCATGTTTTTAGTTTCTCATGCATGCAATTAGATCAAATGTGATGAATTAAGTGCTAATTAGAGTGGACTAAGAATTTAAAGTGTTAAAGTTTTAGAAGTTACTGATTCACCCCTCCTCTCTCAGTAGCTTGGCATAGTCTTCAATACTTCCAACAGAGTATGCATGAGGAAGAACTCCTAAAAAATGGGAGAGAGATATCTCATTAGACAGATTTAGAAAGATTAATTAAATGAAGTAGGAATATGCACATGATGTATTGAGAATTTTTTAGTATGAAGTAAATAATTGATGTCTAAGTAGCAGGAGAATGAACCTATTGTGTTGAGATTTTTTTTTAGCCTGTGGATAGCTAATGCCGGTCTTAAAATCTAGTGGAGAGAATTTGAGAAGATGAGAACAACAATAGAAATAGATAATTACTTGGTATTCTTGGAACTTATATTTTTTCATCTATGTTGCCATCAATGCCAAAGGGGGAGATTGTTAGCATGAATGCTGATGATATTACATTGTGGGAGTATTAGGTGAGCATTAGAGTGTATTGATATGTTGCATCCATGATTGTGTTTGTCATTGATCTCAACATAGCATGGTTTTTGTAAAGAATGGTTGTGAAGCAGGCATCAATCTTGATGGCATAGATAGTTGTTTGATTGTTTGTGATTGACACTTGTGGACATGTTTGGCACTGTACCCTAATGACATGGTTGTTTTCACATAGTATAATTCAAAGACATATGGAAGATGTACTTGATTTATAGAGAGAAATTCAGAGACAAAGTGTTGGGAAAGTGGTTCCTAATGATTTTTTGCTGTCTTTCATCTAAGATATAATGAGGAGATATGGAATCAAGTAGTGACAGAAGAGAGTTGGCTAATGATGTCAATCAGTGTACAAGCCCTAGAATCACATGTCTAAAGCTTTTGTATAGATTGTGAGCCAATAGTGCTAATGTAATTATAGTTAATTAATTATCTCATATGATTTAATTGGTTACGTCTCAAGGCCGACTCAAGAAATTATTATCAAGATATGGTATAAAGGAAATGTGTTTTTTAAATTCTAAAGTGTATCCTTTGTTGCAAGAAATGCAAAGTGTAAAAAGAAGAAAAGTGTTTTACTAATGCATGTAAGCAATCTAAGGGATTATTGGATGTGATATTTGTGATTTAGTTACAAGATCAAAATAAGTAGAGGTTTGGTTGACAAGACAAAGAAATACAAAGGAATAATATAGTACAATTCTATTATTTTGCAAGGAATAATATAGAGATCATTTGGATAGTGGATTCATTGGTCTTGCTCTTGAAGTTGTTTGGGTAGTGGTTCCAGCTATCCTCCACAACTCCTAACAGGGTTGTCACAACTCATCATAGGGTTGGAATCTCCTAACAGGAATTTAAAGTCACCCGACAAGAACTTATATGTATTGAATATATTCAAAGACTCCTAATAGGGTCTATCCTCTAACAAAGAACATTTATATTAGTACATCATCTTGTGGGTAAGATCTAAAAATGGATCTAGACTAATTGCAATATTTAATGCTTAAATAAAATAAAATTAGTGGAAGTCATAATACATTTATACATAAATGAAATTATGCATCAAAACTCAAAAACTTAAGGTCAAATAAGTAGAATTGCAAGAGAAGAAGATAGAAAGTGTAAACAAAGTTTGATTTCAGAGTTCAACACAAATGTGACTATGTCTTTTGGTCGGCTCCAATAGAGTACGACTGATATGATTAATCTCCAAAAATCAATTACAATTATGCACCAAGACCATTTCTTCTACCACTTCAATAGCATATCAATTCTCCAAAGTACGAAAATGGCTCCAATAATCTACTAGAAAAATCTCCCTCTCCTACCCCCTCTTTTATACAAAAAAATTAGCCAAATTAAGGCTAAAAAAAAATGACAATTTTAGGACCTTTAACAAATTGTTTTTCAAAAATGCCCCCTTAGCCTTTTTACAAGATTTGGCTATATCAATTTTGGGGTTAAAAAAAAAAAAAAAACCTTACTTTGCTAAGGTTGGCAAGTGTTAGTTTAACATATAAATAAAATCTCAGTCATTTAAATCTTCAAGTGGTAAAATAATGCACCAGGGGTCACACATTTGGGGAAGCCACCAGACAGAGGTTCCAATCTTGCCAGTGGCCCTTCTTTAACCCTACTTAGGTGTTTGCATAACATTTAAATAAATAAGTACACCTCATAATTTCAAAACATGCACTATGGCCTAGTGGCAATTGGTTGTTATTAGTAAAATGCTAAATGTGGGTTCCAATCCCACTAGAAACTTGTGCCACCTATTGCCCAACTATCCTATCAAAATAGTGATGTCATGCTAACATCATTCAAGTTAAATTTTTTACTTGAATTTTAATTTGCAATATCTTTTACATACGGAGTCCATTTTTGATGAAACAAACACCGCTAGAAAGCTCTCGATGAGATCTACAATTTGAAATCCATTGTTGACCACTTTTGAGATGGTTTGATTTTTCCTCTTATCTAGCTCTTCGGTCTACCTATTGACTAGAACTTTGACCGAGCATAACTTTTGCATTTGGACTTCGTTTTATGTTCAAGTTGTGTTGGAATCAAGACACCGAGATCTTTATAATGGTGTAGATTCTGGAGAGAAATGAGACACTTCAATTTTCACTAAAATCATCCACTAGATTAGAGTACCATCCCCATAGGGGTTTTCCCTCTAATCAAGGGGTTCCCTAGTTAACATATCTAGTATTATTTTGTATGAGCATCTTGTTATTATTTCAATTTATACTACTCCTATGGTTAAGATTTTTTAAGGTTGATAATTGTGATAATATTTTGATAACAAATTCACCCCCACTTGCCCCCCTCCCCTGTCTTAGCTATATAAATGGACTATATAATCTAACAAGATTAATACTTGATGTTGAGGATGTAGTGAGCTTCAAATGAAGCATGTGGGAAAAGGACTTTTTGTTTAGTTAGTTCATGTAATTTGATATCTTATTCTGAAGATCTTTTAGTGAAGATAGTCTTGAAACAATTTGGATAGTAGGTTCAGTTATCTTCCTATCAACTCCTAACTTGATTGGCGCAACTCCTGATAGGGTTGGAATCTCCTGATAGGGATTCAAGATCTCCTAACAAAAAATCATATGTACTAGTCATATTTTACTTAATAGATTCTTTCCTTTCACAATAAACATGTAAATTAGTACATCATCTTATGGGCATCATTCCCATTAGTATTTTCCCTTTGATTAAGGATTTTCCTAGTTAACCAATATGGTGTTACTTTGTATGGTTACTTTGTATGGTTACTTTTCAATGGTTGTTACATCTTTTGGTTACATGTTTCAGTTTTGATAAAGTTATTACAAGTTATTTTTAAGGCATAATTAATTAGCCCCCCACATCCCCTGTATTGGTATACTTTTTTTCTATCCATAATCTTCCTAGTGGGAAAATTTTTGCATGTTTCTTACCCAGTGCACATCCTTCACATACCTTTTTCCTTGGTGCAATTTTTATGATCCCACACACCATATTTATCTTCTGCACAAGCTTAAAGCTTTAATAAATAACATGTCCCATACATTCATACCACAACCTGCTTATATTATCATACTTGGTAGTAGCATATTGATCTTTATTTCCTAGTAATTCTTAAAATTTATATAAACCATTCTCCACTTCACCCATTCTAGTCACTTCATAACTATTGTTGACATCCTTGACTAAAAATTTGTTAGTGTAAAATTATACCTTACATCGTTGATTGAGAATTTGAAATATAGAAAGAAGATTTGTTTGTTAATTTGAGATCAAGCTTCACATTCTTAAATATTTTATTATTCACTTAAACATCTCCATTTCCCTTAACTTCTAGAGCATGATTATCTCCCAAATATATTTTGTCACCATTTCTTTAGTTAATGATTCAAATTGGTCCTTATTATTTGACATATATTGTTTAGTACTAGAATCAATTATCTATTCATCCTTAAATAGAGTTATTTTCTTGAAGAGCTACACAAAAAGTATTTCTGTTGGGATCAAATGATTTGTGAATTTATTTGTTTTCTTTTCTATAACAACAATCCTTTTGTAACAATCATTTTCTTTGTGTCCTTGTTTGACATGGTAATTACATTTGCACTTGCTTCTATTTGCATTCTTGTGAATCATTTTTATTCACATACTTCCAATTCCTTTGTTTAGATTGATTATCTTGATCCCTTTTGTGACATACTTTCCCTTTCATTATAAATGCTTAAGACTTAAATTTAAGAGTAATAAAGCCTCTTTCTTTAATTTGACATTTCTCATTCTAAATTAAATTAGCACATAACTCATTAGATATAATATCTTTTAATTTATCTACAATATTAAGTTCCCTTATAAAAGATTGATCCTACAAGACTTTGTCATATAGTTTTCACAAAATCTTTATCATCTATAATACTTCCAAGTGAAACTAACTCATTTTTCTTTTCCTTTAATTTACTTAAATGAGGGACTATTTCTTGTAGATTTGATACTTTAAATTGTACATCTCTATGGTGAGAAATATGATCCAAACATCACCTAAATTTTGATACAATTTTTTTAAGATTTCACATTCTTTCACTCCACTTCTTCTGAAAGTGCTAGCTTGATCACAAAAGCTACCTTCTTGTCCCTCTAATTCTAATCTCCTTATTATCTTCCAGAATTTGTTGGCCTTTGTTCACTACCAATAGCAATATCATAAGAATTTTGTAGAGTTAGAGACATCTCAATTTGTGAAAACCAATCATAATAATTCTTTCCATTTAATTTAACTGTGGACAAAGTAACACCAAAAATATCAATTAATCAACTTCCCTTTTTATTGGATAACAAAAAAAAAATCAATACCCAAATTAAGAAAATAAAAAAATCTCACCAAATCTGTATAGAAATAACTTGACACCTAAATAATTATTTGATGCTACAATTATAAAGGTGATAAGAAATCATAAATTTTTAACTTTTTTAATTTTAATAATTTTTTTATGATTTTTTAATAAAGTAACATTCATTGTTCTATGCACAACAATAATACACAAATCATAATATTAAATGATAATCTATAAATTTTTAAATTAAAAAATACATAAACTAATATTCTATAATAACATATACTTAAGAAATAATATTATAATATATTTACGTCTTTAATTTAAATTATTTAGTAATCGGTTTCATTAAATTTCAAAAAAATGGTTAAATTATTTCCATAATCCATGATATTATGTTCAAGCTTCTAGGTGAGATTGTGTGAGATGCTAATAAAAATCTCACGCAATCTCACCGAGAAGCTTGAACATAATAATATATAGATATAATTTTAACATTTTAACATATCATTATATAGATATGTTAAAACTATATAGATATATTTTTAACATAATATTATCTTTAAATTAGAAAAAATGTATTAAAAAATCATATATACTTATTTTTTGAATGACTTAGTTCCATATATTTTCTTTGCATTATATTTCAATTTTAATATTTAACAAGCTACAAGTGATATGTTCAAACTATATAGATATAATTTTAACACAATATTATATATTTTTAATATTGTATAGATATTTTAAATTAGAAAAAATGTATTAAAAAATCATATATAGTTTTTAATTAATGGCTTACATAGAAAGTTTCCATATATTTTCTTTATATTATATTTCAATTTTAACATGTTAACAAGTGATATGCTAAAACTATATAGATATAATTTTTAACATTTAACATATCACTATAACTAAAATGTTAATTTATTAAAACATCATAAATGTTTAACTTTTTTTAAAAGATAATTTTTAAAAAAAAAAAAAAATATATATATATAGTAGAATCAATTTATATTCAAGTAAAAAATATTAATCTATAAGAAATACATTTATTTTTTTTATTTTTAAAGATTAAAAAAAGCTATCAATAGAAAAAACTTAGGAGTTATTAATAATAGACACTTACCATAAAGTTTTTAAAAAAACTTAGAATTTTTAAACATAAATAAAAATGTTGGGCTTTTTCAAAATTAATTAATAACACTGACAAAAGCCAAAAGCCTGCACTATGCATGGAGCTGGACAGACGATGTAGTCATGGGACATGAGCATGGCATGGGAGGCATCCAAGCAGTCGAATCAGCTGCCTGGGTAGTCGTTGCCATTTTTTTGTGTGGTTCCACAAAAATCTCATCTCTTGAGGAAAAAACAAAAAGACCTAACTTTTCTAAGTAGGGTGTACTTGTCTGGTAGGGTGCATGAATGGGATTTAAATTTTCTTATATAAAAATAAAAGAAAATGTTAAACATGTCATTCTCGTTATTGAAGTAAATTGACATACACATGTGCCTTGCCTATCAAACTATTGACCTTATAGCAAATTATTACTTCGCTAGGTCACTAATGTATTTTTCTCTATCTTGTGATCCAAATAAATCTTATCTCCTCAGGAAAAAAAAAGACTTGACTTTTCTAAGTAGGGTGTACTTTTCTTAGTAGGGTGTATGAATGAGATTTAAATTTTCTTATATAAAAATAAAAGAAAATGTTAAACATGTTATTCTCATTATTGAAGTAAATTGACATACGCATGTGCCTTGCCTATCAAACTATTGAGCTTATAGAAAATTATTACTTCACCAAGTCATTGGTGTGTTTTTCTCTGTGGTGTGGTCCATAGAAATCTTATCTGCTCAAGAAAAAACAAAAAGACCTAACTTTTCTAAGTAAGGTGCACTTTTCTTGGTAGGGTGCATGAATGAGATTTAAATTTTCTTGTATAAAAATAAAAGAAAATGTTAAACATGTCATTCTCATTTTTGAAGTAAATTGACATACGCATGTGCCTTGCCTATCAAACTATTGACCTTATAGAAAATTATTACTTCACTAGGTCACTAATGTATTTTTCTTTGTCCTGTGATCCAAAGAAATCTTATCTCCTCAGGAAAAAAAAGAGACCTGACTTTTCTAAGTAGGGTGTATTTTTCTTGCTAGGGTTTATGAATGAGATTTAAATTTCCTTATATAAAAATAAAAGAAAATGTTAAACATGTCATTCTCATTATTGAAGTAAATTGACATATGCATGTGCCTTGCCTATCCAACTTTTGACCTTATAGAAAATTATTACTTTGCTAGGTCATTGATGTGTTTTTCTTTGTGGTGTGGTCCATAGAAATCTTATTTGCTCAAGAAAAAACAAAAAGGCCTAACTTTTCTAAGTAGGGTGTACTTTTCTCATTAGGATACATGAATGGGATTTAAATTTTC